>CAJQZJ010000248.1:434640-478106 GCA_907164525.1 Lophiomys imhausi | reverse complement strand
TGTGTGTGTGTGTGTGTGTGTGTGTGTGTGTGTGTGTGTGTGTGTGTTTAAGGTGGAATGTGTCTGGCTGGATTTGGGATGAGATACAGGACAGTGTGCATTCCAACTGAAAGTATTGCACGTTTGTCATTAACTTATTATCCTAACTAATGTCCATTCTTCTAAGGCTTTAGAATTTTATATGGCAGGGTCTTCTATGTAACCCTCTGAATGAACTCTTTCCCACACAGCCCTGACCTGAAGAAGAAAAGATCTGCCTATGACCTTACTAGGTAGCATGATTGAAAAGGCGGTCCATCACAGCCCGTCCCTAGCCACTCACCTTTACAGTCATGAACTGCAATACATTGGGCCAGGGATTCCTTGACCTGTTCCTTCCAACGCATGGAAACTGGTCGATTGACTGTGACTCCTAAGAGGAAGCAAAGTGCTTGTTCTTTAACGGACAACACAAGAGAGGAGATGCAAAAAGGTGTGGGATGCACCACAGATTTTAAGGGCCACAAGAACAAGAGCCTGCTAGAAAGAAAAGTACAGGCTGCAGGCCTAAGCCCTATTGCTTATGGTCTATGCTGTCAGCCCTGCTCAAGTTGGAAAAGAGCAGCATGCCCAGCAAGCACCTGGACATTTCTCCATGAAGAAAAGTATCATGATAGAGAGACCTGCTATGTGTTGAGAAGAAGGTGTGGCATAGAAAACAACTGGAAGACACTCAGGCTTGTCTGAAACCAGAACTTTCCTTACCTAGGCCGGTCATTCTGATGTAGTTTTTTTTTTTTTTTTCATAAACGTGTAGGCACTTTTCTGCCATTTTTGTTAGCTTTGCCCACTCTTCCTCAGAAAAGTAGGTAGAAATGTCCTGGATGTCCTAGAAAAGAAGAAAATGTAAATTCTGGCAACTACTCTACTGGACATGTGTGCCATTCATCCCAGAATGCCCTCTGTGTTGGAGGACCTCTGTGGTCTATCTAGAAAATCAAGGTAATTGATCCTGGGAAAGGTGAGGGTCAAGCGAGAGATGTAATCGCCTTTCCCCAATCATACTGGAAATGCTCAATGCTGTTTATTTGTTCTCCTCCCCTACTTACAATGGGCTCAGTGTTACCAAATGCATTTAGGACTAGATCACCAATCTGAAGTCTTCAGGTATGCTGTAGAGAGACAAACTGTGCATGTGTGAATGGAGAGAAATCCTGAGACTTATGGAGGTCTGATGTAGACTGTGGTCCTAGTCCCAAGTTCCCCTGGTTTCCACGTTGAGAAATCTTTCTAGAGTGGCCCTTGGTCACTCAGCTGCTCTGTCAACACCCTACCTGGTCATCTCACCTTGCGTATCTTTTGTAGTTCATGAATTTCTTCTACAGGTATCTTTGCACGGAACGTCTCTATTTGCATGCCGGGATAATTACTAAAAGACACCATCTGATTCTCTTCAGGAACAAAATAAAATGTCCTGTGAAGGAAGGAGTTGTGAGTGGACAGTATCACTCAGTGCCTGACATTTTCTCATGCTCTTTTTCACCCTGACATCATCTAACCCTGATTAGGTGGATGGGAGCCTTAGCGGTTAGGAATCAGTTGGATTCTATGAGCATGTATGACATTATCTTGAGTCTCTGACAGTGGGTCAAGATATTCTGTCCTGAGTAGTTCCCCTGGAGTGTTCATTGACATTAAGAGGAAAGAGAAAGATATTGAACTGGGCAAGTGCAGACACATGTTCTCACCCATGTGAAGAAGAGAGAAAACTGATTTCATAGAAGATAAGAATGAAACAGTGATCATTGGAAGGTGAGCGGTGGGAAGTTCAGACGAAGAAGGTGCACCAAGCACCAAATACAGGTAGAGAGGAATAATGACTGCTAGTGGTTTGCAGTACACTTTAGTGACTACAGTTTGTAGCTACATATGTTGAATTTGTAAGGGATGGAAAGATGAGCCAGAGTTCCATTCCTATGCCTGTACTACAGGATAGTTGGAAGGCTGAGGTAGAAGGGTCCTATGTTCAATGCCTGCCTGAGGGAGCTACAAAGTGAGATCAAGGCCAGCCTGGGCAATATATAATTGAATCTTGTCTCAAAGACTTAATCAGGCCTTACATTGTAGCTTAGTAGCAGGATTCTTACCTTCCATGTGAGAGGCCCTTGCATTAATTTCCCAGTTTCACCAGAAAATAGTAGAAGAGAGAGGTCATGGAAATGATGACTACATAAGGACAGAGAAATATGAACTGACCATATTTGATAACCACACACATAGGTGTATCTTGAACCACCATAGTGTATTTTATTTGTGTATGCTCTATTGTTGTATATCAATTAAAATAAACCATGAATAAAAGTCAGGACATTTCTCTTAGGAAGCTAGGCTTGGTGGTGAACACATGTGTTCCTAACACTTAGGATAATAAGGTAGGAAGATGGTGAGAGTTCAAGGCCATCCTGGACTACCTATAAGAGACTTTGTCTCAGAAAAAGAAGAACAGTGTAAAACCTAAGGTGTCGCCGGGCGTGGTGGCGCACGCCTTTAATCCCAGCACTTGGGAGGCAGAGGCAGGCGGATCACTGTGAGTTCGAGGCCAGCCTGGTCTACAAAGTGAGTCCAGGACAGCCAAAGCTGTTACACAGAGAAACCCTGTCTCGAAAAACCAAAAAAAAAAAAAAAAAACCTAAGGTGTCTGCTAGAGAGGCAACAAAGGGACTGCAAAATGTGTTTTAACATTTTATTGCATTTCTGTTTAGTGTGTATTTGTATGTATGCCAATGCATTCACATGTCAAAGGACACCCTGCAGAAGTCCAATCTCCCCTACTACCATGTGGATCCTGAGGGTCAAACTTAGGCTTGGTGGCTGGCATCTAACAAAATAATAGTGCTGTGCTCTTCTTCATTAAGCTATTTTCCTATATAAATGTGTTTTATGTTTCATTCACGTTTATGGTTAGATTCCAGAAAAGGGATTTCTTGCTGATCTACTCATACATGTATGCCATTATATTTTGCTTATATTTCACCTCCCATGCTCCTTTCCTGTAGTCTCTTCCAGCTCTGGGTGGTTCCTTAACCTTTTAATACCTGTTATAGCCTCAAGGTCAAGTCGGTTACATATTGTTTAAAGTAGTTTTATCATGTTAAAGACAACCTGAGATATTTATTGTTTTTTCCCAATTTCAGTCACTCAATCACTTCTCAACCCACCAGAATTTTTCCTTCATCAGGAAATAAATGCTTTAACTTCATTTTATTAAAAAAATAATAATATCTCAGGCATGGTGGCACATGCCTTTAATCCCAGCACTTCGGAAGCAGAGGCAGGCAGATCTCTGAGTTTGAGGCCAGCCTGGTGTACAAACTGAGTTCAGGGACAGCCAGGGTTATTACACAGAGAAGCCCTGACGTAAAAAAATAAATAGATTAATAATAATAATAATAATAATAACAATAGACACAGAGAAGCTTCGCCCAGCAACTGATGAAAACAGATGCAGAGACCCACAGACAAACATGAGATGGAGCTTGAGAAACCCTGCGGAAGACAGGGAGGAAGGATTGAAGGAGCCAGAGAGGTCAGAGACACCACAAAAAAAACCTACAGAATCAACTAACCTGGGCCATTAGGGGCTCACAGAGACTAAACTGCTGAACAGAGAGCATTCATGGGACTGGCCTAGGGCCTCTGTACATATGTAATAGTTGTGCAGCTTGGTCCTCATGTGGGACTCCTAACAGCAGGAGCAGGGACTGTCTCTGACTCTGTGCCTGCCTTTGAGGCCCTTTCCTCCTCCTACTGAGTTGCCTTGGCTAGCCTCAATAGGAGAAAGAGAAAGGATTTGGTGTGCCTCAACAACTACTAATCAGAGGTCCGAAAACTGAAGCCATCAGAAAAATTTTAGTGAGTGGACACTGAGGTATCTCTGGGACCATGAAAATTGTAGCTTTATCCGAGAGGAGGTTGGAACTAGCCCCTCTTACAGAGACTATTTGATGTCAGTGAGGATGGAGGAAATCTCGAGGCACATAGGTGATTTCAAAGTTTGTGAAGCAAGCCACATACTGTTTCCCTCAGAAATAGTAGCATATGAGTCTGTCAGTTATAAAATGGTTGTAGTTTCTATAATCCTTAACGAGTTGCCCAGTAAGCGTTTGGCTCACACATAGTCCTAAGGGTTGGGGAAAGCTGAAGACACAAGAAAGCACAAGTACTTGGTTGGTTCACACAGGCTCCTAACTTTTCTGTCTGTTCAGACTTAACTTCTTGGACCACCTCTGGGAAAGAACCTACCCCAGACAGGAGGGGATGAGGGAGTGTTTCTCCAGGAAGAAACCAAGTACCTTGATTCAGGTGACCCTAAAGGAACAGCCAACAAGGCCAGTCACTGCCTTTGGACGTCTCAGTAGAGTCGGTAGTCAAGTGAAATAGGAATGGAATGTAGGATCCCAGGGTTCTAGGACAGAAGAGTCCATCCCACAAGGGGGAGGGGGTACTCCCTGAGTGTTCCCACCTAAAGTATCATCGTTGTCCAAGATGCTGGCTACTCCAGGATCTGCCGACCTGTTGAAATGTACCTTTTTTAAAATGTTCATTCATTACTTCAGGTTACATCTCCATCACAGTGCCCTCTTTCCACCCATCCCAGTCTCACCCCCCACCCTCTACCCCCTAGTCCTTTCCCTTATGTCTAGACTCTATAATTCTACCCTCTACTGTACAGTTGTCCTTCTAAAAAATGACTAACCATTTAATATCCTTCTCAGTCTTCCTTAGTTCGTCTGACCCGGGATCTTTTTACAATAAATTAATAACATTTAAATTATTCATTAAATGAAAGTATTGAAGTTTAAATAATTCCTATATATGCCATTTCCCCAAAGCCCCAAGGGCTTGTTATCTATTAATATTCTTATGAATAATGGTGATCAATCTTATGTGATTAGTTTATTGTGCTCTTTAAGGAGTTCCCAAGTATGCTTCTGTTAGGAAGGCTTCTCTACTCTAAGAGTATGTGCCCCCATTGGGCCCAAATGCTCTCTAGACTTTCCATTCTGAGTACTGGTCTGTCAATACCCTACTCAGAATGACAGAGACCTTTCTTCTGGCAAGGAAATGGCCCATGGTCCTTGGAACCAGCACTAAGATTTTCACTGCATATTGTCCTTGTGTTTTCTTCTTACTTACTTTTAAAAATTAATTTTAGGGGTCTGGAGAGATGGCTCAGTGGTTAAGACCACTAGCTGCTCTTCCCAAGGACCCAGGCTCAATTCCCAGCACGCACATGGCAGTTCACAACTGTCTATAATTGCTGAGCTTGGTGGCTCACGCCTTTAATCCCAGCACTCAGGAGGCAGAGGCAGGTGGATCTCTGTGATTTCAAGGCCAGCCTGATCTACAAATGAGTCCAGGACAGTCAGAGATACACAGAGAAACCCTGTCTTGAAACCTCCCCCCCAAAAAAATTAATTTTAGGTATTTTAGAAAGCAATGACTTCTCCCACAGCCAACATTATTTTAAATGAAAAATAATGGGAAACAATCCCTCTAAACACAGAAATAAGTCAGGACTGTACACTGTCCCCACTCCTTTTCAATA
Source organism: Lophiomys imhausi (assembly GCA_907164525.1). Taxonomy (NCBI): domain Eukaryota; kingdom Metazoa; phylum Chordata; class Mammalia; order Rodentia; family Muridae; genus Lophiomys; species Lophiomys imhausi. Next base: position 472,519 of record CAJQZJ010000248.1, on the reverse strand, counting down.
TAGTACTTGAAGCAATAGCTGTAGACAAAGGTGCTTCATTTTAATCAAGGGATAGATTAATTAATAAAATATTATAATACTAAGGAAATATGCACAAAACTGGTGCACTAAATTTCATAAAAACATATCAATGAAATTAAAGACCCAGATTAACACAAACCCAATAATAGTAGGCAATTTCAGAACTCCAATTTCTTCTATAGATAGGACATCTGGAAATAAATAAATAAATAGAAACTTCACAATGAAATGGCCTCTTATATCAAACGGACCTAAGAGATATCTACAGAATAGTCAACCCAAACACCAACAATACACATTCAGTATTTTTTTTAAGTTTCCTTTTAATTTAATTTAATTTCTCTCTCTTGTAGCATTAACCGTAGAGATAACCACATATTGGACACATTTCATATGTTTTTTTAAGATTTCTCTTTCAATTTTAAATATGTATGTGTGAAACCGAACTTTTAAATTATTATTTAACACTTATTTATTACTAAATTCACTTATAACAAACACCAGCAATTTCTTAACTATTAATCCTATAAATTCCTACAACCCCTTTAACCTATCCGCTAAACCTATTGATAATCATAACAACTACTTTCATACCCTTTTAGAATGATACAGTCTCTGGGGCAGGTCCTCAGTCGTCAGGAAACCAGTCTCGGGGGTAGACTCTTTAACGCACTTAGCAGTCCTTTTTCTGGAATAGCTCAGACGCAGGTTCGTCAGGGTAAATTGGCTATCGAAGTCTCACTTTAAATAAGGCTTGAGGCTTTCTTCTCACTGGGAGACCTCAGCGTCTGTAGGCCACCTTACTTCCTTTGTATCAGCAACTCTGCCGTTCTGCCTCAGTCTTTAAAGCTGGCCACAGTTCCGTTCAGGCCACTGTTCGGACAGGTCAAACCCCTCTAGGCAAAAGCTGAGCCACAGGGTTTAGTCCTTGGCCTTTTGCTGTCTTGCCTAGGCTTTCTCTGCTCACCAGCTTCCTTCTGCCTCAGGGAGATCTGGCCATTGGTCTACCAGAACTTTCTCCAGCAGGACTCTCGGAGCTCTCTCATATGGGGGGCCCTTAGCACGCACCCGCCTCTCTGGCGTCATCCACTTGTCCTTAAATAGGATCACTCCTTGTTCCACCTGCTTCAGCTTAATTTGGGCTCTGCCCACTTAGCAGTTGAAAGCAATGCCAGGTCATAAAGTCTTTCCTTCTTTCACCTGGCTTCAACCTTGTTTTTCAGTCCAAAGAGACTCCCCTCATTTCACCTGACTTCATCCATAAGCTGATAAGCTAATTGCTCACAGCAGTGTTGATCTTCATGCCCCGAATTAAAAGACTGTATCAGAAACCTATATATTCACTAAATCTAACTTATATTAATCTATCAGCCCCTACACATATGTGTGTGTGTGTGTGTGTGTGTGTGTGTGTGTGTGTGTGTGTGTGTGTGTCTGCCTGTATGTGAGTATATGCACATGAGAGCAGGTGCCCTCAGAGTCACTTTGGGTCCCATGGGGCTAGAGTTGCAATTAGTTGCGAGGCACCCAATATATGTCATGGGAACTAAGGTTTGGTCTTCTAGAAGTACATCCTAACCACTGAGCCATCTCTCCAGCCCCACATAGGTTCATTACAAACTATTTTCATTAATGTTTTCAAACAATATCTTTTTGTTATTTCCTTTTCTCCCCACTTCCCTACAACTAACTTTATGTTCTCTCTCTCTCTCTCACCTCCTCCCTCCCCCCCTTCCTCTGTGTGTGTCTGTGTCTGTGTGTCTGTTCTTCTCTTTCTCTTTAAAAAAACCCACATAAACATAAACATGAAAAATTAAAACAAACAAGAAAAAGACCAATAAGACGCAAATGCCAAACCAAAATGAAATACTTCCCAAAAGAAAAACCCCATAGAGTTCATTTTGTGTTGGCCAACTACTTACTTCCCAGCTGGGGGCCTGCCTTGGAGTGTGGTTGCTATGCCCAATGACAATCCCTTGCAGAAAACTGATTTTCCCCTTGCCAACAGGTATCAATTGCAAATAGCTTCTTGGTTTGGATTGGGACCTCATGTCTCTACTTCTCCAGTTCTGGGCCCCCATCTGACTTTGACCTGTACAGGTCTTGTGTATACTTTTACAGTCTCTGTGAGTTCCTATGTGCATCAATCCTGTTGAGTCTAGAAGACACTATTTCTTTGGACTCACCCATCACCTCTGACTCTTAAAGTTTTCCACCTCCTCCTCTGCATAGATCCATGAGCCTTGAGAGGAGGGCCTGAGGAATACATGCATGCTATTTAGAATTGAGTGCTCCAAAGTCTCCTACTCTCTACACATTTTCAAATTGTGGGTCTCTGTGTTAATTCACATTTACTGTAAGAAGAAGCATCTCTGAAGAGGGTTGAGTGATGCACTGATATCTGAGTATAGCAGTATATCATTAGGAGTCATTTTATTTCTATGTTCTTTTAGCAGAATAAAAGTTTTGGGTTTTCCCCTAGGCCCATTGACCTAGTCTCAGGTTATTGGCCATTTTAGCAGTGTCAGGTATGGATTCCATCTAATGGAGTGGGCCCTAAATCCAATCAGAAAGCGACTAGTTACTCCCACAACATTTGTGCCCTTATTGTACCAGTATATCTTGTATGTAGGTCATTGTTGTAGGGCACATGGTTTGTAGCTGGGTGATAATTGATGGTTACCTGTCTTCTCCAGTAGCATACAGAGAGCCTTCCAGCACCATGAATGCTAGTCAATCGGAGTGAAGCTTCTAGTTAGGTAGCAACTCAATTTCTCTATCATAAATAAGTGTTGTCTTTATTAGTAGAATCTTAGCCACCATGTTGTGGAGAGTAATCAATAACTTGGGGAATAACTCATGGTGTTTGTGAGATTCCATGGGACCCCTTTGATGAAATATTCAACAAGATGTAGCTGTTTCTAGCAATGGTAGTTTTACTTGATAGCAAATGATATCTACGTGGGGCATCATCTTCCCCCACATGATGACTCCATTTAATCATATGTATGTATGTATGTATGTATGTATGTATGTAAATATATATTATATAAGAGAGAGAGAAAGGGAAAGCACCAGAGTTGTGGCTCGGTAGGAGGGAGACAGAAGGAAGAGGGAGAGAGAGAGACAAATTAAGATTTTATAAGAGCATCCCCTGAATGACCTATATCTTCTAACAAGTTAGCGAACTCCAAATGATCCATACAATCTTGACCTCATAATAAATGACATATTGGTGAAGTTAACACTTTCATAATCCAGTCATCTCTCAACAGTGCCACAGGCTAGGTACAGAGACTTCAAAGTAGGTGTCTTTATAGGACATCCCATATCTATACCATAGCAGGTGCATATTTATCTCTAGTTGTCTCTCCTCTCCTCTCCTCCTCTCTCCCTCCCCTCCCCGTCTCTTCTCTTCTCTCTCTCTCTCTCTCTCTCTCTCTCTCTCTCTCTCTCTCTCTCCTTTTAAAAGACACAGTCTCATGATGTAGCCCTGATCAATCTGGAACTCACTACATAGACCAGACTGGCCTTAAAAACCTAGAAAGCAACTCATATAATAAGGGTGATGAGACTCAAAAAACCATCATAGTTTTCTATTGCTGTAATAAAACACTGTGACCAAGGCAACTTATTTTATTTTTAAGTATTTCATTTGGCTTATAGTTTCAGATGGTTAGAGTCTATCAGGGTGGAGTAAAGGAACAGCTGAGAGATCACATCTTAATCTATAGCTACAAGGGAAAGTGAGGGAGAGAGGGGCAATGGGGACAGAGGGACTAGAAATGGTTAGGAGGTTTTAGAAGCCTCAATGTCCACTCCCATAGCACATCTCCTCCAAGAAGACAATACCTCCCACTCTCCTAATCCTTCAAACAAACACTTTGACTAACTGGGGACTGAATATTCAAACATATGAGATTATGGGGGCCATTCTTATTCAAACCCCTACATACACCACATTACATTGCATGGCTTCTATAGGCTCCTGGCCAAATCCTGTTGCAAAATGCATTTAATCCAACTTTTAAAATAACCATAGTCTTTCACAGTCTCAATACTGTTTAAAAGTCTAATGTCCAAAGGCTCTTGTGAGACTTGAGGTAAACTTTGTTTTTCAATTTTGGAACGGGCTTGCATTTATTTTTTTAATTTGTTTATTTTATATTCCAATCATCATCCCTCTCCCTCTTCACCTCCCAGTCCCACCCTCCCACCCACTTCCCTCATACCCCCCCACCCAGTACCAACTCACTCTGCCCCATCAAATCGCATCAGAACTAAATGCCTCCTCTTCCACTGAGGCAAGAGAAAGCAGCTCTGCTAGGTAAATGAGCTCCAGAGGGAGACAACATCATCCAAGCTCAGGATAGACTCTGTTCTAATTGTTAGGGGATCCACTTGAGGACCAAGAAGCCCATCAGCTTCATACTTGTAGTGGGCCTAGGACCAGTCATGCAAATTCTTTAGTTGGTGGTTCAGTCTCTTTAAGCCCCCTTGTGTCCCAGTTAATTGACTCTGTGAGTCTTCTTGTGGTGCCCCTGATCCCTCCAGCTCCTTCAAACCTTCCACTAACTCTTCCTCAAGACTCCCTGATTTTTGAGGCAAACACTTTTAAAACCCAATTTAATTTAATTTAATTTTTTGAAGTTATAAAGTAATTGCATCATTGTTAAAGGAAACCCTTTTCTTTCCTCCCTACAAACCCTCCCAACTAACCCTCCTTGCTTTTTTTTTTTTCATTATGCTCTCCTCTCTTTTTTCATTAGCGGCTATAGCACATATGTATTTATACATGTATATATTCTTAAACACATAAATTGAACTAGTTCAGTTTATATAATGTTGCTCGTATGTACATTTTCAGGGATGGTGGGCCGGAGAGATGGCTCAGCGGTTAAGAGCACTGACTGCTCTTCCAAAGGACCCAGGTTCAAATCCAGCAACCATATGGCAGTTCACATTTTCAGGGATGACTATCTGGTATTGGATAACAAATGAGTGTGCTCTTCCCAGTGGAAGACTAATTTTTCTTCTCTTGGTATTCCTTAGTTGCTTGTAATCCTTCCTATGAAGGTTAAGGCCTCATGGGCTTTTCCCTATCCACATTAACATATCTATTGATTTTTTTTCTTTGTTCAGCTCATATGTGGTCACATTGGTGAGATTTTATGGGTGTAACTTCTGACATTACCAGGAAACACTATCTCACATCGAACTCCCTGTTTCTCTAGCTCTTATAGTCTTTCTACCTGCTTTTCCATATTCCCTAAGCCTTAGGTTGGGAAATTGCTTTGAAGATGTATCCATTGGGATTGGGCTCCACAAATCTGCATTTATATAGATTGGTTGTGTTTCTTTGTGGTAGTCTTTGTCTGTTACAAAGAGAATTCTCCTTGATGTGAGGGCTGAGGACTACACTTATCTGAGTATAAGGACAAATATTTAGAACGTACTTAGGGATTGTGGTGGTGTAATAAAGTGGTGGTTGTATATTCTCCAAGACCCATGAATTCATCAGCCCTGGGTAGTTTGCAAGTTTTCAGTACCAGGTGTGATTTCCCTCTTGTTGAAAGGGTGATAAGTTCAATTAAAGAGCTTTTTTTTTTAACACCAAGGGAAATGTGTCACTATTGCACCCTTAGGGTTATTGTGCCATGCTGGTCATTGCTGTTTTCCATAGGCAACATAACTGAAAAACATTCCTGGTTGTTTCCTCCTATAGGAGCTTGCATGGTGCCTTTTGATACCATAAAAGCTAGTCCTCAGGGAGGAGGCTTTCAGGTAAGTTCCAGTTCAGGGTCTTGGATCTGAAATGCATGATGTCTTCAGCAATGGAGGCTTACCTTCCACCTCTGGGAATGGGTCAACTAAGGGCAATAGCAATATCAAAGTAACCTCTTAATTGTAGCCCCATGTAAAACTAAAAGGTCACTAACATACTGTGGCACAGAATATCCCTTACCATTCCAAAAGGGAGGAATGAGAGAATAGTGAGGAAATACTGAACCAAAGCAAGACCAACACCCTGCAGGGCAAACTCAAAATCCTGTAGCTACATGACTGATGTCAAATTGGATCGTTCCAAATTTACTGCCTGCATCATTCTTCTCTTTCTTCATCTGGCTCTACTCCCTGTCTGCAGTTCTCCTTTGTAGATATCCCACTGCAATGGTACTTCTAACATCTTGGGGTCTCCAACAAAATACAGGCTTCACTTTCACAGCGTCACACAATGGCCTCTCAGGCCCTAGATGAAGCAACTCCCCTGCCATATTCCTGGCCTCCTTAGCTCTCATTACTCATGGAGGAATTCAAACCCTTTTATTCATGTATTCTTCATGACTCTAAAGCCAGGACCACATAGACAGCTAAGTTTCACCACCAACTTGGAGTGGATCCTCTCACCCTTGAATCGCATTCATAGCAGGTTTGATTGGTGTTACATTTTAGGAGAAGAAAATTCCTTATTTCTTTCCACAAATTGAATGCTTAGCTGGGTGGGGTCTTGCTCTGAAGGCCTACTTTTATTCCTTTTCAGATCAGGCTTCCCATTAAAGTTCACATCTCTTTCAGCACAAACCTTGGACCCAACATTAAATTTCCTGGTGTTCTTATTCACTTCAAACTGTACATTTTGTTTCTTTTTGCTCCACTTTTTCTCTTTCATTATAGACCTGCATGAGAGTGATTGCTAACCATGTGATAGAGTCAATACTAGGCTGCCTTGAAATCTTCTCTACCAAAGAAATTAATCCATTACTTTTCAATGGAGCCTCAGGCAAATTCTTAGGACAAGGGCAATAGGCAGCCAGTATATCACAAAATGCTCTCTAGCCAAGTTACTAGTGTTGTTCTCTGTAGTAAAAATTTTGGAATTTTGGTTTCTTAAAAAAAAAAACACAGACATATTATAAGAATGTTTTTGTTTTAATTCCAGATGCATGGATATGGAGCTAGTTTGGACTGTCTGCAACAGCTATGATTTGCCTCGTGCTCTAGCAGAGGTGAGGTTTTGTCAGCTTCAGATAGTTTCTGCAATTGTGTCATGTTTGGAATTCTGGGGATTTTTCAGAAGGTACATAAATCCTAGAGCCACAAGTGTCAGGGTTGGTGGTTGGTGACCATTCAGGGGAGTTGGTTGCAGTTTGTTAGTAGTCGTGCTCAAAGAGGAAAGAAATTAGATTCAAGAATCTCTATCTCCCCCCCTCATCCTTCTTTCTCTCCTATCTAGTGTTAGGGGATGAAACTGGGAGGATAAAGGATGGGAAAAAGAAGAACCCTCAAAGTAGCAAAGACCACCTAACACCACTTTACCTGGGCCTCCATAGTCAGCATTGCTTTTAGAACTTCTGTATTCTAAACTAACTAAAAGACAGAGAGACAGTATCCAAATTAACAAAATCAGAAATGAAAAACGGGGATATAACAACAGACATGGAGGAAATCCAAAGAATCATTAAGTCTTTCTTCAAAAGCCTATACTCCACAAAACTGGAAAATTTAAATGAATTGGACATTGTCCTTGATAGATACCACTTACCAACGTTAAATCAAGATCAAGTTAACAATCTAAATAGTCCTATAACCTCTAAGGAAATAGAAACAGTCATGGAAAGTGCCTCAACCAAAAAAAGCCAAGGGCCAGATGGCTTTAGTGCAGAATTCTACCAGACCTTCAAAGAAGAGCTAATACCAATATTCCTCAAAATGTTCCACAAAATAGAAACAGAAGGAGCGTTACCAAACTCATTCTGTGAAGTTATAGTCACCCTGATTCCTAAACCACACACAGACCCAACCAAGAAAGAGAACTTCAGACCAGTATCCCTCATGAACATTCATGCAAAAATACTCACAAACTGAATCCAAGAATACATACAAAACATCATCCACCATAATCAAGTAGGCTTCATCCCAGGGATGCAGGGAGTGTTGCTATTTTTTAAAATATTTTCATTGTGATATTTTAATATATACATACAATGTGTTTTCAATTATAATTACCTCACATTATACTGTCTTTTTTCACCCCCTAACTTCTGCTTGCTCCCTTACTCTTCCCAAGTAATAACCCTTCTTTTTTGATTTCCTTTTTATTTTATCAAGCCATGAGTTTTATTAGGGGTACCTCAAGGAGCATGGGTAGAGGGGTTATTTCACAGACAAATGAATACCTTAATATCCCTCTGAAGTAAATGTCACTCCCTTCCTTAACAGCCTATGGATCCTTAAGGAGAGGTGGGGCCTCCCGACTATAATGTGAGATGATGATAATCAAAATCCATTGCATGCCTATATTAAAATGCATGCAATACCCCTATGTAATAGTAATGTAATATTTTGTTAACAAATTGATAATGTGATGGGGAGTGCAGCTCATTGATATAGGTCAGGTTCCTAGCAAACATGAAACCCTGAGTTTGGTGCCCAGAACACCAAAATGTAATTTAAAAATCCCTATTAAAATATATATATATATATTATATAATAATGAAAGCATTAAAAAATAATGTCAGAATACTCGATTGTTGTTTCCTGGTAGAGTATTTATCTATGATGGGCAAGACCCTTGAATAGATTCCCTAGAACTGAAAAAAATAATATCAATGTCAGATGTAGAATGATCATCTACATAGGAAATTTGGTAGAATTCATAAAAAAAAAAAACCTTCCAGATACTGACTTTTGTATTTTTTCAGGACACAAGGTTCATACAGAAATCAATACTGTATTAAAATAACACAAAAATATAACACAAGACACATTTAACAAAGGAAACAAATGACATGAACAATGAAAGTCACAATATTGTAGGAGAAAAATGAAGTGAGATTAAGGAATGGAGAGATATACTTTGTTCTGAGATCAGGACAATCAACATTTTTAAAATGTCAGCTTTCCCTAATTTTAGCAAGATGTTTGGTAGAAGCTGAGAAACTGGCTGTAAATTTCATATTGAAATGCAAAACACATAGAATAGCCTAACAACACTTGAAATAGAAATACAAGATTGGAGGGGAAAAAATCCATATGACTCTTATTATTCTAATGCTTCAGGTCCTGGTAAAAAGATCTCAGAAGCCACATGTGGTGGTAAACACCCCTACTACACAGCAGGGTCATATACAGATGCAAGAAAGTCTCTGCCAGTTGAAGGCCAGCCTGATTTACAAATCAAGTTTCAAGCCAGGCAGCAGTTCATTGAAGGACAGGGGGGTAGACTGGGAGAAGGGGAGGAAGGGGAGGCTGCAGTTGGGATATATTGTATGACAGAAAAATGATCAAAAAGGAAAAAAAATCAGAAATGAGGAACACTGAGTGAACTGCTCCTAAGTGGAATCCCAGTTACTCACTCATGAAGAAAGGCAGGAGGGTTAATTGATCCCACAACTTAAGGTCAACATGAACAACGCAGTGAGACTCTCTCTCTGTCTCTTTTTAATTTTTTCATAATTTTTATTTATTTTATTTTTTGTGCATTGGTGTTTTATCTCCATGTTGTGTCTGTGTGAGGGTGTCAGATCTTGGAGTTACAGACAGTTTTGAGCTACCATGTGGGTGCTGGGTATTGAACCCCGGGTCCTTTGGAAGAACAGTCAGTGGCTCTTAACCACTGAGCCATCTCTCCAGCCCCCTTGTCTCTTAAAAAAGAAAAAAAAGAGCAAATAGATAAATAAAGCATACTAGGTGACCCAGACATAAACTGTCATATGGATATATAGGAAATAATGTAAAGGCACAAAATCAATGTGGTGAAGTAAATAGTGCTGAAACAATTGGAGATCGGTGGGCAACAGAATGTACTTCGGTATGTACTTCTCCCCATATTAATACTAAATGAGATATTCTCACAGTCCAATAGTATAACACCCAATCATACAGGATTCCATAAATAAAAACCAAAAGTAAATTTTCTGATCCCCTAATTAGCAAACATTACTTAGATATGACATCAAAAACACAGCTGGCAAGTTAACAAATTGATAATGTTTTGGGAAGTGCAGCTCACTGATAGATCAGTCAGGTTCCTAGCAAGCATGAGAGCCTGAATTTGGTTCCCAGAACACGAAAAACAAAAATGAAAGAGAAAAGAAACCTCTAAGAGTTGACCAAAGATAGTGACATGACAAATAAGAATCTGAATATATGTTCAGGAGCATCGCTGTCATTAGAGAAATATACATTAATTTTTACTAAAATGAGAGGTATTAAGTGACAGCTGCCTTGGCTCCTAGTCTTATTTCTGTGACAAAATAGCTGACAAAAGCAAATGAAGGAAGGAAACATTCCTTTTGGCTCAGTTTCTTAGTAGAATGTATCGGGAAGAAAGAAACAATGAATATTCAACTAGATTTCTCCTTTTTTATTCAGTTCAGGACCCATCCCAGTAATGATACCACAAAGGGCATACTTTGAACATCCATTAACCTAATCTAGCTAATTCATCACAGCCAGGCTTAGCAGCTAAAATATAATGAAGATAAGCACTTGTAGGCATGGACAGAGGCTTGTCTCCTATACGATTCTAGATTCCTTCATTTTGGCAATCTAGATTGACTCTCACACACACCATGGTAAGGGTCAACACGTACCTGGAGAAGTGGATCCACTCATTGCTGCAAGGAATTGTTAATTGTTGAGACAGAACACAGAAGACTGGAATGGGTTTCTAGCCTTGGGTTGCTTTGAAGGTTGATGCGGAGGTAGCAGGAAAGGCTGGGGAGATGGCTCAGTTAGTAAAAAGGATTTCTGTTCAAGCATGAGGAGTTTGGTTTGGATTTCCAAGAAACACATTAAAGAACAAAAAAAAAAAAAGCCGCTATGGTGCACAAGTCCTTAATCCTGGCATGGGGGGATGCCTGAGATAAACTGACCACCAGAACTCTCTGGCCACCCAGTCTAACCAGTATGTGAGTGCAAGACTCATTGCTAGACTTGAGAGACTGTCTCTAAACATAATGGGGAGAGCAGTCCAGGAAAACACCCAAAGTCAATCTCTTGTCTCTACATTCACATGAATACCCATTCATGCACACACACACACACAGACAGAGAGAGAGAGAGAGAGAGAGAGAGAGAGAGAGAGAGAGAGAGAGAGAGAGAGAGAGAGAGAGAGAGAGAGAATAGTGTAAGACTGGAGACTGGTCTGGGAAAAACTGAAGTACCCTGTCTCAAAAACTGGAAAGGAAAGGACAAGTTTGGTGACCTACACCTATGATCCCTGCATTAGGGAGACAGGGGCAGGTAGATCTCTGTGAGTCTTGGGTTAGCCTGGTCTACATAGTGAGTTGCATACTGGCCAGAACTTTATAGAGAAACCCTGTTTCAAAACCATGTTTAATTTTTAAAAACATATAATAAATAGAAACAATGTGAAAGAGCTTGGTAGGGTGGAACACAGCTCTGGTCCTAGCACTCAACAGGCAACACAGAAGTCAGTGCTACATAAGGCCAATCTGGTTTACATAAGGAATTCTGAAGAATCAAGTCTACACAGAAAGGCCCTGTCTCAAAAAAAAAAAAGAAAAGAAAAGAAAAGAAAAAAAGAATGAAATGAAAGAATAAGGAAAATGGGCAACCACTTTGTGAAATAATTTGGCATCTCCTTGAAATCTACCCAGACACATTCAAAAGGTGAACCATCTATTCTGCTCTTACATCATTAACCAAGATGAAGGAAATAAATTTATGTACCAACATTTGTACACAAAATTGTACCACAACTTGTTCAGAGTAGCCCAAAGCTAGAAGCATTCCAAATGTCCCTCAACTGCAAAATAAGTAAAATAGGCAACTCGTCCTTTTTGTCTAAATCACACATTCCTGGGAAGTTAATGTTAAGGTTTTCTGTAAGGAAGAGAGCTACACAAGAGCACATCTGGAATTTATTGCCAGCATCTCAAGAAAAAAAGAGGACTCTTTGAAAGCATAACAGAATAAGGTGCACAATAGCTATTTGTGCCAGGTTCATTGCTGATCGTGTGTCTCCTCGCATACTCAATATCAGAATCAGAACAACAAATAGTGAGTGTTTCCTTTCATCTGTCACAGCTAAATTTGTGTTATATTATATAACAAATACAATTGTGCACATGTGCATGCATGTATATATATATATATATATGTTTGCAGGTGTGCGTGTGTCTATCCATCTATCCATCCTTCCCTCCATCAAGGTAGGTCACCAAACTTGAAAGCAGATCATGGAAGGACAGAAAGAGATGTTAAGGCAGGTGTAGAATAGAGAAGGTAATTGAATACTTGTAAAAGTCAATTGGAAAGGGGACTTTGTAGTGGAAAATGGGAAGAAGCTGGAAGCTGGAAGGCTGCAAAAGGGAGGGCAATTGGGGAAAGAGGACGAGTGACAATTTGTAATGAAATGTGTGTAAGGAGATGCAATGAAGAAACGATTTGGGTTCTAACCTAAAAGTAAATTTTAAAAAAGATGTATTTCTGAAAACAATAACGAAGGGTTAGAGAGATAGCTCCATGCTTAAGAACCCATACTGCTTTTGCAGAGGTCATTAGTTGGGCTCCCAACACCTGTTTGGGACATCTCACAACTACAGGTAACTTAAGTTCCAGGGAATGAAACAGTCTTCTGAATTCCTCCTTGAGGAAAATCACATATAAAAGTTATTTTTTGACTGTAATAATTATTCTATAAAGCCTTTGAGTGCTGTAAGTTTCTTGCAGAAAGACCCCAGCATAAACTTCTTAAGGAAGACACAGACTAAGGAAGAATTGAAATTGAGCTAAGCATGTAGATCATCCTTTAGATCAGTAGCTACACAGCAAAGAATGGAATGATGGATCTGGACAGGGGATGCTGAACATGTACAGAAACTTGCATCTCAACAGGTAAGCACATCCTGAAGTAGCCAGCACCAAGGAGAGCAAATATGCTACTCTGGGTGGGACATTCAAGGAACACACCTCCTTTGTGTAGCACTTCCTGTCATGGAACCCTGGACCAGAACATGTCTCATTTGTTCATTCTGCTTTCCTGAATCATACATGGGCACAGACTGCCCTGGTCTGGTTAAATTAATTCTTAGGGGGAGCTGAATTAAGGCACTTGATCACTTTCTAGGAAACACTCTGAGATCCCTTCACACCAGACTCTATAGGTTCTCCATGAGACTGTCTGGAAAAATTAAACCTGGGAAGATGGAAAATCCAGGAGACTCTAGAGATGATCCAAGTACTTGTGCCTGTTCTGTGCCTTCAGTGATCCTCAGACCTATTCTTTTAGCTAACCAGCCATTTACTAGGTGATTCCCTGTGGAGTCCAGAAACTACACTTACACATTTGACAGACTCCTGCATCAGTATTTCGGAGGAAAACAGTACTCCTATTTACTTCATGAAATTCAAAATCTGTTAGATGCCTTGAGGTTTTTTTTTTCTTCCCAAAGATTAGACCAAGAAGTCTCTCTATTAGTGACTAATTTCCTATCTTGTGTAGTATAAAGGCACAACCACCATGGCCCCAGAGATTCCTCAGTGTCCACTCACTGAAATTTTCTCAACAACTTCATTTTGGGGATTCCCAGATTGGTACATATTGAAACCCTCCACCTTCCTTCAGTTGAGTGAGAGCTGGTCTTGTAGACTTGGAGATTCTGGTTCCTCCTCTCTCTGGTACTTTCTAAATCACCAGTGACAGCTCTACAATTTATTCACCTTAGCAAATCCACTCCTCTTCAACACAGCAGAATCATATAACCCCTTCCTTCACTACTGAAAAGCATCAGTGAGAAAGATCATTCTACCTGTGACAATCATCTCGCCAGTTTACATCAGAACAAACCACAAAAAAAAAAAAAACCTTACACATGGAGCAGAAGTCTGTAGCACAAGACTGTATCTTAGGGTTTTCTATTACCTTGGCGTTATAGCCACACAATATCTCAAAGGAAAAACTCAAGAAGACACACCTAATGATGAGTGTACATGGATTGATGGTTAACCATTTGCCTAGAAACACGTATAATGTCTTGTCTCAATAAAGAGTTAAGAAGATGAAGAAATTACTCAAGAAAAGTTGAGAGCACTGGTTGTTCTCCCAGATGACCTAAGTTCATTTTCCAGCATTCATGAAAGGTAGCTGATGTTTTCTGGCTTCCACAGGGTCTAGTAGCCATATGGCATAGACACACATTGATACACATAAATGAAAATATTTCTAAAAGGACAAATTAGCTCAGTATGGTGGCATGTGCCTTTAGCCCCAGCGCTAAGGAGGCAGAAGCTGTCAGATCTTTAGGAGCCCAAAAACAATCTGATTTGAGAGTTCCAGGCAAGTCCCAGCTATATCATGAGACCCTGTGTGGTGGTTTGAATAAGACTGATCCCCATAGCCTCATGTATTTGAATATTTGGTTCCTAGTTCTTGACACTGTTTGGGAAGAATTTAGAGATGTGTCCTTGTTGGAGGAGGTATGTATGTTACTGGGGGCATGGCCTTGAGGTTTCAAAGGCCACATCTCTCCCAATTGGCTCTCTCTCCAACTCTGACTTGTGTTTGTGCTTTAAGATGTAAGCTCTCAGCTACTGCTCCAACACCATGCCTGCCTACCTGCAACCATGCTTCTTGCCATGATGATCATGGACTCACCTTCTGAAAATGTAAGCCCTGCATAAACTCTTTCTTTCTTGGTCATGGCGTCTTATCACAGCTATAGAAAAGTAACTAAGACAGAAATTGTTACCAAGAAGTAAGATAGTGATATGACAAGCCTTACCATGTTGTTCTTTGGAGGACTCAGGAGGACTTTTTAGAGACTTTGGACTATGAAAGCTACCAAATGCTCTAAGCAACTCTTATAAGAATATAATAGTAGGAGCTTGGAAGAGAGCAGCACTGAGAGTTGTGTGAACTAAGACATTGAGCTCAAGAGATTCCCTAGGTGAACAAGACTAGCGATTAGACTAGAGACCATTCTTGTCATATTTTGGCAAAGAATATGACTGCTTTTTGCCTTTGTCCTAAGAATCTTCCTGAGACCAAATTAAAGAGTTCTGGTCCAATTTTTTTTCCAAAGGATGTTTCAGGACAGCCTCATATTGAGTCTGTGTGATACTGTGTAATTATTAGTAATCACTCTTATTCATACCTACAATGAAAAAGAGCAAGCAAGGGGGAAAAAGTAATTTGGGAAGAAAAAGAGCACCACAAAATGTAATGTTGGAGCCAAGGCTTGTGCTTAAAAAGATTAGGAGAGGGCTGGTGCAGAGAGTAATAAATGGAGCACTGCGCTCAGGGCAATCTCCTGACCCAGCTAAGCTTTACAAATTGTAAGAAGAAAAAATCCTAAGCAATTATCTATTCCTAAAAAGCATCAAGAAATCAAAGCTGGTGCAATTTTAATTCAGTGGGCACCAGGCTCCATCCAGAGCAGCCAGCCAAATTTGGCAACTTCAGCCAGGTGGCTCTGACTTTACAGTCATGAAGGATACCAGAGTAAAGGTGTTGTAGAATCTTCCTCCACAGTTAAGGACTGTCATGAACTCAGATGTGTGGCAGGGGTGTCCCTGCCCAGAGGCATTGAAAGACCATTGCATGAAGCTTTGAGAGTGAAGCCTGGGTTGTGTTCAAGACTCCCAAGATATTGGAGATTCCAGAGCTGTGAGATATCTGCCAAGGAGCACAGCAGACAGGGAGCAGAAGCAGCCCAAGAGAGAGAAGTATGTTACAGTCAGCGAAGCTGAAGGGGCAAGTAGCTAAGTCCTTTCACATCAGAGCTATAGAATTTGCAGTTTGTCCTGCTGGGTTTTGGTTTTGCCTTGGTCCAGTATTTCCACACTGTGTTCACATTTTTCCCTTTGGAGTGGTAGTGTATATTCTCAGTAATTGTATCTTGGAAGTGTAATTGGCTGTGAAAGTCTACAGGAACTTTTAAAATTGGATAAAGGGAATTTTGCATTATGATATAAGCACAAGCCTGTGAAGGCCAGAGAGTAGAACATGGTGGATTGAATGGGCCTGGCCCTCAGAGGTGCATACATTGGATTTACTTGGTACTCAGTTGATGGAACTGTTTGGGAAGGATTTGGAGATGTGACCTTGTTGGAGGAAGTGTGTCACTCAGGGTGGGCTCTGAGGGTTCAAAAGCCCAAGACATGCCCAGTGGCTCTGTCTTCCTGCTGCCTTCGAATCTGATTGTAGAACTCTCAAGCTACTTCTCCAGTACCATGTCTGTGTGTTATCCCCACATCTTTTCAGTCCTTATTTTTCATTAATTAATTTATCAATTTAATTTACTCCCTGATCAGAACTTCCCCTCCCTCATCTCCTCACAGTCCCTTCCTCTCACCTGCCCTTCTCCACTCCCCCTCCCTTTCTCCTCAGAGAAGGGAAGGCCTGGAATCAACCCATCTTGGAATATCAAGTTGCTGTAGGACTAGGTGCATCTACCCCTACTGAGGCTAGACACGGCAGCCCAGTTAGGGGAAAGGGCTCCAAAGGCAGGCACAGAGTCAGAGACAGCCCCTGCTCCTGCTGTTAGAGGTCCCACATGAAGGCCAAGCTGCACATCTGTTACATATCTGTAGGGTGCATAGATCCAGTCCACATATGCTCTGGTTTGTTATTCAGTCCCTGTGAGCCTCCATGGGCCCAGGTTACTTGATTCTGTAGGTTTTCTTGTAGCAACCTTGACCTCCCCGGCTCTGGATGCTGGAATGAAAGACCTGTGCCACATTACCTGGCCCAAGCATACTCTCAATTCTGATTCTCTGTCTTTTTTTTTGGGGGGGGGGGTTGGTTTTTCAAGACAGGGTTTCTCTGTAGCAGTATGGGCTATCGTGGAACGCGTTTTGTAGATCACGCTGGCCTCGAACTCACAAAGACCCACCTGCCTCTGCTGGTAGGAATATTAAATATATATTTGATATATTTGATCATATTCCTTCCACTCCCCAAGTCCTTCCAAATCCACTCCCCCTCTCAACCCACTCAACTTTAAGTTCTTTCTCACAAAAACAAAAAAAAAACCCAATACAACAATATATCCCCTCAAAACCAAGAAAACAAAATAAAACAACACTCAGAAAGGGAAAAAACACCAAAATGTAACCAAACAAAAGCACACACAAAAACCTCTAGAGTTCATTATGCGTTGGTCAACTACTGAACATGAGGCCTGCCCTAGAGTGGTCAATATACCCAATGTCACTCTATTGGAGAAAACTGATTTTCTCTCTCCCAGCATGTATAAGTAACAGTACAGTTGTTAACCTTTAAGCTAACAGCTTGGTTTTCATACAATCATTCATTCATTCATTTTTTTAAAGATTTATTTTATTTATTTTATGCATATGTGTGCTCTATCTGCATGTACACCTGCATTCCAGAAGAGGGCACTAGATCACATGGTGGATGGTTGTGAGCCACCATGTGGTTGCTGGGAATTGAACTCAGGACCTTTGGAAGAGCACTAGGCAGTGCTCTTAACCGGTGAGCCATCTCTCCAGCCCCATTCATTCATTTTTTTAAATATAACAAAAACTGTCACGTTGAAGTTGGGCAGGACAAGCCAATAGTAGGAAAAGGGCCCAAGAGAAGGCACAAGAATCAAAAACAAGATCTACTCATTCACACACTCAGGAGTCCCATAAAAACACTAAACTAGAGCCGGGCGGTGGTGGCGCACGCCTTTAATCCCAGCACTTGGGAGGCAGAGGCAGGCGGATCTTTGCAAGTTCGAGGCCAGCCTGGTCTACAAAGCGAGTCCAGGACAACCAGAGCTGTTAAACAGAGAAACCCTGTCTCGAAAAACCAAAAAAAAAAAAAAACACTAAACTGGAAGTCATAATACATACAAGAGATGACCAAGCACTGACACATAGAGGCCCCGTGCATGCTGCTTCACCCTCTGTGAGTTCATATGAGACTTGCTCATGTTGATGCAGAGTGCCTTGTTCTGAGGGTGTCCCCCATCTCCTCTGGCTCTTGCACTCTTTCTGTCTCTATTTCCATTGGGTTCCCTGAGCTCTAAGGTGGATGATTTGATGGAGACAACCCATTTGGAACAGTTTTGTTCCAAGATCTCTCAGCCTCTGCGTGACATTTGACTATGCATCTATGTATTTGTCCCCATCTCCTGCAGAAGGAATATTCTCTGATGATGGCTGAACAAGTCACTGAACTATGAGTACAGCACAATGTCATTAGGAGTTATTTTATCACATTAGGGTTTTTTTTTTCTCTCTTTTTTCAGATCAGTAATTTTAGCTTCACTCTGGGTTCCTGGACTATCTAGTCTTAGGGTTTTGGTCACACAAACAGTGTTGGGTATGGGTTTCATCTCATGGAGTGGTCTTAAGTCAAATTAGACATTGGTTGTTACTCCCACAAGCTTTGTGTCACACCAATGTCCTAGCATATCTTCCAGGCAGAACAGATTGTAGATAAAAGGTTTTGTGGGTGGTTTAGTGTTTACATTTCTCTTTTGAGACTACAGAATACATCCCTGTACCAAAGACACTGGAACATAAGGGTGAAGGCTCTATGTCTCCATCTTCATTAGTATAGGTGTTGTCTTCAGCAATGGAGCCTTGATGTCAGTTTGTGGAGAGCAATCTATAGTATTAGCAACAGCCTGGGTTTTCTGGGGATTCCCTTGGGATCTCTTTGGCCAAGAAGTCAAATATATATAACCCCATCCCGTACCAGAAGCTTCATTTGCTGAGAAGAGATGGCCAGTTGGGACTCTGTCTCTCCCATTATTTGGCAATTTCATTTAGATCACACACACACACACACACACACACACACACACACACACACACACACACACACAATCCCCTATCCCGTCTCCCTTCTAACTTGATCCTTCCATTCTAGTTCTACACATCTATCAATAATTCAATAATTATCCATTCTATTTCCTTTTACTAATGTGATGTTTCTGTTCCCTCTAGTCCCTTACAGTATACCTATCTTCCTGTGGTTCTATAGATTGTACCTTGGTTACATTAACTTCACAGCTAATAGCCACATACAAACTAAGACATACCATATTTGTCTTTCCCTATCTGGAACACCTCACTCAGATAGTCCTAAGCTCCATCCATTTGCCTGAAGTTTTCATGATGTCTTTCTTTTTAAAAACTGAGTAGTATTCCATTGTGTAAATGAGCCATATTTCCTGTATGTTCTTCTGTTGAGACCATCTAATTTTTTTTTACATTTTCTGGCTATTATAAATACAGCAACAATTAACATGGTTCAGCAAATGTCGTTATGGTAGGATGGAGCATCCTTTAGGTATATTCCCAAGAGTAGTATAGCTGGATCTTGAGGTACATCAACTCCCATCTTCCTGAGGAACTGCCACATTGATTCCCATATATATTTGCACCTAATTTTTAATTTGATTATTTGGTTTTTGTTATCAAATTTGAAACACAGTGTCCTTTGCAATACAGAAGCTTGTCAGTTTCATGAGGTCCCATTTATCAATTGTTGTTCTTAGTGCCTGTGGTAACAGTGTTCTGTTCTTCTCTTGTACCAAATGCATTCAAGGCTATTCTCCACTTTCTCTTCTATCAGTATATGTGGTTTTATGTTGAGGTTTTTGATCCATTTGGACTTGAGCTTTGTGCAGGGTGATAAATATCAATCTATTTGAATTCTTCTACATTCAAACATTCAGTTTGAAGTTTGACCAGCACCATTTGTTGAAAATAGTGTCTTTTCCAGTGTTTAATTCTGTCCTCTTCTTCAAAGATCAAGTATCCATAAGTGTGTGACTTTATCTAGGTTTTCAATTCGATTCCATTAATCAACCTGTCTGTTTATTATGTTGAGGTATGTCCCTTGTATCCCTAATCTCTCCGGGACTTTTATCATGAAGGGGTGTTGGATTTTATCAGAGGCCTTTTCTGCATCTAATGTGTTTTTTGTCTTTCAGGTTGCTCATATGGTGGATTATATTTATCGATCTATGTATGTTTAACCATGCTTGCATCTCTGGAATGAAGCCTACCAGATCATGGTGCAAGATCTTTTTTATGTGTTCCTGGATTTTGTTTACAAGTATTTTATTGAGTATTTTTGCATCTATTTTTTTATATAGGAAATTGGTCTGTATTTCTCTTTCATTGTTAGATCTTTATGTGGTTTGGGTATCAGACCTTCTGTTTGTATTTTGTGGAATAATTTGAGGAGTACTGGCATTAACTCTTCTTTAAGAGTCTGGTGCTGGACGAGTTGGTTGGAATGGAGAAAGAGAAGGGAAAGAGAGTGGGGGAGAGAAGGGAAGGGGGCTTTGATCGGGATGTAATGTAAATAGATAAATAAATTAATGAGAAAAAGAAGAATCTGGTACTGGAACTGGAGGGATGGGCCCATGGTTAAGATCATGTGCTGCTTTTTCCAGGGGATCCAGTGCTGGCTTTTGAAAGCACCAGGCAACACTGGTGGTGGACAGATGTACATATAGGCAGAACACTAATAAGACAAGTTAATTTTTTTTTTGAAAAAAAGAGAGAGAGCCGGATATGGTGGCTCATGCTTTTAATCCCAGCACTCGGGAGGCAGAGGCAGGTGGATCTCTGTGAGTTCGAAGCCAGCCTGGTCTATCTACACAGTGAGTCCAGGACAGCCAGGGCTCTGTTCAACAGAGAAACCCTGTCTTGAAAAACAAAAACCAGTAGTACTCTGCACTAAAACCGTCTGTCTCAGGGCTTTTTTTTTTCTTTTGGATTTTCCAATTTGGTGGAGTACATGTTTTAAAGTATCTCCTTATTTTTCTGTAAATTTCCTTGTTATCTATTGTTATATCCTCCTTTCATTTCTAATTTTGTTAATCTGAACATTCTCTCTTCATCTTTTAATAAATTTATATAAGAGTTTGTCCTTCTATGATTTTGTCCTTCTATGGCTCCCATTGCTGCCTCAGCTCCCAAGACACAAATTAATAGACTGTTTAGAAAGGTAATCAGACAGGAAAAATCTAGGAGAGGAGTCTGGAGGAAAGAAACGGGAGAAGAAGAAAGAAGAAGTAGAGAAAGGGGTGAGGGTTATCCTAGTGTCCCTCTTTGTTTCATGGATTCTTTGTGTTGTCTTTGTTTTGGTTTGGTTTCTATTTTATTGATATCAGTCCTGCGTTTGGTTATTTCTTGTAATCTACTCCTTTGAGGTGTGAGTTTCTCTTTTTATTCTAGAGTTTTCACTTGTGCTTTTAAGTTCCTAGTTTGAAAACTCTCCATGTTTTTATGTAGGCAGTGCTATGAACTTCCCTTTTAGAACAGTTTTCATTATATCAAATAGGTTTGATTCATTCATTATGTTGTCTATTCATTCTGAGGGTTCAATTGCACACATCAGGCTGAGTCCCACCCCCACCCCCACCCCCCACCCCCGCTTTTCCTGCTCTCAGTAGAAAAGGATGTGAGTCTCTCAGCTACTGCTCCAGCAACATGCCTCTCTGCTTCCCACCATGATGATAGTAACCCTCTGAAACTGTGAGCAAGCCACTCGATTAAATGCTGTCTTTTTATAAGTGTTGTCCTGGTCATGGTGTCTCTTCCTAATAATAGAAGAGTAACTAAGACAAACACTCAGATCCCCAAAATTGTGCCTTCTGAGTAAAATTGAATTTATTATGAAAAAATTTAAGAAAAACCTTTAATATTTTTTATTGTTTTCCATAAAAAAGAGCACTCAGGAATGCCCAAGAAAACAGTATTTTGAGAACCTGCATACTAGCTCTCCTTCCCAAACAAGTCTGGGTTCCCAGGGAACTCCCAACTACACGCCCCCCCCCCCCCCCCCCCCCCCCCCCCCCCGCTGGGCTGTTGTTCTCTGCACTCAGTCACCTCCCAACCAGCACAGAAAGCCAGCACAGAAAGAGGCTCAGGACAATGCAGAGAACAAGGTCAGGGAGTCCACTCTGCCCTCTAGGGGCTGAAGGGAGCCAGGCAGTACCTCTGGAAGTGCCCTGAGGAAAAATAACTGAACAAGCACAAAGCCTCTTGGTACCCTGCACTTCAGCCTCCAGAAACACCTTCATCTATTGGAACAGTTCAACTGTCCCTGGAGGATGAAGACTCCAAAGATCACCTACAACAGCTCTGCTGAGAGCTCCACTGCCCTGAGTCTCCTGTGTTCTCTGCCTGCTGTGGTTCCCCTAGCTGCCTTAGCTCCCAAGACAAATAACAGACTGTATCTGTTTCCATTTTCTGCTAGATAAAGCTTCTCCGAAAGGAGCCTGAATTTTTAAACTGTTTGAATTTCTAAAAGGACATGGGGCTTTTAAAAAATGGGTCACCGGACATGGTGGCACACGCCTTTAATCCCAGCACTCATCAAGCAGAGGCAGGCAGACCTCTGTGAGTTCAAAGCCAGCCTGGTCTACAGAGAAACCCTGTCTGAAAAAACCTAAAATTTTTTTTTTAAAGATTATTGTTTAATAATAGTAGCCGGGCGGTGGTGGCACACGCCTTTAATCCCAGCACTTGGGAGGCAGAGGCAGGTGGATCTTTGTGAGTTCGAGGCCAGCCTGGTCTACAAAGTGAGTCCAGGACAGCCAGGGCTACACAGAGAAACCCTGTCTCGAAAAAACAAAACAAAAAAAATAGTATATTGGTGCGTCAAGGTGACAAGAGGTCAATTGTTCTGGTTAGTTTTTTTGTCAGTTTTACCTAAGAGTTATCTGGGGAGAGGACACTTGATTGAAAGAATGCTTTCCTCAGATGGTCTGTAGGCTAGTCTGTAGTGGTTTGTTATATTGTTATTGTTGCTGCTCTTGATTTGATTAATGATTAATGTATGAAGGCTCAAACTACTGGGGTGGTGGCTTCTCTGGACAGATTTTCCTGAGTGATATAAGAAAGGAGGTTGAGCAAGCCATAGAAAATAAGCAGGTAGGGGTCTGGAGAGATGGTTCAGCCATTAAGAGCACTGACTATTCTTCCATAGGTCCTGAGTTCAATCCCCAGCAAGCACATAGTGGTTCACAACCATCTATAATGAGATCTGATGCTATCTTCTGGCTGCAGGTATTCATGCAAATAGAGCACTCATATACATACAATAATAACTAAATCTTAAAAAGGAAAAAAGAACATGGGATGTTCTGCTTTTAAAAAAAGGAAAGAGAAAATAAGCCAGTAAACAGTGTTCATTCATAGCCTTTTTTTTTTTCAGTTCTTGCCTCTCGGATCTTGTATTGAGCACCTTCCCTGCCTTCACATCATAATGGACTGTGAGTTATAAGATGAAATAAACCTTTCTTCCTCAATTTGCTTTTTGTTTAGGCGTTTTCTCACAGCAATAGAAAGCACGTTAATTAGGAAAAATTATATTTATATATACGTGTGTATGTATATACAAATATATAAAATTATATGTATATATTTATATCAACCTTGGTCATTTATGAAATATGATATTTTGAGTTCTATCCATTGTCCTGCAAATTTCAGAACTTCATCATATTTTATGATTAAAAACTGCCAGTGTTTCTGTTCATGGCATCAAATTTCAAGATTCTATCATGTACAATACCACACTTCTTTTATCCATTCATCTGTTGATGATAATCTAGGCTGATTGCATATCCTGGAGGTTGTGAGTAGGGCTGCAATCAACATAAATGCACAAGAGTCTGTGGAACACTGACTTTGAGTCCTCCTCAGTAGTTATATAACTAGGTCACATGGTGCATTTATTGTTAGGTTTCTGAAGAAGTTCTCTACTGAGGTCCACAGTGGATACACAAGTGTACATTCCCACCAACAGTGACTAAAGGGTCCTCATCTTCCATATCCTCCCCAGCATTTGCTGTCACTGTTTTCTCAGTAGAGAACACTCACCAGAGCAAGATGGAATTTCAAAATCATATCAATTTGTATTATTCTTCCTTTGAGACAATTCTCTTGAATTCGTTAGCCAACTTCTTGTTTTAAAAGATTTTATTTTCTCTGGGTAGTGATGGTGCACACCTCTAATCCCAGCACTCAGGAGGCAGAGACAGGCAGATCTCTGAGTTCGAGGCCAGCCTGGTCTATAGAGTGAGTTCCAGGACAGCCAGGGCAACACAGAGAAACTCCATCCTGAAGGGGGAAAAAAGATACTATTTTCTTTTTTAACTTTTGAAAGATTTTTGTAAATTTATTTTTATTTAAGGTGTGTGCATATTTGCCTGCCATGCATGTACATGCAGCATGTGCATGTTGGTACCTATTGAGCCCAGAAAGGGATTCAAATGTCTTCAACCTGGGGACACAGACAGTTGTGACCACCATGTTTGTGCTGGAAACTGAACCCAGGCCCTCTGCAAGATCAGCAAGTTCTCTTACTCACTGAGCCCTCTCTCCAGCCCCAAAATTTTGAAGTTTCTTATACATTTTACATGTTAATTCTCTGATAGTTGCCAACAAAATTATTTCACTTCTTTCCTACTTTTTTAAACATGCTTTACAAAGATGTACAAATGGCTCTGTGATTAAGAACACGCTGGCTGCTCCTCCGAAGGACCCTGGTTTTATTTCCAGCACCCAAATGATGCCTCAGTACAGCCTGTAACTTCAGCATTATGGGATCTGATGCCATCCTCTGGCCTCCAAGGACACCAATCACACATGCACGTATATACAGGGAAAATACCCATACATGTTGTCTTAATAAGTCTTCTATTGCCGTGAAGAGACACTACAACCAAGGCAACTCTTGTAAAGGAAAACATTTAATTGGGACTGACTTACAGTTTCAGAGGCTCAGTCTGTCATCATCATGGTGGGAAGCATGGCAGCATGCAGACAGACATTGTAGCTGAGAGCTTTACATCTGGTTCTACAGGCAGCAGAAAGAGAGAGACTGGGCCTGACTTGGGCTTCTAAAACCCCAAATCCCCCCCCCCCCCCCCGTGACACACTTTCTCCAAAAAGTCCATACCTCCTAATCTTTCTAATCCTTCTCTAGTAGTACCATTACCTAATGATTAAGTATTCCAAAATATGGGCCAATGGGGGACCATTCTTATACAATACAAGACATTCCATTGATCAGATGTAATGCCAAATGGCTTCTGTCTGGGTGACTACCCTTCTTTCTCTTCTGGGATAAAGCCACAGACTCAGTGGATCCAAAGACCCTTTACTGTCCCTCAAAATTTCCCAATGGCCGGGCGGTGGTGGCGCACGCCTTTAATCCCAGTACTTGGGAGGCAGAGGCAGGCGGATCTTTGTGAGTTCGAGGCCAGCCTGGTCTACAAAGTGAGTCCAGGACAGCCAAGCATACACAGAGAAACCCTGTCTCGAAAAACCAAAAAAAAAAAAAAATTTCCCAATGGATCCAGCTTGGGGAGCCCCAGATTCTTACATATCAAGACACCCCACATACCTCCAGCTGAGTGACATCTGGTCCCGTAGGCTTGCAGATTCCATCTCCCTTCTTTCTGGTGCTTTTTAAAATTAGCCCAGTATCAGCCCTACACTTCACTAAGCTTAGAAGAGCCAATTTCTTCAGCACAGTCAAGCCATTTATGCCCATTCTTAACCACTGAAATCAGGGAGACCATTCCACAGGTAGCAATCGCCTCACCCACTTCAAAACATGTCACCAAAAAATTTATGGTGCAGGACACTATAACAGTGTTCCCTACTTCTGAGGCAGGAGCATCCTTTGAGGTCAAGCTTTCTCTGTCACCTTGGCATCATAGCTCTAGCCTTCCTCAAAGTGAAAATTGAATTCTGAATACTTTGGGATGGCTCACACCCTCCTGTGACTCCATCTCCAAAAGGTCCAACTCATCTTCCAGCCTCCTTGGGCATCAGCACACATGTGTATGTGGAGTCACATGCATACATTAACAA
Organism: Lophiomys imhausi; assembly: GCA_907164525.1. Taxonomy (NCBI): domain Eukaryota; kingdom Metazoa; phylum Chordata; class Mammalia; order Rodentia; family Muridae; genus Lophiomys; species Lophiomys imhausi. The sequence continues at coordinate 446,668 of CAJQZJ010000248.1, read as the reverse complement.
AATTAATAATAATAATAATAATAATGCCGGATATGTTGGCTCACACCTTTAATCCCAGCACTCAGGAGGCAGAGGCAAGCGGATCTCTGTGAGTTCAAGGCCAGCCTGGTCTACAGAAGGAGACCTTTTAATGTCCACTCCCTCAAAATTTTCCAATGAATTTAATTTGGGGAGCTAGGACTATGTAGAGAGACCCTGCCTCAAAGAAAAAAAAAGTTGAATCCAATTTTTAAGAAAAGATTACTAAATAAGAAAATGCTTCCTGACAAAAGAACAAACCTGGTGAGTAGAAGCATGAATAAGTGACTATAAAGGGACAAAAACTACCACTAATACCTGAGAATCCCTTACAAACAACCAAAAAGTTGACAGTAGATGGGAGTGGTTAATGGTGGGAGTGACACAGAATATTCTGAGAGAGTAAGAGTTAAAGGAAGGATGAGGGCAGGTGAAATGTAAGAAAAGATCCTGAAGAAAGACAACCTTTTGGATTGATAGCCACAAAAATCATAATTTAAAGAATACATGTTTAGGGCCCGGAGAGATGGCTCAGTGGTTAAGAACACTGGCTGTTCTTCCAAAGGACCTGGGTTCAAATCCCAGCACCCACATGGCAGTTCACAGCTGTCTGTAATTGCCAGGTGTGGTGACACACGCCTTTAATCGCAGCACTCAGGGAGGCAGAGGCAGGCGGATCTCTGTGAGTTCAAGGCCAGCCTGGTCTACAAAGTGAGTCCAGGACAGCCAGGGCTACACAGAGAAACCCTGTCTTGAAAAAAAAAAAAAAAAAAAAAAAAAAGAAGAAGAAGAATAAATTTTTAGCCAGGCATGGTGGCACACACCTTTAATTCCAGCACTCAAGAGGCAGAGGTAGGCAGATCTCGGGGAGTTCAAGGGCAGCCTGGGCTACAAAGCAAGTTCCAGGACAGCCAGGGATAAACAGAGAAACGCTGTCTCAAAAAACCAAAAAAGTAGCCGGGCAGTGGTGGCGCACGCCTTTAATCCCAGCACTTGGGAGGCAGAGGCAGGTGGATCTTTGTGAGTTTGAGGCCAGCCTGGTCTACAAAGTGAGTCCAGGACAGCCAGGGCTACACAGAGAAACCCTGTCTCGAAAAAACCAAAAAAGAAAAAGAATACGTTTTTACCTCAGGAGACAGAGGCAGGAGATACCTATGATTTCAAAGCCAGCTTGGCCCACATAGCAAGTTCTTTGCATCCAGGGTTACATAGAAAGGCCCGGTCCCAATACAGTTAAAAAAAAACAAAATACATTTTTTTTAAAAGGAAAAAAAACTTCACTTGATAAACTGAATGGAATTTTTGTTTTTGTAAAACTTCATTGATATTTTTCTTTGCTTTATAAGAAATGAATAGCTTCTGATGCACAAAGATACAATACTCACACTTTGCTAAATTTCTAATGCAGATGTGTTTGTTTTCAGTCTGCTGAACTTTTTTTTCTGAGACCAAACCTCTTATATTTAGCATAGGATGACTTTTAAATGCCCTCCCTCCTACAAGAGCATCCCACGTCCTCAGATTTGTACCACCAAACCTGGATCCCTAAGAAGGATTTCTTTGGAAATTGTCCACAATTTATTTTAATACACAAAGATAATACTGCATATTCAATTGGAATACAGTGCAGTGGTTCATTATAGGCATATATGTGTACTCATCAAATGTGGGTAATTCATAATTCTCTGCCTTTAAATGTTTCTCATATTCTCATCTTTGATAAAGTCTTCTGGGCAAAGTGTCTCATTGACAGGAAAAAAGTCTATGTTCATGTTCCCTTTGTGCATTGGTTGTAGTATAGTTATCCTGTACTATATGGCTAAAATCCAACTATAAGTGAATAGATGCCATGTGCATCCTTCTGAGTCTGGGTTAGCTCACTCAGGATGAGCTTCTCTAGTTCCATCCATTTGTCTGAGTAGTATTCCATTGTGTAGATGTACCACAGTTTTTTAATCCATTCTTCAGTTAAGGGACATCTGGGTTGTTTCCAGTTTCCAGCTATTACAAATAAGTCTGCTATGAACATAGATGAAGAAACTTCCTTGTGATTCAGTGAGGAGTCATTTGGGTGTATACCCAGAAGTGGTATGGCTGGGTCCCGAGGCAGAGCTATTCCATCTTTTCTAAGATATCGCCAGACTGACCTCCATAGTGGTTGCACAAGCCTGAACTCCCACCAGCAATGGAGGAGTGTTCCCCTTTCTCCACACCCTCACCAGCATGTGCTGTCATTTGAGCTTTTGATCTTAGCCATTCTGACAGGTGTGAGATGGAATCATTGAGTCGTCCTGAGTTGCATTTCTCTGATGATTAAGGGTGTTGAGCATTTCTTCAAGTGTCTCTCAGCCATTAGGGATTCCTCGTTTGTGAATTCTCTATTTAGCTCTGTTCCCCATTTTTTCATTGGGTTATTTGGTTTCTTGGCATTTAATTTCTTGAGTTCTTTGTAAATTTTAGATATTAGCCCTCTGTTAGACGTGGGGTTGGTGAAGATTTTTTCCCAATCTGTAGGCTGCCGTTTTGTTCGAATGACAGTGTCTTTTGCCTTACAGAAGCTTTTCAGTTTCATGAGGTCCCATTTATTGATTGTTGGTCTCAGGTCCTGAGCTGTTGGTGTTCTGTTCAGGAAGTTGTCACCTGTGCCAATGAGTTCGAGGGTTTTTCCCACTTTTTCTTCTAGTAGATTTAATGTGTCCGGCCTTATGTTATGGTCTTTGACCCAACTGGACTTAAGTTAATTCTCTGCCTTTAAATATTTCTCATATTCTCATGTTTGATAAAGTCTTGTGGTTTATCTGTTCCACTACTCTTTTAACACTGCTGTAGAATGAAACTGGTGCCTCACACACTTTTGGCAAGTGCTCTACTACTAGACTGCATCCACCCATTTTTTAATCCATATTAAGGACAAGTTATGGAAGACAGTAGAGCCACCATAGGTAAAGTGTTGTGAGCATTAACTAATGTCACTAAAACCGACAATAAGGGAATATTTTCCCTTGGTATGGAATATAGCTCAATAGTAAACACCCTGCCTAACATACACAAGCCGTGAGTCAGGTAGAGGAAGACACATTGGCAGAGATTGGTTTTAAGATTTTCTGTCAATATGAATAGATGGTGAAATAGTTACTTAACAGAGATCTAAGGAAGATGATCCAACAAGTGTGGGACTACAGGCTGAAGCATTAACAGATGCCAAGTACAAGCCATACCTGAATGGTGGCAGTAAAGGCAGAAGACTTTATGGAATAGCAAAATTAAGGTTCATATTTAAAGGACATAAATGGTATAAAGGAGACATAGGTCCCAGGTCCAGTATAAACCAGTGTGGTGATCTGAATAAAAATGGCCCCCATAGGCCCATAGGGAGTGGCACCATTGGAGGTGTGGCCTTGTAGGAGTAGGTGTGCACATGTTGGAGGAAGCATGTCACTGGGGGTGGACTTTATGGTTTCAAATGGTCAAGCCAGGACCAGTGTCTCTCTCTCTTCCCACTACCTGTCAATCCAGATGTAGAACTCTCAGCTACCTCTCCAGCACCAGGTCTGCCTGCATGCCACCATGCTTCCCACTGTGATGACAATGGACTAAATCTCTGAACTGTAAGCCAGGCTCAATTAAATATTTTTCTTTGTAAGAGTTGCCATGGTCGTGATGTCTCTTCACATGCTGGAAACCCACTTAAGAGAGCCAGGAGCTGGATGGTGGTGGTGGCCTACACCTTTAATCCCAGCAGTCAGGAGGCAGAGGCATATGGATCTCTGTGACTTTGAGGCCAGCCTGGTCTACAGAGTAAGTTTCAGGATAGGCAGGGCTACACAGAGAAACCCTATCTCAAGAAAAAAAAAAGACAAATATCTTTCTGTGTTTAACTTTCCTAGTGTTACATAGAGAATGGTGTGGAGTGAATTTTGTCACATGCCATTCATAACTAGGAGCCATAATACCCCATGAGATTCTCCTGAGGTTGATAGAGATAATGTGAGTTCACAAGGATGTATCTCTTGTGGCCTGAACTGGGGGCCTGTGGGAAAGGAAGAGACACTAGAGAGCTCTGTCTCTGCACCATGTGAGGATGCTGAGATGATGCTGAAGTGCTGGACTTCAGAGGGAATTCTCTGACTCCCTATCTCCTGTTCCCTTCTGCCATAAATTGTTCTGGAATCTTGATTGGAGAGACTCTGCCTGAGGGATTCCCTGATGTGTTGAAGGGGATGAAGGATCTCATCTGATTTCTTTTGTGTGTAAGAGACAAAGAGAGAGGGAGACAATGAACAGGTATGCATGTCCTTCTGTATATGTGGATGTCCATTCACCTTATTTGAAACAGCTTCACTTTAATGTTTCTTCTGCTATATAGATGGAGCTCCTTTGCCCTTGAGCTAGTGGGTTTTACTGTCTCGGCCTGTCATCTCCTCATAAAAATATTGGGATTATAGACGCTCTGGCTATGCATGTATCCAGATCTTCTGGGTATTCAAACTCAAGTCCTTATGGTTCCATGGCAAGTGCTTTACCACCAAGCCATCTACTCCCACAGTCTCATCCCCTGAATACATGTTTGGGAGATTTCACAGGAATCACAGACGTTCATATTCAGTCTGAGGACCAATAACATCTCTTTTTTAAATAATCTAATTTTTACTTCTCAAGTTACATCTCAATCACAATCCCCTCCCTACTTCCCCTCCAGTCCCACCCTCCCACCCTCTTCCCCCTCAACCCCCATCCTCTTCCCTTATTTTAAGTTTAAGGTATATCTTTTCCCCCCAACAGCTCCCCCTTTCAGTCCAACAAATGGTTCTTTCTCTTATAACAATAAATACAGTACAAAACAACAGAAATAAATAGGCCACAATTATGAGAGATATATGGTTTAGCATACATTCCCAATGTCCAGTCCATATGTATTTGGCACCTGAGTTTAACATTCTACTATATAACCATCTCCATGAGTTTAAAGTTCTATATCTAACTCAGCTTTCATACTAACTTGCATCACAATTTTAAAAACATCTTCTTAGATCCAGAACACCCTCTTGATTCCTAAACAACTCAAAATTTAACTATGAGACTCTATTCTTCAACCACCTCAGAGACCTGAGAGGGATAAATATATCTGATATTTGGAACAAACACTGATGGAAACACAGATGGACTCTTATTTTAAATGAATGAGTGAATGACTAAATAAATAAATAATAAAAGCGATGAGTGTGGTGGCTTCTGAGTGGAATCTCACATAGTCGGGAAGATGAAGTAGGAGGATTGATAGATCTCACAATGTAAGGGGTCAACATGAGCAGCACAGTAAGGCCCTATCTCATACCAAAAAAAAAAAAAAAAACCTTAGTAGGCAGCAAAGATGAATATAGCCTAATAGATTACCCTAGGTAACGTAAACTGTCATGTACATCAACAGGCATTTTGTAAGGGACAGGTGCAAAATGAGGAGAATGATGCTGGAGCAATCAGATATCAGCAAGCAACAGAATGTCCTTGGGTTCCTACTTCTTACCATATTCGAGAATGAACTAGGCTCAGTCGGAGTCAGTGGTATAATGTGAGTACAGAACTTCCAGAAATAGGCACAGGAAATAAATTATGTGATCCCCGAATGAGCAAGCATTGCTTAGAAGGATGGCATCAAAAGGATATCAGATCGCTCTTCCCAGAGAACCAGGTAAACTGACTGCAGATCTTCACCTTCCCTACCCCCTTCCCTAACCTCCCAGCCCCCAACCCCAGCAAGCACCCTCTGCTAACCCAAAGGCTGCTCTTGTCAGAAAAGCAGGTAGGCTGACTGCAGATCTTCATTCACCTCACCTTCTGCAACTCTAGTACCAATCTCTCCAGTGTCATCCCCAGTTCAGTAGCAGGGCACCTGCACTGGTCTCTCTATCCGTCAGACCCCATGTCCAAATGATTACAAAAATCTTCTCCCCCAACCTTCCTCCTACTCCTGATTCATCCAATTATCCCAGCCTCCAACAACAGCAGGCATTCCCTGTGAACACACCAGCTGAGCAGTCCAGGGAAACATAGGAGACAGAAACCAAGGAACAAAACACTCACCCAGCAAAGACAAAACCAGAAGTCAGCGCCTGAACTTGTATTTTTCTCAATCCCAGATGTCTAGATGCCAGCATAAAGGTACAATCAATAATAGCCAGGGGAGTATGTCTCCATAGAGCCCAGCAACCCTACCATAGCAGGCCCTGAATAGATTTTTACCAACTCCACATCCAATGGAGGATTAATATCCAAAATATATAAAGAACTCAAGAAACTTGATATCAAAAATCACACAATACAACTTAAAAAATGGGGTACAATTCTAAACGAAGAATTCTCACTAGAGGAGACTCAAATGACTGAGAAACACTTAAAGAAATGTTCAACATCCTTGGCCATCATGAAAATGCAAATCAAAACTTTGAGATTCAGCTGTCAGACTAGCTAAGATAAATAAGTTCATGATGGTAAGGATGTGGAGTAAGAGGAGCACTCCTGCCTTGCTGATGAGAATGCAAACTTGTACAACCACTATTGAAATCAATACAGCAGTTCCTCAAAAAGATGAAAATGGACCTACCTCAACATACAGCTACACCACTCTTGGGCATATACCCAGAACACACCTATCCTAATACAGGGACACCTGCTCATTGCTGCTTGATTCATAACAGCCAGATACTGGAAACAACCTAGATGTCTCTCAATAGAATGGGTCAGGTGTGGTGGCACACACTTTTAATCCCAGCACTAGAGAGTGAGTTCCAGACCACCCTGGTCTACAAAGTGAGTCCAGGACAGTCAGGACTAAGCAGAGAAACCCTGTCTCCAAAAGACAAAAACAAAAAAAGAAGGGATAAAGAAGATGTGTTACATTTAAACAATGGTGTATCACTTGGCTCTTTTTAAAAAATGACATCATAAAATTTGCAGGAAAATGGATGGAACTCGGTAAAATTATGCTGAGTAAGGTAACCCAGATCTAGAAAAAATATTATAAATATTCACTTATATGTGTATATTAGCCATTAAATAATGATAATCAAGGTACAGTCCATAGACCCAGAGAAGTTATGTATAGAGGAAGGGACTATGTGGAAATACGTGGATCTTCCCGGAAGGGGGAAATAGAATAAATTTTATAGGTGGACTCGGAGCAAGAGGGAGAGGAACAGGAGAATCATATGGGGAGGGGGAAGGAAGATGACATTGAGGGATGGAATGTGGGAAGAGACAGCTAGAACTGAGGGCCATTTGAAGGATGATATGGAAACCTAGTGCAGTGGAAACTTCCTAAAATATATGAAGGTGATCCTAGTGAAGTCTCAGAATAATGAGGGAGACCAAGATCTAGCTGGCCATCTCTTGTCACCAAGTGAAGCTTCCAGTACCAGGACTGAGTTACATCCAACTGAGTGTTTGGCCAAAGGGGTCTCATGGAAATCTAAAACAACTCAGGCTATTGCCAAGATAGTAGGTTGCTCTCCACAAACTTACAACAGGGTCCCATTACTAAAATCAACACCCACACAGCTCATTTAACATGGAGTTGTCAAGCTGGTGCCTACATAGAGCCCTCATCCTTATCTTCTAGTGCCTTTGGTACAGGAAGGTAGTTTGCAGGCTGCCAAAAGAGAAATGTAAACACCAACCCAGCCACAAAACTTTTGATCTACAATCTGTCCAGACTGCAACATACACTAAGGTTGTGAGAAAACAGCACAAAGGTTGTGAGAGTAACAAAGCAATGTCTGATTTAACAAGACCTACTCCATGAGATGGAACCAATACCTGACACTCCTTGGATGACCAATAACTAGAGATTAGAGACCTAGGGTAAAACCAAATACTACTGTTCTAAATACTACTGTTCTAAAAAAAAAAAGTAACAAATTAACTCCTAGTAATATTCTGCTGTACTTCATAGGTCAGTGCCTTATTCAGCCATCATCAGAAAGCTTCCTCCCGCAGCAGAAAGGTCAAATACAGAGAGAGAGACAGACATTATCCACAGCCAGACATTACACACACACACACACACACACACACACACACACACACACACACACACCCCAGGAGAGAGAGAGAGAGAGAGAGAGAGACAGAGAGAGAGAGAGAGAGAGAGAGAGAAATTGAGACATTGGAACACACTGCTCTCAATGGGATGTCTGCATCAGATCCCTCCCCTCAGAGCATGGGGAACCCAGCAGAAGAGGAGACAGAAAGAGTGTAAGAGCCAGCAGGGCTGGAGGACAAGTCCTCTAAATCAACTGAGCAAAGCTCATATGAACTCACAGAGAATAAAGCAGCGTGCACAGGCCTGCATGGGTCTGCACCAGGTTCTTTGCATATATACATAGATATATAGATATAGATATCATAGCTTTCAGTTTAGTATTTTTACGAGACTCCTGAGAGTGTGAACTAGTGGATCTTTTAATTCTTGTGCCTTGTCTTGGGGCTCTTTTCCTTCTGTTGGTTTGCCTTGTTCAACTTTGATGTGGTGGGTTTTGTTATATATATTTATCTTAGAAGCCTGTTCTTCTCTAATGAAAGACAGAAAGGAAGTGGATCCAGATGTAAAGGAGGTGGGGAGGAGCTGGAAGGAGTAAAGGAAGGGGAAACTCTAATCATGTTATATTGTATGAGGAAAGAATGTATTTTCAATAAAGAGGAGTGTCTTAGGGTTTTATTGCTGGGAAGAGACACCATGATCAAGGTAACTCTTTTTCTTAAGGTTTTTTCAAGACAGGGTTTCTCTGTGTAACAGCCCTGGCTGTTCTGGAACTCATTCTATAGACCAGGCTGGCCTTAACTCATAGAAATCTGCCTGCCTCTGCCTCCTGAGTGCTGGGATTAAAGGCGGTTTTCTTTTCCTTTTTTTTTTTTTTTTTCTTTTTGGTTTTTCTAGACAGGGTTTCTCTGTGTAACAGCCCTGGCTGTCCTGGAACTCATTCTGTAGACCAGGCTGGCCTTGAACTCATAGAAATCCGCCTGCCTTTGCCTCCCAAGTGATGGGATTCAAGGCGTGTGCCACCATGCCCAGGAATTACAGACAGCTCTGGACTGCCATGTGTATGCTGGGATTTGAACCCGGGTCCTTTGGAAGAACAGCCAGTGCTTTTAACTACTGATCCATCTCTGCAGCCCAAGGCAACTCTTATAAAGGAAAACATTTAATTAGGTCAGGCTTACAGTTTCAGAGGTTTAACCCATTATCATCATAGCAGAAAGCATGGCAGCATGCAGGCAGACATGGTGCTGGAGAAGGAACTGAGAGTTCTACATCTTGATTCACAGGCAGCAGAAGGAGATTGTGTGCCACACTGGGCACAGCTTGAGCATATTTGAGACCTCAAAACCCACCCCCACAGTGACACACTTCCTCCAACAAGTCCACACCTACTCCAATAAGACCACACCTCCTAATAGTGTCACTCCCTTTGAGTGAAGCATTCAAACACAAGTCTATGGGGACCATACCTATTCAAATCACCACAGGGGAAAACAAAAAAAAATGTACCTTTCACCTCTGGTACAGTCCTTTGTTCACCCAAATCATTTACTTATTCTTATCCCTTGAGATGTAATATTCGATTTTTTGTTTTTTTTTTTAATTAGATTTAATTTTGTAGGTATGAGTGTTTTGTGTGCATGTATGTATTTGCACCACATGCATGCCTGGTGCTCTGGAAGGCCAGAAGAGGGTATTGTAAGGGTCAAGGAATGGATTCCTGAACCCAAATGTGGGACTATGGAGGAATCACCAGGAACTCGAGAACGCTGCAAAACGCAAGAGGATTGTATTAATCAGCATGCTGAGGTCACCCTCAAAGCTTCTCCATGCAAGGAGAAGGAGGGGACCCAGAACAGAATTTCAGTTCAGGTTAAATACATTTCAGCAAGGCAGAATCAAGCATCATCAAGCAACAGTACTTTGAATGGCTAACACAGGTGACCTAGGAAATGAGGTGGAGATTTCCAAACTAGTGATTGTTGGCAACCTGTGGTTTTTGTTATTCTCTTTGTTGCTCTGGGAACCTGCCATACCCAAGCTGGAACTTGGCCTCCTGGTAACAGAGTTTCCATGCCCTGGGAGGTAGTGATAGATTCTGGGGCAAGCTGACCTGCAGCTCAGGGCCTACTCAAAATTCCCAGGATTCTGAAGCCTAAGTAAAGTTTGTTCAAGTGAGTTTGGTCCTAACAATATCAGATTTCCTGCAACTGCCTTACAGATGTTTTTGAGTCACCATGTGGGTCCTCTGCAAGAGTGACAACTGCTTTAAACCATTGCACCATCTCTCCAGCCCCAATATACTTAAAGATATATCCAGGGTTTTCTCCACCCCTGTTCTGGATATTCAGGACTTTCCCTACACAAGGCTCAGTGGGCTTCTAAACCCTAGGTCAGTTCTCAATATGCAGGCAGACAGAGGCCACGTAAGGCAGTCAAGGTTGCCTTAGCAGAGGATTTGCAAGGGCCACCTTCTCTGAAATGGGGCAGGAAGGAAGTACGCTGGCTTTGTGGGTAGGGGATAGAGCTGCTAAAGTAGTGTGAATTCACTGCCTCCTTCTTTCCTTCTCTCACCTTGTCTCAGCCCTAGACAGCAAAACTAGAAGACGAGCAAATGAGTTCATGAGAAGACCATGACGGGTATTCAGAATCAAGGGCACAACTCTGAAACCCTAAATATCAAGTGCGAGAAAAATGAAAGTAACCTTTCCACCGTGGTGAGTTAAGCCCCAGTACTCTTATTGTCTGCCATGTAAACTGTATGGGAATGAGACAGATTGTGTCAGCAACTGGGAAATGCAAAGGAATCAGGGAAAAGTGTGTACTGCTGGCAATGTCATGTGGAGACAGGGCTAGGAGGAGCCACCTAGTGCATATTCAGGTCAGCAACAGTAGGAAATCTCTCCTGAACACAAGGATGAAAGAAGTCTATCAGTGGGTCTTACAAAGGAAGACTTCAGGGCTGGAGCTGTGGTGAAGACCTGGGATGGGACAGTCCTTCCCTGCATGCCATTGTACACTGACAGGAATACTTCACTCTGCAGATGATAGAGATCTTTCCCCATAAACCATCTTGTGTAGGTGAACAATAAAGCCACCAATGGTAAATGGAAGTGTAGATCCATGGTAGAGCTCTCATGTCTGTCCTGCAAAAGGCCCTGTTTCCAACCACTGTCTCAAAACAGCCATATGAACCAATTCTCCAGTGGAGCCATATGGGAGTTCCAGCTCATACCTGCTTGGGAGGTGAGCACTATCATCTCTCTTCCTTCCATAGATGAGATCTAGTGACCCAGACCAACTCAGGGCCTCTTGAAGCAACCTGTGAATTGGCATGGGCACAGAAACTGGTTTGGAAATTCGGTGTGACTTGAGGAATGTTAAGGAGAACAGAAGAGGATGGTGGAACAGGGAGAACTGAATGTACCTCTGGTTCGGTTCCAAATATCAGGGAATAGGACCACTGTTTTCCAAGGGGGGTGTAATTGAAGATGTGACTGAAGGTGAGAAGACCCAAAAATAACGGCAGCAGGAGATACCTATACAGGGTGCACTGGAGATATTGGGTCAAGAAGGAGGGGGATCCAAGGAGAAATGTGGACTATCAATTTATTATCCATGGAAATAGAGGAGAGTAGTGGATATTTACTTTTCTTCTCTCCCCGGAAAAAATGTGATCATGGTTAGATTTCTTTCTTTCTTTCTCTTCTCTTCTCTTTTCTTTCTTTCTTTTTTTTTTTTCTTGGTTTCAGAGAAGATTTCTCTGTGTAACAGTACTGGCTGGCTTCCCTGGAACTTGCTTTGTAGACTAGGCTAGCCTTGAACTCACAGAGATCCGCCTGCCTCTGCCTCCCCAGTGTTGGAATTAAAGGGGTGCACCACTATGCCTGGCTCATGGTTGGATTTTCAGTCACAGGAGACAGATGCAGAGGAGGAGAGAGGCTTGCAGATCCTTGCCAGGACTGAAAATATAAT
>CAJQZJ010000248.1:421814-433085 GCA_907164525.1 Lophiomys imhausi | reverse complement strand
GTGTGTGTGTGTGTGTGTGTGTGTGTGTGTGTGTGTGTGTGTGTGTGTGTGTAAAGTGTCAGATCCCCTGGAACTGGAGTTACAGACAGTTGTGAACTGCCATGTGGGTGCTGGGATTTGAACCCAGATCCTCCAAAAACAGCTAGTGCTCTTAACCACTGAGCCATCTCTCCAGCCCTACCTGTAGTAGTTCTTTCTGTGGGCTTGAAGCCTCCTGGCTTTTCCCCCTCCATTATAGTTTGTCTTTTGATGCTGTTCATGTTTAGATAGTCATATTGGTGAGACCTTGTGGATATAATGAATGTAGTTTCTGACACTGCTAGGAGACATTGTACAGACTGAACAGGTTGTACTTATGTACAATACATGAAAAAGGCAACCACGGAAATTGGAAAATATCATATTAAGTGAGATAACCAAGGCTCAGAAAGACAAATACTGGGACTGGAGATATGACTTAATGCTTAAGAACACATAATGCTTTTTTCCAGAGGATCTGAGTTTGATCCCCAACACCCACATTTGGCAGCTTACAAATGTCCTATTACTTCAGGGAATCTGCTGGTGACCTCTGAAGGCACTTACAGTCACATGGACATACCCCACATGACACACACATGCAATTAAAAAATAAAAAGTCGCCGGGCGGTGGTGGCGCACGCCTTTAATCCCAGCACTTGGGAGGCAGAGGCAGGCGGATCTTTGCGAGTTCGAGGCCAGCCTGGTCTACAAAGCGAGTCCAGGACAGCCAGAGCTGTTAAACATAGAAACCCTGTCTCGAAAAACCAAAAAAATAAAATAAAATAAAATAAAAAGTAAATCTTGTAAAAAGACAGATACAACATGCTCTCTCCCATCATATTTGAATGCTAGCTTCTAAATGTATAATTAAGTTGGAGTGTGAGTAGAAACCAAGACACTAGAAAGAGACCCATAAGATGGAGGAGGTGGTTCATGTCATTATCTCAGTGCTGTTTTTGTGTGACATTTATATTGTATTAGATATTGTAATTAAAATTAAATAAATATTATGAATCCTTCAAGAGGATACGTTGATTAGATCAGAGACTTTATCATCTAATTATTTCTGGGAACGCCCTGAAACAATTAGAAATCTCCTAGTCATTTCTGAATCCAATCAAGTTGACAATCAAAATCAACCATCATACATCATATGCACCCTAGGTCCTCTTCATGAATATTACATTTTCAAACAGAGACTAAGTTTACCCAGACTGCTGTCAAACTCCTATCTCAGTCTTCTCAGTAGATAGGATTAAAGATGTACATTGGCCACTGTACATAGTTCAGTAGATTTTGGGTTTTTGTTTTTTTGTTCATTTGTTTTGTTAGTTGGATATTTCATTTCTTTATTTTTGTTTGTTTGTTTGTTTTTGTTCTTGATCCCACTCTCTAGCTAATGCTAGCTTGGACTCCCCATGTAGAGTCAGCTTGCCTAGAATTTTCAATCCTCTTACTTCAGCCTTCGTGGTGCTGGGATTATATGGTTCCATACATTTGACTCTCAATAAATTATTTGTGTGTGTGTGTGTGTGTGTGTGTGTGTGTGGTGTTCACTTCTGTGTGTACACGTATGTGTGGACCTGAATATGCCATGGCACTTGGGCACTTGTGTGGAGGTCAGAAGAAAACTTAAATGAGTTGGTTCTGCCCTTCCACCATGTGGGTTCAGAGATCAAACTCAGGTTATCAGGCTTGGTGGCAAGCCCTTTACCTACTGAGCCATCTCCCAGGCCCAGACTCTCAATAAATCCTTAACTTATTTGATAAAGAATTCCTGCTCCCCCAGTGCGACAAGAAGTGCTTACTTAACCTTCATGTGACTGATGAACTGAGGGGGACTTGTATGTGGGGACCTCCCTCACTTGAGGAGAAAGGGGGGAAGAGGGTGGTAGGGTGGGATCAGGATGGGAGGAGGGAAGGGGCTGTGATTGAGATGTAACTTGAATTAAAAAATAAATGTTAAAAAGAAAAATGCAGAAAAAAATCAAATCCCTATTCCTCATAAAGAATTTGAAAATTTCAGGGACAAGTGGGAGAAAATAATTGATCCATTAAAAGAAGTAAGTCATGACTCTACTCACCATGGCAACAGTACAAAATGGATTTTCTGAGCTGAGGATGGACTTCTGTAGAGGCCTTACATAACACACATAAGACTTTGGATTTGATCTCTAGTGTGTGTATCGCATGGGTGTGTGTATGTATGTTTGTATGCATGTATGTGTGTATGTATGTATCTGTATTACCAGTGACCTTAAAACAAGTTCCTCACAAAAACAATGCTAATTTTCTTCACTTATGTAATACATTCAGATAAGTTCTTGTCTCTTCTATAAGCTTTTCATTCTGACTCATTAAAACAGAAAATTCTTTCTGGCTGTGGTGGTGGTACATGCTTTTAATGTCAGCACTTGAGAGGTATCTCAGAGTTTGGGGACCATCTGCGCTACATAGTGAGTTCCAGGTCAGTATGGGATACTTCGTGAGAACCCGAATCAAAGGTAAAACAAACAAAAAGAAAGCAAGCTCTGTACAGGCCCCACAGTTCTGTCAAGGTGTTTGTGTGTGCAACCTACAGAATGAGATCTCTTCTCCAATGTCCCCCATATGAGTCCCCTATCCTTCTTCACTTTATTCTTTGAGACAAGGTATCTCCCTGATCACTGTTTCAGCTAGACTGGCTAGTCAGAAGCCTCTTAGCATTACCTGTCTCCTGCCCCATCAGTTCCAAGGTTCCAGACAGCAGCTACTATGCCCAGCTTTTATGCGGTTGCTGGTGCTCTGGACTAGGGTCTTTGTGCTTGCAATCAAGTACTCCACTCACTCTGCCATCTCTCAAGCTTCCCCCATAGAATCTTTTTCATGATAAAATAAAGTCAAGGACTGGAGAGATGGCTCAGAGGTTAAGAACACTGGTTGCTCTTCCAGAGCTCCAGAGTTCAATTCCTAGAAACCACATGGTGGCTCACAACCATCTCTAATGAGATCTGGTGCCCTCTTCTGGCCTGCAGGTGTACATGAAGATAGAGCACTGTATACATAATAAATAAATAAATCTTTAAAAAAATAAAGTCAAGCCGGGCGGTGGTGGCGCACGCCTTTAATCCCAGCACTTGGGAGGCAGAGGCAGGCGGATCTTTGTGAGTTCGAGGCCAGCCTGGTCTACAAAGCGAGTCCAGGACAGCCAGAGATATTCAGAGAAACCCTGTCTCGAAAAACCAAAAAAAATAAAAAAATAAAAAAAAATAAAGTCAAAACACTACTAATAAAAGTATAGTCAAAAAAAGAAAGGGGGACACAAAGAGCAAAAAAAAAGAAAAAGAAAAAGAAAGAAAGAGAAAAAGGAAAAGGAAAAAAATGAAGCATTGTAGCAGCTTCTTATTGTGTCTTTAAAAACCCAGAGTCAGACAGGGACATGCAAGTGAGTCTGTTGAATGTACAGACTCTTGTATTTCCTATGATTTATTCTGTTGCTGAGCCTGTCCAGGACAAATGTCAACTGTCTGCCAGAACTTTCCGCACTTTAGTATCTTCCCTTCTTGACATATCAGAGACCTCTGCTGGGTACACTCAGCTCTGCAGTCTGTAGGTTGGGGTGGCTAATGTTCTATCTGGAGGAGTCCCTAAGTGTGTCAGGGGTTGGGGAAACAAACACGTACTAAGATCTCTGCAATCAAACCTGTCCCCATACTTGGAAACGGGACCAGGCGTTATTGAACCAGCTGGAGCTGTGGACGCTAAGTAGCCTACTAGAGCTTCAGACCTCTCAGTCTCTACAGCCGTGAATGTCCCTGCAGATCAGTGGCTCTAGCGACTGGCCAACTATTGACCTCAGGCCTAAAACTGTCAAACTCCTAAATTATACTCAGTGAGTGACATCAGTTCCAAGCCACTGCGGGCAGGGCCCCTTCCAGGGTACACGGGCCTGACCTAAGCCTCCAGGTTTTGCTTGTCAGCTCCTGCTCTCCACTACCATCTCGCGTGGCTTTCTCATTCTGGATCTGTGACAACATGAATTCAGGCCTGCAGACGTGGGACAGTGTCCTGTTGTCAGGCCCAAAGCTGAGCTAACAACAATCGGATGAGTTTTAGATAGGAGGTTCCCTCTCAAGATGGTGCCCTGGATAGATCTCCAAGTTATAGGGAGTGACAGAATGGGATTCCCCTCCAACGCTGATCTGTCCCACAGAATCTTAACAAAGCTCAGCACTGGACTTGAGTCTTGCAAGAACGTGAACTTGTCCTGTGGATTAGTGCTGCCATTCTCTTCTGACCAGGGCTTAACCGAGGCACGGGACTTCTATTTCCCTCATTCCCTCCCCATCCCTACCCAAGTTGCTGCAAGGTGAGAGCTGGGTGCAGCTTCTGCTTGCTGAGCTGCCCTTCAGCTTTTCCACACTCCCTGCCTGTTTCTTCACTCCCTCTGTGAATGTCCACTGCTCTTTTTCTCATCTCAGGATGGAGACTCTTCTTTCTTACCCTCATTCTTTTTGACTGCAACTCGTGGGGGGCAGCTTCTAATCTGCCATCCTACTCTGAAGTCCTTTCATAAACAATCTGTATTAACTTTGTTTATTTGGGAGATTTTCACTTGTTTCTTTTGAGACAGAGTCTTTCTGTGTAGCCCTGGCTGTCCTGAAATTCACTATATAGACCAGGCTCACCTAGAACTCAGGTATCCTCCTGCCTCTGCCTCCCATGTGCTGGGATTAAAGGCGAGCACCACCACACCCAGCCTGTATTGATTTTTTGTAAGCATGGAAAGTTATGGATGCTGTTATTCTTTATCTCTTTTCTCCATTTCCAACCTTTTAAAATAATTTCTTTATCCCTTATCCTCCTTTCTAACCTTCCTGCTGGGTCTTCCCCTCCCCCAAATTAAACTGTCTCTGCTTTCACATCATATAGATACAAAGATGGATAGTTGATGGGTAGATGGATGGATAGATGGATGATAGATACATAGACAGATAGACAGATGGATGAAAAATTAGATGTATAATCAAAGTTTTTTCCCTCCCACTATCCTCTCTTATTCCTCCCTCCCTTTGGGTCCCTTCCTACCTCCACATATTCCTTTTTTATTTTCCTATTTGTGTATACATGCATACATTTTTAAAAGACTCTCAGTTTGCTTCACTGGACCTCCAACTTCCTATGTAGGTAAAGATGGATTTGAACTCCTGATCCTCCTGCCTCTACTTCCCAAGTATGGGGATGTTCCACCACACCCAGATCATATTTTTAAAAACCCAAAAACCTAGATTCCAATGAAAAACAGATGATGTGCACTTGAAAGAGAGCAAGGAGGGGTATATGAGACAGTTTGGGGGGAGGAAAAGGAAGGGAAGAGATGATATAATTATATTATAATCTCAGAAATAAAAGAAAAAATAAAACTTGAAAATTCTTTCATGAGTAAAAATCTAAATCCCAGCCAGTCATGGTGGCACATGCCAACACTTAGGAGTCAGGGGCAGAGAGATTTCTCTGAATTTGAAACTAGTCTGGTCTATATAACAAGTTTCAACTCAACCAGGGATGCATATTGAGACCTTGTCTCAGAAAAAAAAAAAAAAAACTCTAGATTCCAAGTATGGAACAACATTTGAGATTTATCTGAGCCTGGCTTATTTCATTTAGCACGATGATCTCTAGTCCTAACTGCTTTCCTACAAATAACATAATTTCACTCTTTAAAGCTTAAGAGATCATTTTCTGCTTAAACATTTCTCTCTTGTAAAGCTTCTGAGACTTAGTGTATTTGAAACTTATCTGTCCCTATTCCACCCTATTTGAAAATTCTTTTAACATTGTTGAGCTGTACACTATTGTATCCTTGTCAACAAAGTTGTGTGTGTATGTATTTGTTTGTTTATTGTCTGTTTGCTTATTTTATAAATGAAATCTTGCTTTATAGCCAAATCTGACCTAAACTCATAACCCTCCTGCCCCAGCCTCTCAAGTAGTAGAGTGGTACCTGGCTTAAAGAGAACTATTGTTTTAGCTCTTCTTCCTTTTTTTGTGGTGCTGGGGGTGGAAGCCAAGGGTCTTGTAGTGTAACTATGTATCATATCCCGAGCTCCACCAGTATGGTGTCTAAGAAATCTGCTGTTAGTTCATGTGCTCATTCTTTAGAAATAGCTTATTGTTTCCCTCAGAAATTGTTCGCTTTGCTTTGCCTTGTTTTTTGATGTGATGGGTGGAGCCCAGGCCTTCTCACATGCTAATCCCAGTCTACCACTGTGCTGCCTTCCTTCATTTTTTCATACTCTTAAATGTCACTTGGTCTAGAAATGTTTTCTACTCAGTGTACTATAATCTCTCTACGTCTAAGTCTGATAAATTCTCCCTCATTTAGTTATCCCATTTCTATTTACTCTCCCTCTACTGAAGGTATGATTTGGTGAATTAAAGCTTTCTATTTCTCCCTACTCATTAAATTACCCTCCATTGATTCCATCTCTACTCAATCCTGATGACTATCAATCTTCAGCTCCTGCAATTGTGTTGTGGTGGTGGGGGTGGGAGGAAGATCTCACTATGTAACCCAGGCTTGCCTCGAACTCACAATCCTCCCTCAGTCTAACAAGTCCTAGGGATTACAAATATGTGCTACCATGCCCAATTCAGTAGCTACTTTTCAACTGGATTCATTTTAACATCCAACCTCTATTGATGCCTTTATTTCAACAATTGTTCCAAACCCAGTATCTGCAGTGGTTCTTCTATACAGAGCTCACTGTTCATGAGAAGATAGGTAAAGGTTGGAGGTTGGTACTTTTTAGGGTAGTGAGTTTCTGAGGCTGAAATGTCTCCCTTTCTTTTGCCTCTGACTCCACCGAGAAGCTTCTAGGTCTTCTCTGTTAGCCACTCATTGGAAGTATATAAGTGGCATTTATTGCTATTGCACACTAGAGGGTGGGGAGACCACTGCATAGAGATTGCTCAGTTGTGGGCCAGCTTTGATTTCCATGAGACTGGCCCACTCCACTTAGGCCTTACCATCTCCACCTCACTTTGCCCTGACATTGGGCCAGGCTCACCAAGTTTCTTTCCACTGATATTTACAAGATAGATAATGAGCTTTCCAGAAAACACAAGGAAAAAAAAGAGGATGTCATTAAGAAAATACTTCAGCTGATTCTCTACCTATGGCCCCTGAATGTCTCACTCCCAGAAATATCCAACCTTTGGGGATCCCCGAATATATGTAATTGCATCCCAATACAGATGACAAATATGTTGCAATGTGAAAAGGTTGGACACCCATACAGGGCATCTAATCCCCCAATAGGGACCAAACCATCAAGAATTCTGTTGCCACAGTGCTGGCAATGTAAGCCACAGTGTTTGTCCAGCATGCACAAGGCTCTAGATTCAAACCCCAGTACTGCCCCAAACAGAATATTTGTTGCTGGCAGCAATTTGGATACCCAATTACATCCACCCATCTTCTGTGTCATCTATAGGAATTAGGGAAGGGAGTCAACAGTTATAGCTGGTCCCCATCTTCATGTGGAACCACAAATGCCTTCACTTTTTTTTAAAGATGATCTCATCTGATAGCCCAGGCTAGCCTCAAACTCACTAGCTCAAGCTAACCTAGAACTCATGATCCTCTTGCCTCAGTCTCCCAAGTGCTGGGATTACAAGTATGTGATACTGTCCCAGCTCCTATGCCTTTACATTTTAATAGACAATTTGCCATTGCAACCACAATGGCTGAAATACATAGTAACACTTATTGGGTGATGGCTGCTGTTCTTAGCACTTTAATGTATTAACTCATTTGATCATAACAATTGAATGAGTTAATTGCTGTATTCCCAATTTACTTGAGTAGATTCGGGCACAGAAATATTGTGTGACTTATACAAAGTCATGCAGTTAACAGGTCGAAAAGTCCAATTTTGAACTCCTGTAATCTGGCTCTAGGAGAGTTTGTACTGGAAACTGTCAAAGCTTTTTTTCTCACCATGCTCTCTGTCTTTCTTCCAACTCCCAAGAGACTTACTATGTTGCCCAGGCTGGCCTCAAACTCCTGGGCTAAATCAATCCTCCTGCACTAGTCTTCCAAGCATCTGGGACTACTAGTGCTAAACTCTACACCCAGTTTTCTCTTCTCTTCTCTTCTCTTCTCTTCTCTTCTCTCCTCTCCTCTCCTCTCCTCTCCTCTCCTCTTCTCTCTCTCTCTCTATCTCTCCCTCTCTCTCTGTGTGTGTGTGTGAGAGAGAGAGAGAGAGAGACAGACAGACAGACAGACAGACAGATAGAGAGATAGACCGGCAAGCAGGCAGGCAACTAGACAGACAAGGACAGGGACAAAAAGACACACAGAGAATCATGCTCAGATGTAGTGGTTTTTTTCAGTTTGAGGATTTTTTCTCTGTGTGGCCCTTGAACTAAAAATGGCTTGCAAATTTCTAAAGTATTAAAAAAAAGTCAAAAGAAGAATAGTATTTTCTGGACAGGTAAGGTAGCTCAGCAGGTTAAAATACCTGCTGCCAAGCCTGACAAAGGGGTTTGATTTGGGAGGAGTGTACAAATTTCATGGATCTACTCTCCATCCCTTTGGGTTCCTTTCCCTTTTATTCTTTGTTTCTTAGTCCTTTTGTGCTATGTTGGGATACTACTAAGTATTGCCTTTTCTCCATTCTTTCTTTCTGTACTTTATATCTGAAAAGCACATTAGATAGATATTATTAGCAATCCCTTCCTTCTGCACGACCAGCCTTGAGCAGTCCACAAACACATACACTAACCATATTTACAAGAGCACACAGGCACTGAAATGTGACTTTCTTGCAATATCCTATTCATTTTGTAACATTTATTTATATATTCGAGGTGTGTGGGTGTGGGCATTAGTCCTCCTGTTTTCTCCCATCTGTGTACTTCTACCCATCTGCTCCTACCTCCACCTTCTTTCCAAGCATCCATGTTTCTTCCTTCTGCTCATCCATCCATATCCCTTCACTCCCCAGGCCCTCCCTGCCCCCCACTCACGGGGAAAAGCACAACGGGCACCGTGAGGGTTACTGCAAGCAGTACGGCCAGACGCACACAGAGAATGAGCAGGTCCTCCTGGGTATACATTTCCAGCATCTCTGCCTTCACAGTGCCTGGGGCATGGGGAGGACACACAAAATGCAAGAACACTAGGCTCACTAGCCCAGAAACCAAAACACACACGCATGATGATAGAGTCTACAGACATGATGCTCATTCTCCCTTTGGAAAATGATTGGCCCAAGGTCCTGGAGGGAAAAGGCTCAGAGTCCTTAGCCATACCCCAGGCTTGGTCTCTAGCATAGCTCCACCCAAACTTGGCCCCAGTCACACTCACCATAGAAGGTGAGGTATCCAAAGGTAGCTGTGAGTCCATACATGATAAACATCGCCCCGATGGACATGTTGGCAACAGCTTGCATCCTGCGCTGGGAAGGTCTGAAGCGTATAGGTCATGGGACTGTCACGTCCATTCTCTTGAACTTGCCCAGGACCCACAAAACTGGTCCCCACCCTCCAGAATCTCCCTTCTCCTGGTCTGACAATGTTCAGCTAGTACACACTGATTTTCTTTCTCTGCCTCCCCTATCTGTCCATCTGTATCTCCACCCATATGACCATCTCCAACTCTTCCTCCATCTAACCATCTATTCTGCCCTTTTCAGGCTGATCATCCAAAGGCCCCAACCCTGCTTCTCCTCTCTTTATCTGTTTCTCTTCAACCATCTGACCACCCTTGCCTCCTCAACTCCATCTAGGCAGACCACAACCTCCTCCATTTAGTTATCTAGATGGTCTCTGCCTCCCATCTCTGTCCGTTCACATTTTGTACTGGGCGTTAAAACACTGGACCACTTAAACACAATCAGTAAATAGTTACTTCCCTGAGCCCCTGAGTTTTCATGGACACTCCAAATTGCCTCCTTCTCACAACCAGCCACCCTCAAGATACCACACCAAGGCTTCAATGGAGACTGCCAGACAGACATTATGGCTACTGCCCCCTCTAGCTGGTCCATCACACACGCACCTCTGCCCACATGTGCCTGCCTCTCTACTCACCGGTACAGCTCTGTGTAGATGGGCAGCACCTCCGGGTGGCAGACAAAGGCAAAAGCCATAATAGGCACTGTGTAAGACATCTGGGGAATGACCCATGATCACAGAATTAGAACCCCTAATGTACTGGGATCCTATTCTCCCTATTCCCTTCCAAGTAGGGCACATGACACAGCCCCCAAAGCCCAATACTCTGATCAGAACAAAAGGTTGGGATAGGACAAGAAGGCCCAGTGTGGTAAAAGCTCCTACCTGTTGCATACCCACCTGTGAGTCAACTGTGAACAGCTTGGCCTCGCAGCTGCTGTTAAACCCCTGGATGGGAAGTTGCTCACCCTCCACTGTTGTGTCGTTGTGGCTCACAGCACAGCCAAGCTGGAACTTCTTATAGATGACCTGGGTGTCCGGAGGAGTAAGGGAGCAAGCTCATAGAGGAGGCTTTGCCTCAGCGTCTCAAACTCTTCCCCCAACACTTCACGTCCTCTCTGACTTACCGAAATGAGGAAAAACAGCATGCAGGTCAGAGAAAGGCTGCTTGTATATCCCAAGTAGCCTGCAAGAGGTGACAACAGAGCTTCAGACATCAAGGAGCCTGGTATGCCACACAGTGAAGCTTTAGTCTGTCCTTCTTCGCACAAGATGTTATTTCTACCAGCCTCCCCTCTGTACACAACTCCTACTCATCTGCTAAAACCCAAATCAAACAAGTTCTCCACCAACCCCTCAGTGTTCCATAACCCTGAAGAATGGGGATTTTTTTTCCAGACTGGTGATATAGCCCAGTGGCATTGCACCTTCCTAGCCTCTGTGCAGCCCTAGGGTTAATCTTCAGGACTAAAATAAAATAAAATGGGGATTTTTTTTTCTACCTAGTGCCCATGCTCTAACCCTGCCACCCGATGACCAATCCAGGAAGCCTCTTTACCCAGGTGTTTCATGAGAGCCAGGGGCAAGATGATTAGCATGCTGACCATGATGATGAGGAGGTTTCCCTTCAAGAACCAGTCCCTAGGTAGAAAAGAAGATATCAGAATCCACATCAGATAGCACACAAATGCCTAAATTTCAGTTCCAGGGAACTGAATCTAACTGTCACTTCTGTCCACTGGAGATGCCAAATTTTATATATATATATGGTACACATACATACATTCAGACAAACACATAAAATAAATA
>CAJQZJ010000248.1:322343-371814 GCA_907164525.1 Lophiomys imhausi | reverse complement strand
ATATATATATATATAAAAGAGTATTTGTTGTTCTTGTAGACTGCCCTATACCTACAGTTTCAGGGGATGACCTCCTCAAGCACCAGGAACTGCATGTGGCATACAAACAGAAAAATACATGTAAGATGAAATAAACCTTTAAAGAATTGGCAAACGAAATTATGTAAAATTAAAAGACTTCTGCTTCAGAAGAGTGAACAAAAATTCTGTATAGAGTAGGAGACAATTTTGCCAGCTGCACTTCAAATAAAAAGTTAATATCTGGGTGATGATGGCACATGCTTTTAATCCCAGCACTCTGTGAGTTGGGGGCCAGCGTGGTCTACAGAGCAAGTTTTGGGAGATCCAGAGCTATACAGAGAAACCCTATCTCAAAAAAACAAAACCAAATGAACAAAAATATTATTTGCCATTAACCATTTGTATTTCCTTTTTTTTGAGACTGTGTAGTCCTGGCTGTCCTGGAACTCACTCTGTAGACCAAGTTGTCCTCAAATTCAGAGATCCACCTTCCTCTGCCTCCTGAGCGCTGGCTGGTTAAAGGCATGGGCCACAACACACAGCTGCTAATAAATACATTTTAACTATCCAACATCCTTTGTCATCACAGAAGTACAAATTAAACAACTCTGAGGGCTGACAAGATAGTTCAGTAGGTAAAGGCACTGGGTGCAGTTCCCAGGACCCACATGGTAGAAAGAAAGAACCAACTCCTGCAAACTGTCTTCTGACCTCCACGTATATGCTGTAGTGTAAGCATACATACAAAAAATAAAAATAAACTTTGAAGGGCTAGGGATGTAGCTCATTTGGGTAGGTTTCTCTAGCATGCACAAAGTTGGGTAGGTCTCTCTAGCATGCACAAAGCCGTGGGTTTAAGTCCAGCTCTGCATAATGTAAACGTGGCATATGACTGTAATCCCAGCACCGGGTAGGTAGAGGGAGGAGGACAAGAAATTCACAATCATCTTTGGCTACAGCAGGAGTTACAGGCTAGCCCAGGCTATATGGGACCTTGTTTCAAAAAATCAAAATAAGGGGCCAGAGAGGTGGCTCAGCAGTTAAGAGCACTAGCTGTTCTTTCAAAGGACCCAGGTTCAATTCCCAGCACCCACATGGCAGCTCATAGCTGTCTGTAAGCACGCCTTTAATCCCAGCACTCGGGCGGGAGGCAGAGGCAGGTGAATCTCTATGAGTTCAAGGCCAGCCTGGTCTACAGAGTGACTCCAGGACAATGAGAGATACACAGAGAAACCCTGTCTGGAAAAAACGAAAAAAAAAAAAACCTAAGAATAGAACTACTATGATCTAGCTATACCACTCCTGAGTATATACCCAAAGGACTTTACATCCTACTATAGTCACTCGCACATACATATACTTTTTTTTTTTTTTTTGGTTTTTCAAGACAGGGTTTCTCTGTATAACAGCCCTGGCTGTCCTGGTTTGTAGACCAGGCTGGCCTAGAACTCACACAGATCCACCTGCCTCTGCCTCCTGAGTGCTGGGATTAAAGGTGTGCGCCACCATATACTTTTTTTAAAAGCAGTATTTGGCACATTATACAGACTTTATTCAGCTTTGTTTTGTTTTCCACAGATAACCCCTTTACTGTTCCAGGATAGCATATTGCATTGGGTTGCTGATTTTTTTGCTTGTTTCTTTGGTTTGTTTTTTTGATACAGGGTCTCTTTGTAACCCTTACTATTGTGGAACTCACTTTGTTAGAGCATGCTGGCCTCGAACTCACAGAGATCTGCCTGCTTCTGTGTGCCAGTTAGGATTAAAGGTGTGCACTGCCACCACCCAGATATCCATATTTGTGTCTGCTATATATTCTTTTTTTTTTTTTTTGGTTTTTTTGAGACAGGGTTTCTCTGTGTAGCCCTGGCTGTCCTGGACTCACTTTGTAGACCAGGCTGGCCTCGAACTCACAAAGATCCGCCTGCCTCTGCCTCCCAAGTGCTGGGATTAAAGGCGTGCGCCACCACCGCCCGGCTTATATATTCTTTTTTTAAAGAAATATTTACGTAACATATATGAGAGATCTATCTACATGTACCCCTGCAGGTCAGAAGAGGGCATCAGATTCCAGTATACCTGATTGTGAGCCACCATGTGGTTGCTGGGAATTGAACTCGGGACCTTTGGAAGAGCAGTCAGTGCTCTTAACCACTGAGCCATCTCTCCAGCCCCGCTGCTATATATTCTTAATAGCAAAGAAATTAAATCAGATGCTCAACACATGAATACATAAGGAAATTATATATTTACATGATAGATTTTTATTCAACTGTAAAGAAAAATAAAAATTTCCAGGCTTGGTGGTGTGTTCCTTTAATTCAGCACTCACGAGGCAGAAGCAGGGGGATCTGTGTAAGTTTGAGGCCACCCTGGTCTACAAAGCCAATCCAGGACAACCAGGGATACACAGAGAAACCCTGTCTTGAAAAAAACAAAGCCAGGCAGTGGTGGCGCACGCCTTTAATCCCAGCACTCAGGAGGCAGAGGCAGGTGGATCTCTGTGAGTTCAAGGCCAGCCTGATCTACAAAGTGAGTCCAGGACAGCCAGGGCTGTTACACAGAGAAACCCTATCTCGAAAAAAAAAAAAAAAGAAGAAGAAGAAGAAGAAGAAGAAACCAAACAAAAAAGAAAAAATGAAATTTACAAGAAATATGATAGTACTGGGAAACATTAAGAAAAGTAAGCAAGTCTCAGAAAGACAAATACCCCTTGTTTGCACTCATCGGTGGATCCTAGCTTTTATTGTTAACTATGTGTCTCTAGGCTACAGTAAATGTGGCCAAAGGTCATAAAAGATGTGGAAACATGTGAAACATGTCCAAGAGATAAAGGAGTGTCAGGGAAATGCAAAAGGGGATGGAAGGCAACCAACACTAAACGTGTATGAAAATACCACAAGGAAGCCAGATGGTAGTGGCCCACACCTTTAATCCCAGCATTCAGAAGGCAGAAGCAGGCAGATCTCTGTGAGTTTAAGGCCATCCTGGTCTACATAGTGAGTTCCAGGGCTACACAGAGAAACCCTGTCTCGAAAAACCTAAACAAAAAAAAAATACCACAGGAAACCTATTATTTTTTGTAAGCTAGTTTTAAAAAGTGCTGGAATGGCTGTAGTCCCTTATAGGCCACAGAGAGAGGACTTTGACTTTTTTCTCTGACACAGAGCCAATGGGGCAGAGCTAGGGTGAATCACTTGTAACAGGATTCCTCTGGCTTCGTGGTGGTGGTTACCCAACTTTTTTTTTTTTTTTGCCAAAACTCAGAACTGATCTGATTGTGGTATAGCACACACCTGTAGTTCTACCCAGTCAGGAGGGAAAAGCAGAATGAAGATATCAGCTTGTGTTACATAGTGAGATCTGTCTGAAAAAAAAATAATATCAAGCAGAATACACACACATGAACACAAAAACAAATACCAGGAGGTCTGGGGATGTTGCTTAGTTGCTAGGGTGTTGTCTGATATGCTTGAAGTGTAGATTCAATCCAGCATGGTATAAATTTAGCATAGTGGTACATATCCCTGTAATCCCAACACCTGGAAGTAGATGGAAGAGCCGAAGCCTATGCCCAGCATGGACTATATGTGATACTGTCTTTAATGCACATAATATTCACTGTATATAAATTCCTTGAAATTATAACAGTTTTATTTATATAGAATAAAGAATTCATCCTGTCTCGAAAAACTAAAAAAAAAAAAAAAATTCCTGGATGCTGCAGAGGTGGTTTAGTAATTAAAAGTGCATACTAGTGCTCTTCCAGAAGACCTGAGTTCAGTTTCCAGCACTTAGGAGCTTCTTGAAACTTTCTGTAACTCTAGCTCCATGAAATTCAGCCTTTTTTTGTTTTGTTTTGTTTTGTTTTGTTTTGTTTTTTGTTTTGTTTTGTTTTGAGACAGGGTTTCTCCGTGTAACCCTGGCTCTCCTGGACTCACTTTGTAGACCAGGCTGGCCTCGAACTCACAGAAATCCACCTGCCTCTGCCTCCCGAGTGCTGGGATTAAAGGTGTGGGCCACCATGCCTGGCTGCCTTTTTTTTAGAATTAAAAAAAATGTATTCGGGGGCTGGAGAGATGGCTCAGCGGTTAAGAGCACCGGCTGCTCTTCCAAAGGACCCGGGTTCAAATCTCAGCACCCACATGGCAGCTCACAGCTGTCTGTAATTGCTGGGCGTGGTGGTGCACACCTTTAATCCCAGCACTCGGGAGGCAGAGGCAGGTGGATCTCTGTGAGTTCAAGGCCAGCCTGGTCTACAAAGTGAGTCCAGGACAGCCAGGGATACACAGAGAAACCCTGTCTCAAAAAAACAAAAAAAAAAAAATGTATTCGTATGTGCCCCTGTGAGTGAGTGTATGCACATCACTTATATGCAATTGTATTCAATTCAATAGACAAGAAGAGGGTGTCTGATCCCCTGGAACTGGAACTAGAGTTACAGGTGATCTTGGGGTGCCTTATACGGGTACTGGAATCCAAACCCAGGTCCTGTGCAAGAACAATAAGTACTTGTAACTGCTGAGACATTTGTCTTAACCTCCAGCACATACTCTTCTGCCCTCTAAGGGGACCTGCTTCTACTTGACAGAGAGTCACACACATAAATTTTTTTAAGTAAATCTTAAATACATGAAAAAAAAGTAAATCTCGCTGGGTGCGGCGGCACATATATTTCCTGGTTTATCAAGACAGGGTTTCACTCTGTAGCTGGCTATCCTGGAACTCCCTCTGTAGAACAGTGATCCGCCTGCCTCTGCCTCCTGAGTGCTGGGACTAAAGGCGTGCCCACCACTGTTGGGCATAAAATAAATCTAAAGAAAAAAAGCCTGGGGCTGGACAGATTGCTCAGTGGTAGAGCACTGGCTGCTCTTCCAAAGGACCTGGGTTCAAATCCCAACACCCACATGACAGTTAACAGCTGTCTGTAATTGTTGGGTGTGGTGGCACACGCCTTTAATCCCAGAACTGGAAAAAAATGCAGGCACTGAAGGAGCAGATGTAGGTGGATCTCTGTGAGTTCAAGGCTAGTCTGATCTACAAAAGTGAGTCCAGGACAGCCAGGGCTTGGTACACAGAGAAATCTTGTCTCAAAAAAAAAAGAAGGAAGAAAGAAAGAATTACTGAGTGATACACTGATCTATGGATATAGTAATATGTCATCAGGAGTCATTTTATTGCTATGTTCATCTATTATATATAATATTATATATAATACATAATATTATATATATACATATGTCTTTTTATTTTTGAGACAGGGTTTCTCTGTGTAATAGCCTTGGCTGTCTTGGACTTGCTTTGTAGACCAGGCTGTCCTTGAACTTGAACACACAAAGATCTGCCTGCCTCTGCCTCCCAAGGAGTCATTTTTTAAAAGATTTATTTATTTATTAATTATGTATACAGTATTCTATCTGTATGTATACCTATAGTCCAGAAGAGGGCACCAGATCCGATTATACATTGTGAGCCACCATGTGGTTGCTGGGAATTGAACTCAGGACCATTGGAAGACCAGACAGTGCTCTTAACCTCTGAGCCATCTCTCCAAGCCCCTATAGGAATCATTTTATTACTGTGTTCATCTAACAGGTTTTTCCCTGGAATCCATGACCTATTTAGTCACAGGTTCTTGGTCACTTTAGTAGTCATTATGAGTCCCATCTTCTGGACTGGGCCTTAAATCCTATTTTTTTTAAATGGTTAGTTAACTCCCCTAAAATTCATGCCACCAGTAGCATATGTAGCAACTTCTAGCAGTATGAACTCTAGCCAGTAGGGGTGATACCTCCACTTGACTATCAACTCAATTTCTCCATGTTCTATACCATAAGTATGTGGTGCCTTCAGCAATAGGACTGTACTATCAACTTGTGGAGGGTAACCAATACTATTGACAATAACCTACAGTGTTTTGCCAATAATTTATAATGTAACCCATTCCTGGCCCTGGATATTTTACCTGATTATATGTCTAGTTGTGATATTGTCTTCTCTATTATATGGTGACTACATTTAGATTCCTTTGATATATGCATATATTTTAGAGAGCTTCTACAGCAGTAGGTTTTCATATGGCTTTTTAAAAGGCCTTTAGTGTTAATTATCCTCCCCCCCCATAGTCCCTCCTTATTTAATCCTATTCTAGTTTCCCCTGTACCTCTTTATAACACTATATTCTATATTCCATATCCTTGGAAGATCCCCTCCTCCCAACTGGTCTGTTAACAGCTACCTAACCTCTGTGGGTATTCTAAATGAAACACACATATAGAAAGCATAAAAGCTAATATCCACATAGAAAAGAACATGTAGTGTGTGTCTTTATGAGTCTGAGTTATCTCAAGAAGATTCCTTCGCCGGGCGGTGGTGGCGCACGCCTTTAATTCCAGCACTTGGGAGGCAGAGGCAGGAGGATCTTTGCGAGTTCGAGGCCAGCCTGGTCTACAAAGTGAGTCCAGGACAGCCAGGGCTACACAGAGAAACCCTGTCTCGAAAAACAAAAAAACAAAAAAAAAAGAAGATTCCTTCTAGTTCCATCCATTCAATCATGAAAGAAGCTTCTTCTTGCAGTACCTCGTAATTAAGACAGACCTACAACTGGAGAATGTACAGTGAGTAAGAGACTTTGGAGCCCTAAGCTTTTTTTTCATTAATTAATAAATTTATTTATTTTATATCCTGATTGCAGCTTCCCCTCCCTCCTTTCCTCCCTCTCCCTCCCCTCCCCCACATCCTCCTCCCTTTCTCCTTAAAGAAGGGGAAGCTTCCCATGGATATCAACCCACCTTGGCATATCAAGTTGCAGTAGGACTAGGCCCATTTTTTTCTATTGAGGTCAGGGGACAGTTAGGGGAAAGAGATCCAGAGGTAGGCAACAGAGTCAGAGACAGCCCCTGTTCCTTCTGTTAGGAGTCCCACATAAAGGCCAAGCTATACATTGTTACATATGTGTAGGGGACCTAGGTCCATCCCAAGCGTGCTCTCAATACCTGTGAGCCCCTATGGGCTGAGGTTAGTTGATTCTGTAGGTTTTCTTGTGTCCTCGACCCCCCTGCCCCTTTAATCCTTCCTCCCCTTCTTCCACAAGATTCCCCAAGATCTGTCTGATGCTTGTCTCTGCATCTGATTCCATCAGCTGCTGGGGAAAGCCTCTCAGAAGAAAGTTATGCTAGTGGAGCCCTAAGCCTTAATGGAATGTCTTCATCAAATCCCTGCCCTCAAAGCTCAGAAGGAGGTGAAATATGGTGACAGAGGTGGTAGACAATGTTAAGGAAACCACATTTTCCAGACAGAGCAGAACAGTTGCACATATGAACTCACAGAGACTATTATGACAGCACACACAAAACCTGTACAACCTCAAGCTAGGCAAAACTCCAGCAGGGAGGAGGGGAAGTGGGCGCAAAATCCCCACACATTTAAATGGTAGCTTCTGGGAGAGGGAAAATCAGTTTTCTTTTTTTACATTTATTACTTCAAGTTAAGTCTCCATTACCATTCCCTCCCTCCCCCCTCACACTCTACCCCCTCTCCCACCCATCCCATCCCTCCAGTGTGGGGTGCCTCTGTGTATCAGCCCTCCTCTTAGTCACATGAGGTCTAAGAGCTTCCTCTTGCACAGGAGGCATACATGGCAGTTCCACTAGGGTGGAGTGTCCCACTAACAGGTAACCAAGTCCATGTTCCTGCTCTTTTGGGTCTATTGATTGTAGGATGGTTATCCTGTACTATATGGCTAAAATCCAGTTCTAAGTGAATATATGCTATGTGTATCTTTCTGAGTCTGAGTTAGCTCACTCATGATGAAGCTTTTCTAGTTCCATCCATTTGGTTGCAAATTGCATAATTTCCTGTTTCTGATAGCTGAGTAGTATTCCATTGTGTAAAAGTAGCACAGTTTTTTGGTTTTTTTGTTTATACATTCTTTGGTTGAGGGACATCAGGGTTGTTTCCAGTTTTTTTGTTTTGTTTTGTTTTGGTTTGGTTTTTTGGTTTTTCGAGACAGGGTTTCTCTGTGTATACTTGGCTGCCCTGGACTTACTCTGTAGACCAGGCTGGCCTTGAACTCACAAAGATCCACCTGGCTCTGCCTCCTAAGTGCTGGGATTAAAGGCATGTGCCACCATGCCTGGCTTGTTTCCAGTTTCTAGCTATTACAAATAAAGCTGCGATGAACATAGTTGAGAAAATGTCTTTTGTTTGTTTGTTTGAGACAGGGTTTCTCTGTGTAGCCATGGCTGTCCTGGACTCACTTTGTAGACCAGACTGGCCTCGAACTCACAGAGATTCACCTGCCTCTGCCTACCGAGTGCTGGGATTAAAGGCACGCACCACCATGCCCAGCTGAGGACATATCTTTATGGACTGGTGAGGAATCTTTTAGATATATGCCCAGGAGTGGTATGGCTGGGTCTTTTTTTTTTAGGTTTTTTGAGACAGGGTTTCTCTGTGTAGCGCTGGCTGTCCTGGACTCACTCTGTAGACCAGGCTGGCCTCGAACTTACAGAGATCCACCTGCCTCTGCCTCCCGAGTACTGGGACTAAAGGTGTGTGCCACCATACCCAGCTTGAAATAAGTTTCTTTAATGGAGTGACACTGGGGATATTAACCACACTCCAGTGCAGGTCAACAGTAGTTAGCCAACACAAAACAGACTTCATGTTATAATAACTTACTTACTTTCTTCCTTCCTTTCTTTCTTTCTCTCTTTCTTCTTGTTTTCTTTTGACCTTAAACTCAGATCTTGATTCTGTCTCCCAAGTGATGAGATTAAAGATTTGTGCCACCACACCTAACTATATTTTTTAAGTTTTCTGGGACAGGGTTTCTCTGTGTGATAGCCCTGGCTCTCCTGGACTCACTCTGTAGAGCAGGCTGGCCTTGAACTCACAGAGATCCGCCTGCCTCTGCCTCCTGAGTGCTGGGATTAAAGGTGTGTGCCGGCCATGCCCTTTTTTTAAGAGAGAAAAAACATGAAGTTGGGTAAGTAGAGGGAGGTGGAGGAGTTGGGGGATGAGAAACAATATAATAAAATTGGGCTGGAGAGATGGCTCAGTGATTAAGAGCACTAGCTGTTCTTCCAGAGGACCAGAGTTCACAGCTGTCTGTAATTGCTGGGCATGGTGGCAAATGCCCTTAATCCCAGCACTCAGGAGGTAGAGGCAAATGGATCTCTGTGAGTTCAAGGATAGCCTGGTCTACAGAGTGTGTCCAGGACAGTCAAGGATACACAGAGAAACCCTGTCTCAAAAAAAAAAAATGTTAAAAAAAGAATATAATGGGCTGGAGAGATGGCTCAGAGGTTAAGAGCACTGGCTGTTCTTCCAAAAGTCCTGAGTTCAATTCCCAGCAACCACATGGTGGCTCACAACCATCTACACATCTACATTGAGATCTGGTGCCCTCTTCTGGCCTGCAGGCATATATGCAGACAGAACAATACATAATAAATAAATAAATAAATAGATAGATAGATAGATAGATAGATAGATAGATTTTTTTTTAAAAAGAATATAATAAAAATATTTTGATGATGCACAACTTTAATCCCAGCACTGAGGAGGCAGAGGCAGACAGATCTCTGAGGTTGAGGTCAGCCTGGTCTCCAAAGCGAGTCCACGACAGCCAGGGCTGTGTTACACAGGGAAACCCTGTCTTCCAGTCTTGAAAAAACAAATGTATATAATGAAATTCCCAAATAATTTTTAAAAATAATTCTGCCAGGTGTGGTGGTGCAAGCTGTTAATTCCAGCATTCAGGAGGAAGAGGTGGGAGGGTCTTTGCAAGTTTGAGGCCAGCCTGGTCTACATTGCAAGTTCCAAAATAGCCAGGACTATATATAGATACTGTCTCAAAAAAAAAAAGAGAGAAAATTATAGTTGCTGCTCTATGTGCTAGTTCACACCTATAATTCTACCATTCAGGAGGCATAGTATTTTCTGCAAGCATGGAGGCTAGACGGCAGGAGGCTTTCAGGTCATATCCAGCCCAAATCCTTTGAGTCCTATGTCATAAATGTATGGTGTCTTCAGCAATAGGGACTTACCTTCAACCTCTGAGAGATAATCAGCAAAAGTTTATATTGTTTTGGGAGTCATTGGGCCACCCTGACCAACCATATGAAAGATGATTTCTTATGTCTGGCACTGGGGGATTTAGTAATCACAGAAACTAGGAAAGTGTGGAGGGATTGTAGGTGGTAGGGGCTTGAGAGGGACATAACAGAATATGGGCTGATAAAAGTGGCAAATAGAAAAATGGGGAAGGAGGTAAATACAAGGGGAAAAGGAGGGACCAGGGACAAATAACACCAAGGTTGTTTGATAAAACATAAAGGAATCATACTATTTTATATTTACCAAAAATTATACACAATACATATAAGTATATGCACACACATATACACATATTTCTTACGCCATTTAGGCTGACAGTGTTCCCCACAAGTACAGGGTTAGTGCCGTGCATGTAGATGTGATACTGTATTATTTAAGGAAAATGACAATGACAGTACAGACACAATTTTTATTCTGAATATTTAATCTGAGATTGGTTGACTCCACATATGTGAAACCCATTACAGTACTGACTGTGTTTGGAAAGCAGCTCTTTAAGGAGATAGTTAACTTATGTCACAAATACAAGGTACTAATCTATTAGGACAGGTGTCCTTATGAGAAAACAGACATCACATCCTCTGTGTACACATACAGCAAAAGCCATGTGAGAACTGAACAAGAAGGGGGCTATATACAACTTTCAGGAAGAAACACCTTACCAGAAACTAACTCTACTATTGCCTTCATCTTGGACTTTAATATTCTAGAACTGTGAAGGAAATAAATGCATACTGTCTTAGTCACTGTTCCATTGCTCTGAAAAGACACCATGACCACAGAAACTCTTACAAAAGAAAGCATTTAATTGGGGCTGGCTTACAGTTTCACGGGTTTAGTTCATTATCAGCATGCAGTGAGCATGGTGGCCCACAGGCAGACATGGTGCTGTAGAAGTAGCTGAGACTTCTACATCTGGATCTGAAAGGCAGCAGGAAGAAAGAATGACAATGGCCTGGCTTGGGCTTTTGAAACTTCAAAGCCCACCCCTAGTGATACACTTCCTCCAAGACCACACCTCCTAATCCTACTCAAGTAAAGCCAGACCCAAGTAGCCAAAGCTGCCAAGGTCTGCCACTTGTCAAGACTAGAACTTGACCCCCCTCATTCAAATATACTTTCACCAGCTTTTCTTTTTGGATGGTTTTCCTTCACTGTTTAAGCTTTTCTTTAATTCCTTTCTACAAGTTGGAAACAACTGTACAGGGTCTTTTTTTTTCTTTTTTAGGTTTTTCCAGACACGGTTTCTCTGTGTATACCTGACTGTCCTTTGTAGACCAGGCTGGCCTTGAACTCACAGAGATCCACCTGTCTCTGTCTGTCCAGTGCTGGGATTAAAGGCGTGAGCCACCAAGCCCAACAGTTACAGACAGCTGTGAAGTGCCACGTGGGGGCTGGACTTTGAACCCGGGTCCTCTGGAAGAACAGCCAGTGCTCTTAACCGCTGAGCCATCTCTCCATCCCCCAGGATCAGGCTTTTCTTAGTCCAAAATTCTTCAATTTAACATCAGGCAGATTTTTTTGGATAAGACCACATTCTTCACCAAAATATCACAAGAACTGTGTCTGTGTCACTTAGTAATTAGTATATTTCTCTGAACCTTCTGGAGTCAGGCCCTCCACTGTTCAAATCACCTCCTAATCCTTCTCAATAGTGCCACTCCCTGTTGACTAAGCATTCAAATGTATGAGCCTATGGGGCCATTCTTATTCAAACCACCACGTGTATTGAGCCACTTAGCCTGTAGCCCTTTGTTATGATGAGTGGAACCAGTAATACATTGCCTTCTACTTTCCAGGCTAATTTCAGGAGACCCATTTTGACCATGTGTCAGAGAAGAAGGCATTCACTTGAACGGGAAAGTTGACATATCAGGTAGTTGAAACCAGCTCTGGAGCTGAGAGGAGACAACAACCGCTCAGGAAAATTCGGGAGTGAAATCTCCACCACTCCAGTTTAGAACCCACTGTGTCCATGGAGCCTGTGTCCATGGAGCATCCTCAGCCACATTGCCAGCTGGGAAAATGGATATTTGGAGAGCCTTTACAACTGCTCAGAATCACCTAGTGTTCCACCAAACCTGGTCCATACCACGTTATTCTCCTGCTGAACGTCTGTATGGTTATACACACTTGTGCTGGTTTGTATAGAAATGGCCCCCATAGACTCATGTGTGAATGCTTGGGCACAGGGAGTGGCACTATCACAAGTTGTGGAGTTGTTGGAGTAGGTGTGACTTTGTTGGAGAATGTATGTCACTGTGGGTGTGGGCTTTGAGGCCTTCTATGCTCAAGCCACCCCCAGTGTGACACAGTCTCCTGCTGCCTTTGTAGAACTTTCAGCTCCTTCTCCAGCACCATGTCTGCCTGCATGTTGCCATGCTTCCTGCCACGATGCTAATGGACTGAACCTCTGAAACTGTAAGCCAGCCCCAGTTAAATGTTTTCCTTTATAAGAGTTGCCTTGCAGCACTTGGGAGGCAGAGACAGGCAGATCTCTGTGAGTTCGAGGCCAGCCTGGTCTACAAAGCGAGTCCAGGACAGCTAGACCTGTTATACAGAGAAACCCTGTCTCGAAAAAACAAACAAACAAAAAAAGACTTGCCTTGCTCATGGTGTCTTTCCACAGCAATGAAACCCTAACTAAGACAGCACTCAAGCCTCAGTGCAGAAAAGTAGGCATACTGTTGTCTTCTTAGGCTTAGTGGTAGCCCAAGGAAAGGAGCAAGTGTCTGGGGAAGCTAAGCTAAAACATGAGTCACTGACTGTGCCTTACAAAAAACTTCTGCCAGCGGCAGGAACTGGGAGCCATAACTATCCAGGTTGGCAGAGAGGAGAACATCCAAGGATAACTGAGTGCTCATATGTGCATGAAGGTATGCGTACCTTTTAGAGCATGTAAAAGGCATCCCACAGTATGCTCCCACATACGTATGGACATGGTTATAATACTTTTGTGCCTTTATACATGGATGTATAGTGTTCATACTTTCTTGTTTGGGATAGAGATGATGTAGTTATACACACATTTGTACTACAAGTGCAAGTATACATTTTCTGGAAGTACTGGTGTGCACATATGCCTAGCAGGTACATGGATACCTTGTAAAAAACAGTTGTGCAAATACACGAGAGGGTGCTTAAGCACACGTGAAGATGCATACTAGCCATGTGTGCTGCCTGAGTGTTTATGTCTGTATGTGCACATGTGCCTACCAAAGTGCTTATACATAGCGGTGTGCATTCAGAGGAGCCCACTGACCAAGGCTGGTGTTTCTAGTATCCGTGCATACATACCTTTGGGTGCCTGTGTTATGTGCAAGTATGAGTGAGCAGCTCCACATGTAAGCTTGGACCTGGATGTCTGTGCATGTGCATCTCTGGGAACTTGCACACAGGCATGGGAGAGAGAGTATCTCTGCACTGCCGGAATTTCCATTGTCCTAGGACTGAGTGCATGTATACTCCAAGTACTGTAGAAAAATGGCTAATTAAATTATTTACTAGTATTTATATTATACTAATTGGTATGGAGGCTTTAATCCTTAACCCACCATTATAAATACACACAAACACCAGATGGATTTTAACAAGCCTTGGCCTGAATTGTGGAATCCTAGCCCATCTAAGCTAGCTCATAATTCTATTACCCAAATATTACCCACATATGTACATATGTTCCTTTGGACTGTTATTCTCTATGCTATGCTGATGTTCCAGGCCACGTGGAATGATCTTCTTTAATCTATCCCATGGAATGTGTTCCTCCTTCCTGCTCCTGGCTTCTTTTTCCCAAGATGTTCTCTGTCTCAGAAGCCTGTGCACCTTAGTCCTGCCTACCGCCGTCTTTGCCCAATCTCCAGGCCTCAGCATTTATTTAACCAATCAGAGACAATGTAAGTAACAGACAGCAAGCAGGACCAATTAATTATCATTTAGAATGCTTAACACCACCCCATCACAAGTACCCATAAATATGTTTCTGTGCACAAGTGAATATTTGTCCATAGGCCTATGGTTACATGTTTGTACACATATACCTCGTGTGAATGCATGCATATATGGAAGTAATCAGATATGCACATGAACCCAGCCCTTAGTATCTGTACACATTTATCTCTGGATATCCATACATGTGTTTATATGTATGCACAGTATATATGTCTGTATATAGTGTGTGTGTATATATATATATATGCCTGTATATATCTACATATATAATTCTAGGGACCCATGCTTGTATGTGTGTATGTGAGTCAGATGGGCCTAGGTCTGAGCATGAAGGTACACATACCCCTAGGATCTCTGTATGAGTGTATTTGTACGTTCAGCTGTACCTATGTGACCTTAAATCTTGGTGTCTATGAAAATGTACCCATGAAGACCAAGGCCACATGGGAAGATAGTTGTGAAATTTTACTTCCAACTACACTTAGCTGAGGATTGTCAGGGAAACCAAGCAATGCACCTCCTATAAGAATCCAGGTTTTTAGATTCACTCTAAAAACAGAGGTAGGAGGAGTTCTGAGTTTGAGTCCAGCCTGGTCTACAAAGAGAGTCCAAGACAGCCTGGACTGTTACAAAGTGAAACCCTGTCTTGAAAAACAAACAAACAAAAACTCCAGGTTTTGGCAGAGCCATAGGAGTAAAATTTGAGAGCATTTAGTTTGTCTCAAGCCTTATTTAGAACAAGGATAGAGCTTGAAAAGCACCACCTTCTTCCTTCAGACACACCTCCCCCTTGTGTCGAGCAATTCTGAGAGCTCTGTGGTAACCCTGAGACAAATGTAAAAGGTGAGACAGCTTGTAAGCCACTAAGTATGAGGCAGAGGTGCCAGGAAGCCTGCCTTTCAGAGCATGGAGAAGAGAATCAAACATAATGCTTATGAGAGAATTCCTACAGGGCAGAATGAAAAGATGCCGCAAAATCCAGAGTCTAGGGACCAACACCAAACTAGAGGGGGTACTCAGACAGCTCAGACCTAGGAGTGGGAAAACAGTTTGACCAGGAAACTGTGCTTGGCTCCCTAATCACTTGTAGGAAACCAAATGCCCAGGCCTAGAAGAGGCCCAGAGACAAGGAGGCTTTGAGGGGATGGGTGGGAGGCATGTATCTGTTAGTGAAGAAGCTCCCTTTTCCTTAAAGAACTATTCAGGATACCACAAGTCCCTGCTGCCTACTGCATATCGCCTGCCTTTTCTGGGCCCTTGTATTCTAAATTACCCAATGGTCAACCTTGGACAAGGCAAGCTTTTAGCCTGAAAGAATATCCCATGGACAGTGCACAGGTAAAGTGGCTGTTCCCCAAACCCAGCCTCACTTCTGCTCTCCTGCCATTTTACACACAAGGACAAGGCTTGGAAATAAACTGGGGTAGTCATAACCCCCTCCCCAGTACATTATGGGAGAAGCCAAGCCTGGTGAGACTGTAACCCTGGGCTAAGAGAGGCATGTCCATTGCTAGTCCTGCACCACAGTGACCCACTTAGCCATCATGGGGGGAAAGAGACCTCCTCCTACCCCTGGCTGGGGAAGGATGACTGATCCCACTAAATTCCCAGTCTGGCGCAGAGAGGGAACAGGTTTGGAAAAGACAGTGATATCTCCCCATTTAATCTTTTTTGTTTGATTGATTGGTTTTGTTTTGTTTTTGTTTTTTTGAGACAGGACCCACTCTGTAGACCAAACCAGCCATGAACTCAATGAGATCCTACTGCCTCTGCCTCCCTAGTGCTGAGATTAAAGACTTGCGCCACCAAGCCTGGCTCTGCATCCCTGCCCATCCACATCCTCCTCCACCTGCATTTACCAAAAGCCCTCAGATGCAGTTTTTCGTTAGTTTGTTTTTGTTTTTTGAGACAGGGTTTCTCTGTGTAATATTCCTTGGCTGTCCTGGATTCACTTTGTAGACCAGGCTGGCCTTGAACTCACAGTGATCTGATCTGCCTGCCTCTGCCTCCCAAGTGCTGGGATTAAAGGTGTGTGCCACCACGCCCAGCTATCAGATGCAGTTTTAAGACTACTCCCGGGCTGGAGAGATGGCACAGTGGTTAAGAGCACTGACTTCTTCCAAAGGACCTGGGTTCAAATCCCAGCACCACATGGCAGTTCACAGCTGTCTGTAATTGCTGGGCGTGGTGGCACAAGCCTTTAATCCCAGCACTCAGGAGGCAGAGGCAGGCGGATCTCTGAGAGTTCTGTGTGTGTGTAGGTATGTACATATTGAGGTCTACCTGCCTCTGCCTCCCAAGTGCTAGGGTTAAAGTCGTGTGCCACCCACCATACCTGGCTCATGTTTTCCCTTCTTCCTTCCTTCCCTTTTTTTTTTTTTTTTTTGTTTTTTCAAGACAGGATTTCTCTGTCTAGCTCTGACTGTCCCGGAACTCACTCTGTAGATCAGGCTGCCCTCAAACTCAGAGATTTGCCTGCCTCTGCCTCCTAAATGCTGGGACTAAAGACATGCCAGCCTGGTCTACAAAGTGAGTCCAGGACAGCCAGGGCTACACAACTGTCTCCAATTCCCAAGATCTGACATTCTTACACAGACATATGTGCAGGCAAAACAGCAATGCACATGAAATAAAAATAAATTATTAAAAAAGAAAAAAAAACCATCCACAGCAGCAGAGTGTCCCAACAGATTGAGGAGCATAAGCACAGTTGACCAACTTTCTCAGCCAGCGAGGAGGATGTTTGGATTCAGACTAGTCCTGAGGCCTGCCTGCCAATCTTGTGGGAGACTGGGAATGGATTCTCAGTAGCTTGACAAGTCTCTTAGTCACAATTCCCGTCTATGGCATTAACATGTCCTGACATCAGACAAGCCAGGAAATGGAATGGCAGCCTTGTCTGGCCTGACTGGAAATTGTTGGAAATGTGTGGGCGGCAAATGGCAGAAACCCAAGTAAAACCAGCTTCAGGTAGGAGAGAATTACAAGATGATGGGAGAGACCTGAGCCAAGTGGGCTCTCGCTGTGAGCAGCTAGTCCAAGGTCTCTACTTGCTGCAGTGAAGGAGATCTGCTTTGCCTGTGATTCCTCAGAATGTAGGCCAGCTACAATGGGCCACCAAAGAATCCTTCCACAAACTCACAGGAATTCCTGGTCCCTCCCTACACCATTCAGAAGTCTTTGGTTTTCTCCCACAAGTTGCCTCATCTCTTTGCCACCAGAAATTCTGTCACGCATGACAGATGGCAGTAAATCTGCATTAGAATGGCAATGATTCTCAAAAGTGGTGAACCACATTCATGGTATAGACTGTATATAAAAGGAAGAGAGTTTGTCTTCTGTCAGAATTTAGGGCAGTACAAAAAGGAACTGGAGCCAGGCGTGGTGGCGCACGCCTTTAATCCCAGCACTTGGGAGGCAGAGGCAGGCGGATCTCTGTGAGTTCGAGGCCAGCCTGGTCTACAAAGCGATCCAGGACAGCCAGAGATACACAGAGAAACCCTCTCTCGAAAAACAAAAAACAAAACAAAAAACAAAAAGGAAATGGGGGAGGGGACATCTCTTGGGAAACTTCCCACTGATCGGAAGACCTAGAGTCTCAAAGGCAAAAAGAAGAGGAAAAGGCAGCCTCCTGCCTAGTTCATGTCTCCATGTAGAGCAGATGGCTCTCCCTTCCTCTGAGGGATCCATCTGTCCCTCTGTGAGCCTGGCAGCTTGGTTCTGCTCTGAAGCTGTTGTGCTATGTAGGTTTCTATTGCTATGATAAGCATTATGACCAAGAGCAACCTGAGGAGGAAAGAGTCTATTTCAGTTTACAGCTTCCACCACTGAGAAGAAGTCAGGGCAGGAGCTGAAGCAGAGGCCAAGGAGGAGCATTGCTTACTGACTTGCTCAGCTTGCTTTTTTTTTTTTTTTAGAAACCAGGACCACCTGCCTAGGAATGCCACCACCCACAGTGGGCTGGTCCCTCTTATCTCAATCATCAATCAAGAAAATGCCCCACATAGTTGGCTGTTATGGCAGTGCACGTCTTTAGTCCCAGCATTTAGGAGGTAGAGGCAGGCAAATCTCTGAGTTTGAGGGCAGCCTGATCTACAGAGTGAGTTCCGGGACACTCAGAGCTATATAGAGAAACCCTGTGTTGAAAAAACAAAAAAAGGGGCTGGAGAGATGGCTCAGTGGGTAAGAGCACTGGCTAGTGCTCTTCCAAAGGTCCTGAGTTCAATTCCCAGCAACCACATGGTGGCTCACAACCATCCACAATGTGACCTGATACCCTCTTCTGGCTGCAGGTGTGCATGCAGATAGAGCACTCGTATACATAAAATAATAAATAAATCTTAAAAAAAAAGAAAAAACAAAAAAAAAGGAAGGAAGGAAGGGAAAACATGAGCCAGGTATGGTAGGTGGCACACGACACTAACCCTAGCACTTGGGAGGCAGAGGAAGGTAGATCTCAGTATGTACACACACACACACACACACACACACACACACACACACATCCGCAAAATTTTTTTCAATTAAAAAACTGCCAGGCATGGGCATATGCCTCTAATGCCAGCACTCTAAGACAGGCAGATGTCTGTGAGTTCAAGGCCAGGCTGGTCTACAAAGCAAGTTGCAGGAGAGTCAGGGATGTTACACAGAAGAAACCCTGTCTTAAAAAAATGATAAAAACCAAACAACAACAAAACCATCCTAGGACCAGCAGGATGGCTGAACAAGTAAGGACATTGGCCACTAAGTCTAACAACCTGGGTTTGATAACCAGAACCCATATGGTAGGAGAAAACTGAGTCATGCAAGTTGTCGTCTGACCTCCACATGTGTGCTGTGGCACACTCATGCAAGCAGGCAGACACACACACACACACACACACACACACACACACACACACACACACAAATGTAAATTAAAAAAGAATCCTGAATCTGTTGTATAATTTTATCCTAGTAATAAACTTCATGACATGACCACTCTAAGGTATGGTTGAAGGGAAAGTTTCTGTTGTAGATATGAGGGAGAGCACAGCCAGAGGCATCTGGAAGAGTCCAGAGCAGAGAGGAAAAGTAGAAGACTATGAACCGGGCCGTGAGGGTGAGGGAGAGCAAGAGAGTAAGACAAACATTGTGTGGGCAAAGGAGATCAAAAGAGAGGGGCAAGAAAGAGGGAGCCAAAAGAGGAAGGAGAGAGAATGGCTGAAAGAACATTCGAATGAGAAGGTGGGAGCAGGGAAGTTTCTGAGCTGGAGAAGTTTAGGAAGTAGGGGAAGAGGATGAGAAGAGCTAGGTACTTGTGATACTGAAGGAGCCTGGAGACCAGTATGCACTTTAGTGTCCTAATTGGGCAGCACAGATAGCCATTTGTTCCTTCTGACAGTGATAAGGAAATGGCCCCTATGGGAGAGAATGGGTACCAGAATTTGGGGGGATGGGGGTGGCGTTTTCTTTGGACCTGACAGTTGGAAGCAGAAAATTCAGCAGTTTAAGGTCATCGTCCACTACACAACATGTTTGAGGTCAACCTAGATTACATGAAACTTTGTAACGACAAAAAAAATCATCATCTTAGACCTGTGTCGGGGTCCTGGGCACTATTGGCTCCATTGGAAGTCATCTTTCGTAGAGTATGAGAAATGGAATGACAATGTCTTCTAGAAATTACACCCTGACAGGAGACGGGGCTCATTACAGAGGTCCCATTGGCTCTAAAACAGGACAGCAGCATGCAGATGGGATGAAACAGAAAGTCAAGGGCAATGGAGCAAAGGGGAGAAAGCAGGCCTTGATAATACCCCAAAACCAGAGTCCTGCTGCATTTCATCCCAAGTGCTCGATAGACAGAAAGAGGCTGATTGATGGAGTCCTGTTGTGTGAGTACTAGGACTCCAGCTGGGACAGAGATGGGGTACTGCTTAGGGAGATGCTCAAGTTGAAGAAGATAGCCTGTACATATATATTAAAAAAAAAAGAGGATCTGTCCAGGGTGACAGAAACATGGAGTCTAGAAACAGGAAGTGGGAAAGCCTTCTCTACCTCAGAGGTAATATGGAGCTGAATCGTGACAGAAAAGGTATGAACTCCAGATGAGAAGGGGAGAGAGAGATCCTTCCAATTGTAAGACACAGCACAGGCAAAGGCAGAGAAGTGTCAGGAGGAAATCAAGGCAAAGGAATGAGGTGATAGGCTCTGGGAAGTACACTTTTTTTTTTTTTAAAGTTTTTCGAGACAGGGTTTCTCTGTGTAATAGCCCTGGCTGTCCTGGACTCACTTGGTAGACCAGGGTGGCCTTGAACTCATAGAGATCTGCCTGCCTCTGCCTCCTGAGTGCTGGGATTAAAGGCGTGCGCCACCACGCCTGGCCGGGAAGTACACTGGATGGCAAAACAGATGGAGGACAGAAAATAAGGATCCTATGATCCTAGACTTCACCTCACTGCCTGAGTCTCCTTGAGACTCCCCTGTTTCCTTACCCTTCACTTCTACTTAAGGGATCTCACTGCACATTGGAGAGAAAAACTAGTGGGGCTGGGGATGAAACCAGGGAGGACTGTGACCCATTCTTTTTTTTTTTTTTTTTTAGGTTTTTTGAGACAAGGTTTCTCTGTGTAGCCCTGGCTGTCCTGGACTCACTTTGTAGAACAGGCTGGCCTTGAACTCAGAGATCCACCTGCCCCTGCCTCCCGAGTTCTGGGATTAAAGGCATGCGCCACCATGCCTGGCAATTACAGACAGCTCTGAACTGCCATGTGGGTGCTGGGATTTGAACCCGGGTCCTGTGGAAGAGTAATAAGTGCTCTTAACTGCTGAGCCATCTCTCCAGCCCTCCTGTGACCCATTCTTGACCAGGATAGGCTTGGGAACAGGACCCATGTCTGTTGGACACACCTCCCCCTTGGATCAGTAACCATAGTTTCTACTCCTCACACAGCTACTCTACTGCACTGTGGGACTTGAATAAATCATTTAAG
Organism: Lophiomys imhausi; assembly: GCA_907164525.1. Lineage (NCBI taxonomy): Eukaryota > Metazoa > Chordata > Mammalia > Rodentia > Muridae > Lophiomys > Lophiomys imhausi. The sequence goes on along the minus strand of CAJQZJ010000248.1, from coordinate 350,746 downwards.
AGCTGGATATGGTGATGCATGCCTGTAATCCTACCACTCAGAAGGCTTAGGTAGGAACAATATGTGTTCAAGACCAACCTGGGATACAAAGTGAGCTATCTAGAACTCAGTTTTTCTGCCTGCTTCATAGTATTCTTTCTTTAAAATTTTCATCAAATTTTTATTTATCCCCACCCCCTGTTGCTGGAAGTGGAATTGGAATTCAGGGCCTACCACTTACCAAGGGAGTGCTCAACCACTCTGGCACATACCCAGATCTCTGGGGGGGGGGGGGGGTTTTTTTCCTTGCTTGGTTTAATTGGTCCGTTGGCTTCTTAAATGCTGCTATTACAGACATTACCCACCACACCTGGCTAATTCTTGAGATAAGATCTTCCTGTGTTTCCCATGCTGGTTCTGGAAGTTCTGAGTGCAAGAGATTCCCCCTTATCTGGGCGTGGTAACACATGCCTGGCATCCCAGCACTTGGAGGATGAGGCAGGTTAATTGCTATTGGGTTTGAAGCCTGGACTATATAATAAGCACCCCTGGGGGGGAGGAGAGAGAACTTGAGCCTCCTGAGTACTGGCACCATGTCCAGTGTCCAGGCTAGGTGAACATGTTTAAAGAATTGCTCTGGATAGGATGCAGTGGTAAATGGTTGGATGCCTCAGTAAGTCATGACAAGGCTAAAGCTGTAATTGGTAGTAAGAATGATTATTAGCCAGGGTAGAGGGGACTGGGCATATATCTTAGTGGTAGAGCACTTGCCAAGCATACACAAGGCCCTGGGTTCCATCCCCAGCGCTGCAGGAAACATGAAACAAAGCACATCAGCAGGATTAGGAGATATTCGTTCATTCTGTTTAGACAATGTTCAGTTCTCTGTTCTCAGACAAGGTTACAGACGGATCTTGTTTTTTTGTTATAATTTGTCATAGTCGAAGGGAAGCCATGGAAAATCTGGGATTTTGCAGAGAAACAAATGCTTAATCAGTAAGGCCAGCTATAGTTCAGAGGGTTTAATTGGAACCCAAGGCTGTATACATGCCAGCAAGCACTCCATCTATCTAGATATTCAGCCCCTGAATGGGCTGCAAGTTATATACGTCTATCCACAGATGGCCACTTAGGTGGCTTACCACATCAAAACCTAAGGCGCCGCCTCTGTGGGTGGCTTCTATGGCAGCATGAGGTCCTGTGTGGGAGGGTACAGTCACTAGCCAAGGCTTCAACAAGGTGATAACTCACTCTGTGAGAACAAGTCTTTGTGAAATTAAGTCCCTCAATCTTAAAACCAACATGGACTATTAGATGGCAGCAAGAAAGACTGGTTTTGAGCTGGTGAGATGATTCAGCAGGTAAATGCACTTACCATGAAACACCTGGGAACCTGAGTTTTGCTCTCTGAAACCCACATAAAGATGGAAGGAGAGAACTGACTCCACAAAATTATCCTAATCCCCACGCATGTGCCATGCATATATGCCTGCTCATCATGCATATATACAATAAATTTAAAACTATTAAGGGCTGGAGAGATAAGAGCTATTAAGGGCTCAGCGGATAAGAGCACTGGCTCTTCTTCCAAAGGACCCGGGTTCAAATCCCAGCATACATATGGCAGTTCACAGCTGTCTATAACTGCTGAGCATAGTGGTGCACACCTTTAATCCCAGCACTCAGGAGGCAGAGGCAGGTGGATCTCTGTTAGTTCAAGGCCAACCTGGTCTATAGAGTGAGTCCAGGACAGCCAGAAGCTACACAGAGAAAGCCTGCCTCAAAAAGCCAAAAAAAAAGTAATAAAAAAAAAAACTTGTTTCTATTGGGCATGGTGTCAAATACCTATACCATCAACTCTTTGGGCAGAGGCAAGAGGATCTCAACCTTAATACCAACCTGGACTCCACAGAAAGACACTGTGTCAAGAAACCAGGGTCAGGGATCTGGCTCGATGTTAGCGTGCTTGCCAGGCATGTTCAAGGCTCTGGGTCTAATTCCCAACACTGAAAAAAAAAAAGCAAAATTCAAAACATGTATGTAATAGAAGTCAGGTACAGTATTATTCACCTGTGATTATCTACTTGGGAAACTGAGGCAGGAGAGTCTCTTCATCTCATGGATTCAAACGCAGCTTGAATAGCATAGATGCTTTCTCAGTAAAGAAAGTAAGTATAGGATTTTTGTTTTGTTGTTGTTTTGTGTTTTGTTTTTCCAGACAGGGTTTCTGTGTAGGCCTGGCTGTCCTGGAACTCATCCTGTAGACCAGGCTGGCTTTGAACTCACTGAGATCTGCCTGTCTCTGCCTCCCGAGTTCTGGGATTAAACGCATGTGCCAGCTCAGTCCAGCCAAGACTTTTTTGTTTTGTTTTGCTTTTAAGTATTTGCAATATGCAAGCCTTTGCTTAAGAAACAAGATGAGGGGCTGTAGAGATGTCTCAGCTGTTTAAGAGCACTGGCTGCTCTTCCAAAGGACCAGGGTTCAAATCCCAGCACCTACATGGCAGTTCACAGTTGTCTGTAATTGCCAGGTGTGGTGGTGCATGCCTTTAATCCCAGCACTCCCAGAGCCAGAGGCAGGCCTGGTCTACAAAATGAGTCCAAGACAGCCAGAGATACACAGAAAAACCCTGTCTCGAAAAACCAAAAAAAAATTTTTTTTTCACTACAACTTCCAGGCTAGCCAGGGCTACACAGTAACATACTATCTTAAAAAAAGAAAGAAAGGAATGTGTGTGGTAGCTAAATCCAGTAATCTCAGTACTTGAGGTGGGAGACAGAAGGATTAGGTATTCAAGGTCAGTTTTAGATACATAGAAACTTTGAGGCAGAGGCAGTCGGATCTCTGAGTTAGAGGCCAGCCTAGTCTACAAAGCAAGTCCAGGGCAACTAGGAATGTTACACAGAGAAACCCTGATGCAGTGATCTGTTATGTATTCTAAATGTTAATTAATTGCTCCCAGAGGCCTGCTTTCTGTCTGTTACTTTGCTTGCTAGATTGGCTTTAATAAAATGCTGATGCTTGTGATTGGACAGAGAGGTAGGCAGGGAAAAGGTTGATGGGCTCTGGAGGAGGAGAGAGAATGATGGGAAGATGAAGCCAGGCAGGAAGAAGACATCCCATGAATTAGAGAGAATAACATTATTTCACATGGCCTGGAACATCAGCATAGCCTGGAGAATAACAGCCCAGGGGATGTATGTATATTATATGGGGTTTTATTTTTTTTTATTTTTTATTTTTTTTTTTGGTTTTTTCGAGACAGGGTTTCTCTGTGTAGCCCTGGCTGTCCTGGACTCACTTTGTAGACCAGGCTGGCCTCGAACTCACAAAGATCCACCTGCCTCTGCCTCCCAAGTGCTGGGATTAAAGGCGTGCGCCACCACCGCCTGGCTTATATGGGGTTTTATTTGGGGATAGGATTATAAGCTATCTTAGATGGGCTAAGAATGCACAATCCAGGCTAAGGCTTGTTAAAATCCATCAGGTGTCTGTGGGTGCTCATTTATAATGGCAGATTAAAGATTAAAACCAATGACCAATTAAATATAATATAAATACTGGTAAATAATTTAATTACTTATTTCTACAAAACCTTGTCTCAAAAAAAAAAAAAAGAAAAAAGAAACTTTGAGGCAAGCCTCAACTACACGATAGTTTGTCTCAAAAAATCCAAGGACAAGGAGGAGGAGACGATGCTTTTTTGTTTGATTTTTTTTTATTTTTCCTTTTGTTTAAACCATCTGAATGTTTTACACACTTTAAAAATAAAGAAAATAAGCCGGGCGTCGGTGGCGCACGCCTTTAATCCCAGCACTTGGGAGGCAGAGGTAGGCGGATCTCTGTGAGTTCGAGGCCAGCCTGGTCTACAAAGTGAGTCTAGGACAGCCAGAGCTGTTATACAGAGAAACCCTGTCTCGAAAAACCAAAAAAAAATAAAGAAAATAGCTAATGGTGAAGGGTGAAAGGAAATTATTGTTAGTGGGACTATTAAAGGGTGCAACAGTGGTGGAAAACATTAAAAATTAAAATTATAACTTCCTCAAAAATTAAAAATATAACTACTATATGACCCAGTATTCTCACTACCATACATTTCCAAAAGTATTGAAAGCAGAGACCTAAAGAAATATTTTCAAATTCATCTTCACAGCAGCAGTTTTCATAATGACCCAAAAGGAGAAACAACCCAAATGTCCTTTGATGCATGAATGGATAAACAAGATGTGGTGTATGTTTATGATGGCACTCAGTCCAGCTTTGAAAGGGAAAGATGCAGCCAGGCATGGTGGCACACGCCTTTAATCCCAGCACTTGGGAGGCAGAGGTAGGTGGATTGCTGTGAGTTCAAGGCCAGCCTGGTCTACAGAGTGAGCCCAGGACACCCAGGTATACACAGAGAAACCGTCTCAAAAAAAAAAAAAAAGAAAAAAAGAAAAAAGAAAGACACATACTACCACAAAGATGACTCTAGAGGACATACTATGTGACATAAACCAGTCACAAAAGTACAAAAAAACATTATCCCATGAGGTGCTTAGGACAGTCAAAATCTTGTACTGAAAGTACAAAGCAGGGGCCAAGGGTGGCTGTACAGATGACTTAGTCCTTGAGTAGTTGCTCTTGCAGAAGACCTGGCTTCGGTGCCCAGCACCCAAATGATGACAAAAACATCCATAACTCCAGTTCCAGAGGATCTGATACCCTTCTCTGGCTCCCGAGGACATTACACACATACCCAAATGCATAGAATAAAAATAAATAATTCCTTTTTTTTTTTTAAGAGTACAATGGGAATTACCAGTGACAGGGGATAGAGATATTTGGGAGTCAGTGGTTGAAGATGAAGCGTTCTGGAGATGGTTAGTGGTTGTAGTTGCACAATAACTGCTTTGCTTGTTAACCATGCTGCACACCTGCAGTCCAAGCTCCAGGGAAACTGAGCCAGTTGGATCATGAACTCATGGCTATCTCAGAAACAGTATGTTCAGCAAAGCTTGGATTGTAGCTCAGTTATGGGCACTCTGCTGGTATTCAAAGCTCTGGCTTCCTCCCCCCCAGGAAAAAACATACACTGTGCTCAGTGGAAGAGAAATATATATATAAATTGTGTGAGCCCATATTAGTTTGGGTTCTCTAAAGGAAAAGAAATGATAGAATGAATAGCTATTACAGAAGGGGACTTATTACATTGGCTTCTTTGATGTGGGTTGGGGATGGTTAGTACACTGGAAAGGCTGAGAATCTAGTACCTACTCTGTCCATGACTTTGGGTACCTCAGCAGTCCCATTGTAGCACTGAAATCCTGAAGATTTCTGAAGAGTCACTGGTCTTCTGTCTGCTGCAGAAGGCTGATGAAGCCGTATTCCAATGACGCCGTGTTCCAATGACATCGAAGATTGGAGCAGCAGCCTCAGGACAAACTCACCAACAACAAGGGAGGGCAGGCAAGCAGTTCTACGTTTTTCTCAGACCCCTTTATGCCTAGTCTGCCCCACAGGGAACTGCCCCTGTACTCTTCCCCACAAACAGTACTTCCAGGAAATGCCCCTCACAGACACACCCAGGGGATTAGTTCTTAATTGATCCAAACTCAAGGTAACAACAAGGTTCACCATCACATCTCTCTTATATAAAATACCCAGAATAAGACTAGGCATAGTGGCACATGCCTTTAATCCCAGCGCTCAGGAGGCAGAGGATGGCGGATATCTGTGAACTCGAGGCCAGACTGGTCTACAAAGAAAGTCCAAGACAGCCAGGGCTCTGTTAGACAGAGAAACCTTGTCTCAAAAACATACATATATACACACATACATATATACATGCATACCTCTGTGAATTTCAGGTTAGCTTGGTCTACATGCTGAGTTCCAGACAGCAAAGGCTACATAGTAAGATCCTGTCTCAAAAAAAAAAAGGAATAAACACATTTATAGATAGCAAGTAATTAATAGTGGCTGGTGTTGCCAGTAGGAGATAGGACTTGACTACTAATGGGCATGAAGTTTCTTTTTCGAGCAACTGAAATGTCCTAAAAATTAGATTGTAGTGAATTTGGTTTTTTTGCTTATACTTTGGAGTGAAATTAGGGCTGTAGACATACTAGGCAAGTGCCCTACAATTAAACTCTGTCCAGCTCTGTCCCCACCTCTTTTGAAAACTTTTTTTTTTTTTTGGTTTTTCGAGATGGGGTTTTTCTGTGTAACAGAGCCCTGACTGTCTTGGATTCACTCTGTAGACCAGGCTGGCCTTGAACTCATAGAGATCCACCTGCCTCTATCTCCTGAGTGCTGGGAGTGAGGCAAGGGCCACCATGGCCTTTTAAAAAAAAAAGATTTTATTTATTTTTATCTTCTGGGTGTTTGACTGCTTGTATGTATGTACACCATATGCATCAGTGCCCAGAGAGGTCAGAAAAGGGCGTTGGATGCTTGGGAACTGGAGTTTTAGATAGCTGTGAGCCGCTATGTGGATGCTGGGAATAGAATCTGGATCTTCTATAAGAGCAGTAAGTGCTCTTAACTACTGAGTCACCTCTCCAGCTCCCCAGTTCAGCTCTTTAAAAAGAAAAGGGGTTGCGGTCTGGAAGAGATGGCTCACTGGTTATGAGCACGGACTGCTCTTCCAGAGGACCTGAGTTAAGTCCCAGCACTCACAAGGCTGCTCAGTAACTCCAAGATCTGACACCCTCACACAGACAGTCATACATGTAGGCAAACCACCAATGCACATAAAAAATAAATTATTAAAAAAGAGGGAGGATTAAAAACAGAAAGAAAGGCTGGGCAGTAGCGGCACACACCTTTAATCTCAGTACTCAGGAAGGAGAGGCAGGCAGATCTCTATGAGTTCAAGGCCAGCGTTGTCTACAGAGTGAGTTCTGGGACAGCCAGGGCTTGTTACACAGAGGAACTCTGTCTCAAAAAAACAAAAAAAAATGTCTCAGAGAGATGTCTCATGAATTAAGAGACATACTATTCCTCCAAAAGATCTGAATTTGTTTCTACCACGTCATTATTGGGAGGTTTACCACCTCTAGTAACTGCAGCTCCAGGGCATCTGACATCCTCTCTGGGCCCCAGAGGGGAGTTATACATATCTGGCTGACATATGAGTAGATGAGTAGACATGTATTTAAACTTTTTTGGGTTGTTTGTTTGTTTGAGACAGGGTTTCTCTGTGTAGACCTGGCTGTCCTGGAACTTGATCTGTAAACCAGGCTGGCTTCAAACTCAGAGATCCACCTACCTCTGCCTCCTGAGTGCAGAGCAACTTTTTTCTTTTAAAGTGAAAAAAAAAAAAAAGGTGGGCAGTGGTGGCACATCTTTGTGGTCCCAAGTACTTGGGAAGCCAAGGAAGAAAGATAATTTGAGCCTAGGAATTTTGGTGGCCAACCTAGCAAGATCTTATCTCTAAAAATAAATAAATACTAGTTTTAAACTGTCAATTATAATAAAATTTGTGAGTGCTGTACAGAAAGGCTGTAAAAATCCCAGTTATTCCATGTAAAAGAAAGCCATGATAAACCAGGAGGTGATGGTACATCCCTTTAGTCCCAGTACTTGAGAGGCAAAGACAGGCAGATCTCTGTAAGTTTGAGGTCAGTCTTATCTAGAGAGAGTTTCAGGACAGCCAGGGCTACATAGAGAAACCTTGTCTTAAAAAAAAAAAAAAAAAAAGCTATTTTATGGCCCGTATCAGATTAGTAATTGCCTCAGGCAAGAGTCACCAACAGTTACTAAATTTGAGTGTCTACTCTGAGATTGAGAAACAATTACACTATCTCCAGTATCTCCTGATGTTTGGAGTTAACCCAGGCAAGATAAGGAAATCTAGTCTCAAAACAAAACAAAACAAAACCTCCCAGTAAGATACTAGATACGTGGAAAAGTACATATGAAGTGGAGAAACCTGAAAGACATTGCCTTAATCAACTGACCAAAACAAATACCAACAATTTTGAGACTAATCAGTATCTTGTGCTTCCTGGTAACTGACCACACAGTATCACCTTTGAGGAATTCTTGCCCCAAATACAGAATCTAGATCTAATTGCATCAGATAAATCCACAATGAAGAACAGTCTTCCCATGAACTGGCCTACATTCCTCACAAACATCCAGACAAAACAAAACAAGTGGGAAACCCATGATGATCTTGAAAGTTAAGAAAACACTGAGGCGCCGGGCGGTGGTGGCGCACGCCTTTAATCCCAGCACTTGGGAGGCAGAGGCAGGCGGATCTTTGTGAGTTCGAGGCCAGCCTGGTCTACAAAGCGAGTCCAGGACAGCCAGAGATATTCAGAGAAACCCTGTCTCGAAAAACCAAAAAAAAAAAAAAAGAAAGAAAACACTGAGGCTAAGCGGGCAGCGGTGGCGCATGCCTTTAATCCCAGGACTCGAGAGGCAGAGCCAGGAGGATCTTCCGGGAATGCCAAGGCTATACAGAGAAATCCTTTCTCAAAAAACCAAAAATAAAATAAAATGGAGACCAAAATCAAAATAAAAGTAAGAGTATAACACAGCTCATGACCTAGGTTTCTCTTTTTCTTATTCAAGCACTTGAGTGATGCAGGCAAGCGGGTCTTAAATTCAAGATTATCTTTAGCTACGTATTAAGTCCAGACTGGGATACATGAGACCCTGTTTTTAAAAGAAAAAAAAGTGGGGGGTAAGGGGGAGAATGCTGCTGTTGAAATGGCCAGAGGATAAAGGCCCTGGTTGCCAAGCTTGATGATCTGAATTCAATCCCGAAGACCCACATGGTGGAAGGGAAGAGCCAACTCATTCAAGTTGTCCTCTGACCCACATACATTGGGCAAGGCATGTGTGCACCCATCTTCCCCCTCAATAAAACTTTAAATGAATTAAATTAAGAGGGAAGTTGGAGAGCTAATTCACAGGGATTTGCCTGCCCCTGCCTCCTGAATTCTGGGGTTAAAGGTGAGCACCACCACACCTGGCCCCTTTTATTCACTTTTTTATTTGTTTTTGAGGCAGGGTCTCACTAGGTAACCTGCGTTGCTCTGGTAGAACAGGGTGGCCCTGAACTCATAGAGTTCTGCCCTTTCTCTCTCTCTCTCTCTCTCTCTCTCTCTCTCTCTCTCTCTCTCTCTCTCTCTCTCTCTCTCTCTCTTCCTCCCTTTCTTTTTCTGGGCAAGTGAAGCTGGGTGCGTTTTCTTACTGATTTGCACATGTTCTTTTTTTTTTTTTTTTTGGTTTTTCGAGACAGGGTTTCTCTGTTTAACAGCTCTGGCTGTCCTGGACTCGCTTTGTAGACCAGGCTGGCCTCGAACTCGCAAAGATCCGCCTGCCTCTGCCTCCCAAGTGCTGGGATTAAAGGCGTGCGCCACCACCGCCCGGCTTGCACATGTTCTTTATATGGTCCAAAATATAGATATTAGTTGTTTTTCTGTTTGTTTGCTTGGTTGGTTAGTTTTTTGTTTTTGTTTTTGTTTTTGTTTTTTTTTTTTTTGAGAAAGGGCTCACTATGTAGCCCTGAAAAAAACTGGAACTCACTATGTAGACCAGGCTGACTTGAAACTCAGGTCATATGTGAACCAGGTTCACTTCAAACTCACAGAGAACCGCCCGCCTCTGTCTTCCTGGTGTTGAAATTGAAGGCATATATCACCACACCAGCTGTATTTTACTGTTTTTTAGATTTATTTTATGAATGAATACACACCGTGAGAGTACCTGGGAGTTATAGATGTTTGTGAGCCACCATTGTGAATCCTGCAAATCAAACCGAGGTCCTCTGCAAGAGCAACAAATTATCTTAACCACTGTACCATCCAGCCTTATATTCTACTTTTGGGGACTTTATATTTGTGCATCTAGCTGATGTAAGTATTTATGTATATGTACATATACACATACCCACGGTGTTAAGTGTTTCTTCATTTGTAAACGTGACTATTAATTTATTCCGTTTAAATTCATGTTAAGAAGCTCAGTGGCTGAGCATTTACCTAGAAAGCACAAGGTCATAGGTTGCGTCCTCAGACTGCAGGGAGAGAGACAGGCAAAGAGTTTCTCCAAGCCAAGAACTGCTAATCCCGCCCTTTTGTTTAACAGAAAGGGACACCGCCCAGAGTTGAATGGGCACAACTTCCTTAACTCCATACAGCCAGGCATTAATCTTATTAGAACCTGTTTTCCTTAGCTCCTGGGATCAGGATGAGGTCAGGATTGACCTGGGTGTGCTCCTCCCCAGCTTCACATTCACATTTGAAGCTAAGCACCTTAATGCCCTATAAGTGCGCTTTACGGGAAATGGGCTCTTCTAGGGGAGTTGAAGGTTTCATCAGACTAGGAATAGAATTGAATGCTCAGGACTGCAGCGTAGGCTCGGTAGGGAACCTTGCTGCATAAATCTTTTGTGTTGGTACACAGAGACCAATACAGTTATTTCTGGGGTCCATTTTTTAAGCGCTGGGTCTTAGCCTCCTTCTAGTTTACGGGAACACCTAATATCAGCTGATGTCACTTTCTTTGCAGGGTCCAATGTGGTGGGGAATTAAGCAAGCAAAATCAGTTAATGATAAACCAGATGCCTACAGCTAGCCCTTAGGGGGTCGATAAGGTGCCTAGTGAGTGCTCCTAGGTGAGACAATCATTACCTACAAAAGCTTCTGCCTGGTCCCTGGCGCTAAGGAACACTGGAAATTCCTTCAGATCCCTCAAGAGATAGGAAAGGAGGAACGTTAGCATATTTTCCCAGCTGTGACTAGGGATCACACTAGTATCTAGACTAGAGGGACCACAGGGGAGAACATTTGGCAGAGAAGGGGCTAGCCTTCTATCTCCCCTTATCTTTTTCCATCTTGGTTCTCAAGGATTACAAAATAATCATTAGGAAGTGTTTTCTTGGAAGTTGAAAAATTCTTGCGCCCCGAACGTTCCGGAGCTGGAATAGCAACCAGCCTGAAAAGAGCACCCGCGAACCTTCTGTGAGCTGACATGCTCCAGCGCCCCGCGCCCCTCAACCCTGGGGCTCCTCCTCGCGATGCTCTGGCTTACTCCTCCCGATCCCCGCCCCGCTCCCGCTCTCCAATTGGAGGGACTCAGCTGCTGGCCCGCCCCGGGATTTAAAGGGCCCGCTCCGCCTCACCGCCCTGGGAGCCACTGCTGGACCCGGCCTTGCGGCCTGCGGGGGAGGCTGCCCGGAGGAGGTGGCGACAGTGGCAGCAGTGCGCGTCCCCGGCCCCCAGGACCACGGCTTCTTTTCTGCCAGGTAGGTCTCCAGTAGTGTGCGCGGGGCTCCCATGTTCCCATCCTTAACCTGGCCTCCCCGGCGCGGATCTGTACCTCTTGTCCTGGGACCTCGACCGCATCACCTATAGGACTCCCTCCCTGCTATGTTCCCTGCCAACACTTCCACTTTCCTGCAGTCCCTCCACCAGGGCAGGGCTTTGTTGGTGGCTTTTTCTGAGTGGGGTGAGATGAAGCTCGCCGAGGATATATCCATACAAGGAGAGATGCACACGGCCCCTAAGTGTCACAGACTCCCCCTTTTTGCTCTCCACACTGAGTGACTGACTACCTTGGAAACCAAGGAGCCCACTTCTTCCGCCCCATTTGATATATAGGTCTAGAATGCATATCATTTTTATCTTTGGACCGGACTGTTCAGAGCATTCAAGATACAGAGGTCCTTCATTCCCTGTGGGACACAGTGCATCCAGAACCCCCACTGATATCACAGTTGGTGGCTGAGCCTGATGTACCTGATATTCACATCTTCCCCCAAGCCTTCCAATACCACCCTGGTGGTTTGGCAACCCCAAGCTGAAGTCCTGAGTGCTCAACTCCAAACCTTGATTCTGGGCAGCCCTATGGATATCTCACTCCCTCTGTGTCCTCTCTTTGGCAGATCCATCTGTCCATCCATCTGTGTGGGTCCACAATGGCCACCTTCAGCCGCCAGGAATTTTTCCAGCAGCTACTGCAGGGTTGTCTCCTGCCCACTGTCCAACAGGGCCTTGACCAGATCTGGCCTCTTCTTACCATCTGCTTTGCCTGCCGCCTCCTTTGGAGGCTGGGTAAGTGCCTGCCACACTGTGTTCTATCACATCAGATTTTATCTTATCTGTCACATTTGTGGATACCAAGCTATACCTTACCCTGCCACATCGTGCCATGCCAAACCAGGCCCCTACAGGTCTAGCCCCACCACATCCCATTAAGCTAAGCCCCCCCCCCCATTCCACCACAACACACCTCAAGCCACTCTGTGCCAAGCCACATCCTGTTAAACCAAGAAGACCTTCAGCATTCCTGTACTGGGGATTGTGGGATCCTGAACTGTCTATATTCCAAGGTTGTCAGTCAGATCCTGTAATGCTGATGGTACGGGTATCATATCCAAAGATATCATAGTTGCATAGGTTTGAAGAGTCTATCATGTTGAAATTTTTACATCCTGGGCTTCCAAAATGTTGACATTATGAATTTCTATAATTGGGACATGGTAAAATTTCTGGATTCTTAGATTTTATAATGTTTCCACAATTATAGCAAGTCAATATCCAAATGAGAAAGTTCCAAATCCTCAGGATTCCTATAGGATACAGAGATCTCTGAAAATCAAAGATTCTCCAGTTACTTTTTCCTTTTCATCTTAAGTGGATGTTTTTCTTTTTCCCCAGGTTTATTATTTTGTTACATATCAAAGCTACTGAAAAGCTGAAAGAATATTAATATATATTTACATCACCCTAGGTTCACAGTTTGTCACAATAGATTGCTCTATCTTCCTACCTGGCTGTACAGCCATAATCTTTCTGAATCATTTCAATAACCTGATGGTTATTCAGGTTATGGTTATTCAGGTTATGGTTATTTGGGTTATTCAGGTTATGGCTATAACCTGATTGGTACTTCACCCCAAGTCCTTCAGTATATAGTCCCTGAGAACAAAACACACCCCCAATCCATACGCAGCCATAGCCTCAACTATCCTCCCTACCCCTGCAAAGTTTTAATCTAGATGCAATACTATCTGACATAAATTGGTACATTTTTCTTTCAGGGTTCCTGAAATGTCCTTAGTAGATGTTACTTTTTAAATCCAAGCCTTCCCACGCGTGTCAGCTCTCTAGTACCAGCTTTGGGTCCCCTCTAACCCCATCACATTCTAGCCCTTTGCCCAGACTGGGCCACCCCTATTGCCCAAGTCCTCCTGCTCTTGCCAGCCCACCAACTTCCCACTTCTTGTTTTCCCTCCCTGTCTGTCTGTCTCTCCCTCTCGCCCTAAGGGTTACCATCTTACCTGAAGCATGCAAGCACTGTGGCAGGTGGCTTCTTCAGCCTCTACCACTTCTTCCAGCTGCATATGGTTTGGGTCGTGCTGTTGAGCCTCCTGTGCTACCTCGTGCTGTTCCTCTGCCGACACTCCTCCCACCGAGGCGTCTTCCTCTCCGTCACCATCCTCATCTACCTGCTCATGGGGTATGGGTGTGCCTCCTCACCCTGTTGGCAGAAGGCAGGCAGGTCCCCAAGGCCTTGATGAACTGGTCCAAGATAGGATGGCATGAGATTCTAAGGAGAAAGAGAGGAGTCAGGGACCATCATTCTACAAGGGGATACCAGAGAGAGTGACAAGTGTTCCTAAAAGAGACCTGAAACAGTTGCCCTTCGATGAGGCTGTACAAGATAGGTTGAACATGGACTTTCCCTGGAGGAGGGGGTCCCTGGGATTTTTCCTTATGTGTTGTGTGGGTCAGGAAGGCAGAACCCCTTCAATACCTTGGTGCCCACACCCACAGTAGTGTCCAAAGCCCTAGGAGGCATAGGGCCAAGAGCATCACCTTTTTTCCTCAGTGAGATGCACATGGTGGACACCGTGACATGGCACAAGATGCGAGGTGGGTAGCTCTGAGCCCTGCCCCCATTCCTCTCCTCCTCTCCTAAGAGCCCTGACCCTGACTCTTTACTCCTGGCCTTCCCCTTCATAAACCACCATACAGCGCAGGCCTCCCTTTCTCCTGCCATCTGTGTCTCTGTTTCTTTCTTTCTTTTTTTTTTTTTTTTTTTTTGGTTTTTCGAGACAGGGTTTCTCTGTGTAGCCCTGGCTGTCCTGGACTCACTTTGTAGACCAGGCTGGCCTCGAACTCACAGAGATCCGCCTGCCTCTGCCTCCCGAGTGCTGGGATTAAAGGCGTGCGCCACTACGCCCGGCTATCTCTATTTCTTTCTACCTATCATTGTGGCTCCCTTTCCTCTCACCTCACACCTGGTACACCCTACCTTTCATGGTGACATGGGTTTTTTTGTCCATACACTTGACCATGGGCCCGACACATAGGGGCCCAGATGATCGTGGCCATGAAGGCGGTGTCTCTGGGCTTCGACCTGGACCGGGGCGAGGTGGGTGCAGTGCCCTCGCCTGTGGAGTTCATGGGCTACCTCTACTTTGTGGGCACCATCGTCTTTGGGCCCTGGATACCCTTCCACAGCTACCTACAGGCTGTCCAAGGCCGCCCACTGGTGAGCTCCTGGGTGGCCAGGTGGGCAGGGACTGTGGGAGTCGCCATGGGATAGGGCTCACAGATCCTTGATCCCACAGAGCCGCCGATGGCTGAAGAAGGTGGCCCGGAGCCTGGCGCTGGCCCTGCTGTGCCTTGTACTGTCCACTTGTGTGGGCCCCTACCTCTTCCCCTACTTCATCCCCCTCGATGGTGATCGACTCCTTCGCAAGTGAGCACAGCTTTCAAGGTCCCTGTGTAGCAGTGAGGGGGTTGGGTAGAAGCCTGGGTCTTCCCAATTCTGAGCCTCTCTCTTAATGCTTCTGTCTGTCTTCTGTTACTACAGCAAGAAACGCAAAGCCAGGTAAATGAGGGCAGGTGCTGAGGGCAAGTGGGCTGACCAGGGCCGGGCCAGAGCCTTGGACCAATTGCTTCTAGACATCTGAATCTGACTGACCGTCTACCCTACCCTGTTACCACACAGAGACCAAGTGTCTGTCTGGATGTCTGTTTGACCAAGATTGGCTCTGTGACGTCATGTGTGACTGACACTCCAACACTACTGTGTCTGGATGTCCTTCTGTTGTACCAATAGAAACAAGTTATGTGACTGTAATGGAAAGTGGCAAGTGTATATTAATTACTTGGTGACTCTAAACTGTCTTGTGACTCCAGATAATGGAGTTTGAATTGATTGCCTGTGGCCACTGACTCCCTGAGTGTGGGACTGAGAATTCCGACTGGCTGGCTGTGCATTATCAGTCTTGGGCTTGTGTGACTGTCACTGGCTAGGGTAAACCTGGGTTGATGATTCTGGCTTATCTGTAACTCTAGTCTGCCTGCACTGCACGCAGTGTTGCCTGCGATTGACTCTGTTAGTTTGTCTGCCTTCTTCTCAGACTGCTTGCTGCCATCTGACTAAAGGATTATGACAAGCTATGAGCCTGTGTCTGTGTTTGCCCAGGACCATATCTGGCTGTTTGCTAGCTGTTTGATTGTGTGGCTCCTTCCCCTTACTCACTGGCTCCTGGTTATGTCTGATACTGAATGAGACTCCAAAAAGTGGCCAGGCGTGGTGGTGCATGCCTTTCATCCCAGCACTCAGGAGGCAGAGGCAGGTGGATCTCTGTGAGTTCAAGGCCAGCCTAGTCTACAAAGTGAGTCCAGGACAGCCAGGGATACACAGAGAACCCCTGTCTCGAAAAACAAAAACAAAAAGAGAGAGAGTGTGTGAGAAACTCCAAAAATTGGAATCATTTCACTAGTGTCCCTGGGTTAAACAGCCGGGCACAAAGCCCAGGCCTAATTGAAGTAACTATGTGTTTTGCAATGCAGGATGCTGTCTGCTTTTGACATTGTCTATGAACTTGACAGTGTATGTGTGCATAGTGGATATATAACTGTCTCTGTATCTTACTAAGATTTTATTTTATTGTCTTATAAGGTGACTAAATCTGGTTAGAAAGCCGTGAGGCTGAGAACATTTTTGTCTAGCTGTGTGGCCATTTTAGTGTGTAGGGCCATGTCATGTGCCAGCTCACCCATTTCATTTGATCAACGTGAAACCAGTCATCTGACAATGTATGTGTGTGACCATCATGGTCGGCCTCTTTTGCTACCGTGTTTCTGTCTTATCTATGAAGAACTCAGGCCAACTTCCAGGCCCTCTCTGACTCTCTTTTCTCTCTTCTCTGCTGCATTCCTGATCCCTGGGGGCCCTAGGGGCACCATGGTAAGGTGAGTTCACAAGGCTGGGATGCTGTGAAACATAGGGAGGGGGTCTCGCCTCGAAGCTTGAATGTAATGCCTCTCTTCCTGGCCCTTTCTTCACAGGTGGCTACGAGCCTATGAGAGTGCTGTCTCCTTCCACTTCAGCAACTATTTTGTGGGCTTTCTGTCTGAGGCCACAGCCACGTTGGCCGGGGCTGGCTTCACGGAGGAGAAGGACCACCTGGAATGGTGGGGACGGCTTTGAGACCCCATCTCCCACAGAGTGCTGCCTGGGGCAAGCTTAGGGTGGTGGGAGGTGCCCCTGGGAAAGGGATCAGTGAAAACAAAAGCATCAGCCTGGTAGCTTGAGATACCAAGTGTAATGGAATGTCTGTTTTGCCCACAGGGATCTGACAGTCTCTAGACCATTGAATGTGGAGCTTCCCCGCTCCATGGTGGAAGTTGTCACAAGCTGGAACCTGCCCATGTCTTATTGGTTAAATAACTGTGAGTCATCACTCCAGAAAAGTTGGTAACCAGAGCCTTTCATACATTTGTACAGCAAACATTTACTAAACAACTACTATGTGATGGGTACTGAAGATACACCAGGGGCTGTTATTGTATCTCAATTTGTAGAGCTTGGCTAGCATTCATGAAGCCCATGATTTGATTCCCCAGCAGGACATAAAACTGGGTGTGTGGTACTAGCCTGTAATCCCAGCTCTCCAGAAGGTGGAAGCTGGAGGATCAGAAATCCAAGGTCATCATCAGCTATGTAGAGCTGTTTTAGCCTTGGATGCATGAGATCCTGTCTCACAAACAAGATATATTAGGGACAGCAACAACCCCCCCCCCCACAATATTTGCTAACCTGGTAGAACTGGCAATTTGGAGGGTGGGTAATAAATAAAAAAATGTGGTAAGTTAGTGCTGAATGCCACTGTAAATAAATAATAATAGCCGGGCGTTGGTGGCGCACGCCTTTAATCCCAGCACTCGGGAGGCAGAGGCAGGCGGATCTATGAGTTCGGGGCCAGCCTGGTCTACAAAGTGAGTCCAGGACAGCCAGGCTGTTACACAGAGAAACCCTGTCTCAAAAAACCAAAAAAATAAAAATAAATAAATAGTAATAACAGTGTTGAAACAGGAAGGAAGGAAGGAATAAAGAGTGGTCTAGGAATTTTAAATAATTTCCCAGGGAAAGTTTCACTGCCAATTCAGCAAAGGTCTAAGGAAAGTGAAGGAGCAAGGAAGGAAGATATGTGGGACAGGAATGTGGCAGATGGTGAGAACAGCAAAGGTCCTGGTATGGATGAGAGACATGAAGAAGGCCGTTGGGGGAATGATGCCTCCATGGTGGGGCATCAAAAGTCCCTGAGTTGCATCCCCAGAACTGGAAGAATTAAGGTTTTTGGGTCAGGCTCAGTGAGCAAGGAGGGGTAGTAGTAGGACATGAGATCATAGGGATCCTCAGGAGCTCCTGGACCAGAGAAGCCTTTGGCTTTTTCTCTGAGAGACAGCCACTCTGGGCAGGGTTGGGATTAGAGGAGTCATGTGGGTTATAACTGGAGCCCTCAGGCTAGATGGAGGAAAGGGGAGGGAAAGAGGAGGGTGATAGGTTGATTGAGGATCACCAGTAGTGTTGGCAACAGGGCCCAGGGGAGAAAAGGGATTCTGAAGGAACCGATAAGAATTTGCTAAGTGTGTGGGTGTGTGGGAAGGTAGAATGTTGCCCTGAGGACCTAGAAGGGTAGAGAGTTGGCACTGAATGGCTTTG
The DNA here is from genome assembly GCA_907164525.1 of Lophiomys imhausi. Lineage (NCBI taxonomy): Eukaryota > Metazoa > Chordata > Mammalia > Rodentia > Muridae > Lophiomys > Lophiomys imhausi. The sequence continues at coordinate 332,802 of CAJQZJ010000248.1, read as the reverse complement.
AGAAGTGTGGCTGAAGCAGGTAGGAAGGAAGTCTGGGAGTTCATTTTCAGGCTTGTGACAGTTGAGGACATCATAAAGATTTTAGCCTGAGAGTCCCTGCAGATTATGGTTATCATCCTAGCTGTGACTCTTTGGAAAGGCTGGTGAAAGTTCCAGAAATCTTGACCTATATCTCTCCCACTCGCAGATGTTTTCAAGAACGCTCTCCGTCTGGGGACCTTCTCTGCTGTGCTGGTCACCTATGCAGCCAGTGCCCTCCTGCATGTAAGCAAGACAGAGCTGAATCAAGGGAAGCTGGGTGGGAGTCTCAGAGCCTCCTCTTCACTCTCGTTTTCCCCTTTCAGGGCTTCAGTTTCCACCTGGCCGCTGTGCTGCTGTCCCTGTCATTTATCACATATGTGGAACACGGTAAGTGCAGACAGAGCCTGGCACGGTACAGGTGGAAGGTTCATGGGAGGCTGGATCCAGTGTTCCCTAAGGCTAACCTTTCCATGCTTTCCAGTCCTCCGAAAGCGCCTGGCTAAGATCCTCAGTGCCTGCATCTTGTCGAAGCGTTGTCTGCCAGACTGTTCACATCGGCATCGCTTGGTGAGGGTTTTCATCATGGGTAACCTTGTACCCAACACTGATTCAAAAATGTCACTTCTGTCTCCATCTTGTATCTGTCTCCGGGTGCCCCAACCTCCTCCTCTGGTGCCTGAGCCATCCCTAAAACCTCGCCTCTATTCACTGGCATCTGTTTCTCTAACAGGCATTTATTGAGCACCTGCTGTATACACACCTGGCATTCGTTCCCCCACTGAACATTTATTGAGCACCTGCTGGTTCTAGGTGCTGGAGACAAAGTGGTGAACAAAGCAGGCCAAAGTCCTGGCCCCGTGGGACAAAGAGTTTAATTGGGGAGACAGTAAAATCAGTCAAGGCTAATAATAGTTTGTCAGGTTGTGAGTAGCACTGAGCATAAGGGAAAGGGCATGGGAAGTGTGGTGGTGGTTTCCCTTTTCATTGGGAAGATCAGGAAAGCCTCCATGGGTGAGGCAACTTGTGAGTTCAGTAAGTAAAGGAGGTAAGGGAGGGAAGCATCTCAGGAAAAGGGGATACCCAGAGTAAAAAGTTCCACCTCAACATGGGAATATTTGAGTAACAGTGAGGAGAACAATGTGTCTTGAGCATACAGTGAAGGGGAAAGGGGAAAGATGGGCCCTCTAGGTCAGGGTGGGATTTGTTTTGGTTTTGTTGTTGTTTTCATTCTGTTTGCCATAAGAAATGCAGACAACCTCACATTTGTCTCCCACCCGGCAACGATGCTCATCACCATAACCCCTGGCTCAAAGCCCCACCATTCTTGTTCCTCTGCCTGAACGCTCGCATCTCCCCCAACCTGGATGCCCTTGTGGTTACCAACACCCTCGTCCTTGGATACCTCTGAGCTCCCATAAGAGGCTCCTTGAACCATCGCTTTCCTATCTCGGGGTACCCTGGGCATCCTCATTCCTGGGACCCACAGTGCCTTGTGTTCCCCCCTGGGCTTCCCTGCACAGGTGGTGGTGGGGGACAGTGAGCAGGTCCAGCTGCCAAATATATTCATCTGTCCCCCACAGGGCCTGGGGGTGCGAGCCTTAAACTTGCTCTTTGGGGCCCTGGCTATCTTCCATCTGGCCTACCTGGGCTCCCTGTTTGATGTCGATGTGGATGACACCACAGAGGAGCAGGTGAGGTGGGTCCCTGGACTGGGAGGTGAACCACTTACTGTTTGGGGGAATCCTGAAAATCAAGGCAGTGAGGTCAAGCTAAGGCCATGTGTCTCAGCTTGTACAAATGCCCTGCTCCATCTTTCCCATTGGCTCTCAAATTTAGTCATACTGCTGGCTCTTTCCTTTGAGTAAACTGCAGTATTTACTTATTTACCCTCTAATATTCATTCTATTGAGATAGAATACAAAATCCAGGCTTTTCTCTCTTTTTTTTAACTGTTAGAAACTGAACCCAGGTCCTCCCTCATGTTCCATACACTTGCTACACCTCCTGGCCCCAGACTTTACTTTCGTTTGTAGCTTTGATTGAGACAGGGTCTCATGTACTCCAAGACCAGGCTCAAACTCACTATTTAGCCAAGGTGACATAGAATTTCTAATCCTCCTGCCTGCACCTCCCAAGGGCTGGGATTACCCGCATGCACCACTGCATCCAGTTTTACAAGGGCTTGGGTACAAGACATGTCAGGACTCTACTATGTTACGCACCCCAACCCCAGGTGTATGTGTGAGAGAGACAAGAGACAGAAACTGAGAGGCTCATGTAGCCCAGACTAGCCTCAAGCTTACTACACAGCCAAAGACAATCTTGTATTTCTAATTCTCCTGCCCCCACCTCCCTTGTGCTAGATTATAGGCACATGTCTCTAGGCCCAGTTTGTACTATGCTGGGGATGGAGTCCAGGGCTTCCTGTGTACTGGGTAGTTAGTCATTCTACCAATTGAGCTGAGCTACGTCCCTAGCCCTGGATTCTGCTTTAAAATGTTATGTTCCGGGCCGGGCGTGGTGGCACACGCCTTTAATCCCAGCACTTGGGAGGCAGAGGCAGGCGGATCTCTGTGAGTTCGAGGCCAGCCTGCTCTACAGAGTGAGTTCAGGACAGCCAGGTATACACAGAGAAACCCTGTCTCAAAAAAAAAAAAAAACAAAATAAAATGTTATGTTCTTTGGAATGGTGATGCATAAGTACAGGTGCCAGCCACTTGGGATGCTGAGGCAGGAATGTTGCCACCTGTGCAATATAACTGAGACCCTAATTTTTAAAAAAATTCATCTTAAAAATTCTATAGTTATAACTGGATGTGGTGGCGCATGCCTTTAATCCCAGCACTGAAGAGGCAGAAGCAGGTGGATCTCATTGAGTTCAAGGCCAGCCTGGTCTACAAAGTGAGTCCAAGACAGCCAGGGCTGTTACACAGAGAAACCCTGTCTCAAAAAAACAAAAAGAAAAAAAAATCCTATATTTATTATGGAGACAGGGTCTCTCATAGCCCTGGCTGCCCTTGAACTCACGTAGATCCACCTATCTCTCTGCCTCCTGAGTGCTGAAACTAAAGGTATGTGCCAGCACCCCTAGCTCTATTGTATTTTTATGCATGTCAAGTATACAGATTTCAGGTATATTCATCTTACAATTGAGAACAATTTGAAAATTGGTTCATGTGACTTTTGAAGAATCTAAATTTTGCTTTTCTTTTAGTTAAATTTTACTTCTTTCTTTTTGAGACAGGATGTCATTGTGCCCCAGTCTAATCTCAAACTCCATATCCTTCTGTGTTAGCCTCTCCAGTAGTTAGATTTTTAAGTTCTGTTGTTGTTGTTGTTTTTGAGACAGGGTTTCTCTGTGTAACATCCCTGGCTGTCCTGGACTCACTTTGTAGACCAGGCTGGCCTTGAACTCACAGAGATCCACCTGCCTCTGCCTGTCCAGTGCTGGGATTAAAGGCGTACACCACCATGTCCGGCACTTGCAGACAGCTGTGAACTGCCGGGGGGGGGGGGGGGGGCTGGACTTTGAACCCAGGTTTTTCAGAAGAACAACCAGTGCTCTTAACTGCTGAGCCATCTCTCCAGCCCCAGCCCCGATTTATAATTTTGTTTTGTTTTGTTTTTTCTACACAGGGTTTTTCTGTGTAACAAGCCTTGGCTGTCTTGGGCTTTGTAGACCAGGGTAGACTTGAACTCACAGAGATCTGCCTACCTCTGCCTCCCAAGTGGTGAGATTAAAGACAGGAGCCACCACACCTGGCAATCTTTGGTTTTTTGATTTTTGTTTTGTGGGGGTCTTTTGGGGGGAGAAGGTTTCAAGACAGGGATTCTCTATGTAGCCCTGGCTGTCCTGGACTCACTTTGTAGACCAGACTGGCCTTGAACTCACAGAGATCCGCCTGTCTCTGCCTGTCCAGTGCTGGGATTAAAGGCATGTGCCACCATGCCAGGCAATTACAGACAGTTGTGAAGTGCCATGTGGGTGCTGGGATTTGAACCTGGGTCCTTTGGAAGAGCAGCCAGTGCTGTTAAGCACTGAGCCATCTCTCCAGCCCCACCCGGGGATTTTTAAATTCTTAATGGAAAATAAAATGTCATTTTTTCCTAATTAAAAACATTTAAAAATTTTTATTCAAATTGAGTGTAGAAAATTTGGGTTTGCAACCTGGCATGGTGGTGCACACCTTTACTCCCAGCACTCAGAAGGGAGAGACAGGTGGATCTCTATGAGTTCAAGGCCAGCCTGGTCTACAGAGTGAGTTCAGGCCAGCTAGAGTTATACAGAGAAATCCCGAGTCCTTAAAATAAATAAATAAAAATCAGGGGAGTGGGGGTTGTTGTTTCTGTTTTGTTATTGTTTCAGTCCTGGACTCAGTATCAGTCCAGGCTCTTTGTCAAATCTCAGCCTCCCTAGTGCCAAGATTACATGTGGGGTGGTACACATGCCTTTAATCCCAGCATTTGGAGGCAGAGGCAGGTGGATTTCTGTGAGTTTGAGGCCAGCCTGGTCTACAAAGTGAGTCCAGGACAGCCAGGGCTGTATAGAGAGACAGACCACATCTCAAGAAATACATTAGGCTGGGAGTGTAGCTCAGTGGTAGAGCCCTTCTCTACCATGCTTGAAATATATGATCCTTAGCACCCTAAAGCAAATCAAAAAGTAAGTAGTTTAGATATTTACTGAAAAAATGTCCATGCAATCATTTTTATTCATTTATTAACAATCTTCCTCAAAGTATATCAAACATACACAGGATATATATTTTAATTTCTTCCCCCCTGTTTTTTTTTTCCTTGAGACAGGGTTTCTCTGTGTAGCCCTGACTTTCCTACAACTCACTCTCTGTAGAGCAGACTGGCCTTGAACTCAGAGATCTGCCTGCCTCTACCTCCAGCATGCTGAAACTAAAGGTGTGCACCACCATGCCTGGCTTCCCCTAGTTTTTTAAGTACATAGTGTCTTCTTTTTTTTTTTTTTCATTGTAAGAATGCAACATGGGCCAGGCATGGTGGTGCACACCTCTGATCCCAGCGCTTGGGAGACATTTGGAAAACCAAAAAAAAAAAAAAGCAACATGGTTAACTTTGTCCCTTATTGGTAGACACTGGGATTTCCAGTGGTTTCATATGCAAATAGCTTCGATGACAAGCATGGTCCACCACATCTAACACATTGTCTTGGTTTTTTGTTTGTTTTTGAGACATGGTGAACTCACAGATCTACTTGCCTACATTTTTTTTTTTTTTGGTTTTTCGAGACAGGGTTTCTCTGTATAACAGCCGTGGCTGCCCTGGACTCGCTTTGTAGACTAGTCTTGTTTTTAAAGTGACTTGTTTGGTGTGTTGGAAATGAAAACCTAGGACCTCCTACTCCCACTAAGTGATATGCTCAGCCCCTTAAAATGATCTTTAAAGAAGAAAGAAACAAATCATATCTGCTCACCCTTCATGAGTACCTAGACCCCACTGTTATTTAGGGATACGAAGGAGTACCACACATCCCTGGGCAAAGGATGGGTTTTCCTGAGACTCTATCTTGAATTTCAGAACCTTGATCTCTTTCTCTCCCACAGGGCTACGGCATGGCATATACTGTCCACAAGTGGTCAGAGCTCAGCTGGGCCAGTCACTGGGTCACTTTTGGATGCTGGATCTTCTACCGTCTCATAGGCTGAGGCATATGACCCTCACAGTCCCCTTCAATACTACTCCTTAGGGTACCCACTCTGATGGGGGATGAGGGAAGGCCCTTTCTTTACTCCTTGACCCCTCTTCATTCTTGAACCCCAACACCCCTACACACAAAACACACAAACACAGCCTTTCCATGCCTGTCAATCAATCAATCCTCACCTCACCACTAGGTGGCAAGGGGATGGTCCTTGTTGGAGCCTTGGAGTGGTAGATGCTTGGAGAAGCAGAGAGGAGCAGATGTAGGGCCTCCCCACCTGCCTACTCCCTTTTTATATGCAGTTTGTTGTTGTCAAATAAAAGTAGAAATACACAATAGGCTCGTTCTTCACTGATCAGAGGGGAAGAAGAAAAAGCAAAGAAGGTACACCACAGATAAGGGTTTCGAAACTGAAAACCATGAAGAGGGAGCAGATTGTAATCTGTTCCCGATGAATTTAAGGTTGTTTATGATTAAGCCAGGCATGGTGGAGCACACATTTAACCTCAGCCCTCGGAAGGCAGGTCTCTGTGACTTGAGACCAGCCTGGTCTACAAAGTGAGTTCCAGGACAGCCAGGGCTGTTACACAGAGAAACCCTGTCTCCTAAAACCAAAACAAACAAAAGTTTATGATTGGCTAAGAAGCCCAGGATGGCAGGGGCTCGGTCCTGCTTGCATGGAGCAGGAACAGATTTTGTGAGGGACGCTTAATAATACACGATGGAGAATTGAGGGGTCCCTATTCTGATTGGTTGCTCAGATTAGGACAGAGAGGTGGGAGGGCAAGGCAAATGAAGGGTTGATGCATATTGATCCTTAGGACTAAGGGTGTAGGTTATAATTAAGTTGACAGTCTGAGATGGGTCTGTTTTCTGACTGAATATTGATGAGGTCTGGTTGCCCATTGCGTTATGCCATTCTGTTTGGCTCTTACAAACTGGCACGGTTTAGTCTCCGCACTAAGTGAGCACCAGGAGTGAGGATTCTGAACAGTTTCGATTTGAAGTAGGGTCTGGTGAGGGTGCCCGATGTTTTTAGGGCTGGGTAGTTCTGAGCTCAGGTGGACACTAGGTTTGTACTGAACGCGATCTACCTATCAGATTTTCTTTGCATTCGGTCTGACGATGGGCCCAAGAACTGACTGGTTACCTAGAAAACTACGAGATGGAGGCTATGTAACGCCAGTTCTCTAGCAAATGTTGAAGATTTACCACTTCATCAGCATCATCTCGTGCCTATTGGTAAGAGGTCAGGGAAATTGCAGTCCAGAATAGAGTAAATTTGCTACTGGAAGAAATCGCCCAACCACCTCAGAGTAACTGAGTCTCCACCCACTCCTGACCTGGTCTCAGCCAACAGGGAAGACCGCACCAGGGACCTGCGCCATATGGAGGACTCCTATTGGCAGAAGCCACCTTCTCCACTTCATATTGGTCCACCCCATTAGGCGGGGTAGCGGCTAAAACTGAGCGGAACTGTTTGGGAGTCCGACGGTCTGCCTGGAAAGTCGCGAGCCTGTGCTAGGGAGTCGCCCTACTATCGCGCCGCCTGGGTGAGTGTCCTCCGCCTGCAGGCGTGCTGGAGTGCCCATAGGTTCCCAGGCCCTCCACGACAGCAGCCTGCCTGGGAGCCCTGCCCTACCCTGCGCCTGCGCGGGACTCGGGCCCTAAAATGGTTGTCCAGACTACGGAAGACTCACCCTCTCGTTGGGCAGCTACAGTGGAAGAATCTGTGATAGGTGGTCCCTGGGCTTCGTCCCCTTTTTCCTGGTTAGCGCCACCCGTGAGACCCCAGCCTTAGCTACTTCTGGCTTGTTGACGGCATGGCGCACCAATTGCCAGGAGTCTTTTGCTTTTGAAACTCGGTGCTTGGGGCCACAGCTCTGATTGGTCATCTCTGCAGCCCGCAGTTGCGTTTCCAAGGCCCCGCGGGTGGGATTAGCATCCCGTGGAATCCCAGCCACTGGTCCCTCGCAGTGCACCCAGGCTATCTATGTTCCTGCGTCTCTCCACCAAACTGAGTCCCAAGTGCTAGGACCTGGCTTGGTGATGGTGACTTTCCCACCAGACTGTGACCAGTGAGATCTGGGGCCAGGATTGATTCCTGTGTGTCCTTCACTAGATTGTTACACCCCCACACCTATCCCCACCCCGGGGCTGAGTCTTTAGTAACAGGAGCTACAACTCGACGTTGTTGGCTGTGCAGTCTGATGATTACCCCTCAGAGCATGGGGGGGCCTCTGCTTAAGTGCACCTGAGGCCTTGAAACCTGTCATGTGAGAACATGTTAGCATGTGTCACAGTTAAGCAAAGTTAGTGAGTTTATTAAAGCAGAAAGGCAAGCTGCACTTGAAGAGTGGATGTTTGGAAAGGAATGCACCTAGGTGCCCAGCAGAAGCTATATGTCTGATTTGGGGATTTTGGAAGCTACTTATTCTCTAAGTTTGCTTATTTGTTTGAATACAGTATCTTGTTATGCAGCTCTGGCTACCCTGGAACTTTCTATGTAGACCAGGGTACCTTGGAAGTCATGGTAATCCTTCAGCCTCAGCCCCTAGAATGTTGGAATTTCAGGTAGGCGCTACCACACAGTGTTTATATATAAATTTATATATTAGGGAAAGTACACACTTGTGCACTTACCTGTTTAATCCACTGTCCTTGAAGACTAGATTTCAGTACACTGTACAGACTTGCATGTGAAGAAGGTAGAGAGAACACATTGATCAAAGGAATCTTTATATATATATATTTGGGAAGGACCTTGGACTTTAGTCCATTAGGCAGTTTTGACAGGTTTGTGCTGTTTCCCAGAAAGGGGGTGTAGTTCTTTTGCAGACGTCCTGGTTAAATATGTCAAAATTGCTGACATCATTACCTAGAGAATGAAGGGTACCTTTTCCCTTCTAGTATCCACTCTATTTCCTAACTAGCTCTCATGTCTCAAGCCAGGCCCATTGCTTGTTGCTATACCTCCTAGAGGCCTGGGACAAACCTTTATTCTTCATGCAACTTCGCATTTTAGTTGTATTCTCTTTTATTTTTATTTCATTTGATTTGATTTTTTGAGACAGGGTTTCTCTGTGTAACAGCCCTGGCTGTCCTGGAACTCACTCTGTAGACCAGGCTGGCCTCAAACTCACAGAGATCTACCTGCCTCTGTCTTCCAAGTGCTGGGATTAAAGGCCTGTGACACCATGCCCAGCCATTACAGGCAGTTTCAAACTGCCATGTGGGTGCTGGGATTTGAACTCGGGTCCTTTGGAAGAATAGTGACTGCTCTTAACCACTGAGCCATCTCTCCAGCCCCTGTATTCTTTTTTAAAGATTTACTTTATTTGGATTTAAATATTTTAAAGATTTACTTTATATGTATGAGTATTTTGACTGCCTGTATGTATGTGCCCACAGAAGCCAGAAGAAGGTGCTGGATCACCTGTAATTGGGGTTAGAGATGGTTGTGAGCCACCATTTGGGTGCTGGGAATTGAACTCACGACCTCTGGAAGAGCAGCCAGTGCTTTTAACCACCAAGTCATCTCATCAACCCCTGCCAGTTATATTCTTTTTGTTTTTTGAGACAGGGTTTCTCTGTGTAATAACCCTGGCTGTCCTGGAACTCACTTTGTAGACCAAGCTGGCCTCGAACTCACAGAGATCTGCCTGCCTCTGCCTCCCAAGTGCTGGGGTTAAAGGCATGTGCCACCACACCTGGCTTTAATCCAGTCTTACAAGTCATTTTATCGAATAATACTTCCATTTCTTGTTGCAAACTATTTGAATTTGCTTTATCTCACCATGTACTTTCTGTTTACCCAGGTTTTTCTGTTCCTGTTTTTTCCTTGTTTATCTACAAACTACCAGCGTGGCCCATAGAAGCATGACTGCCAATATGGGCCCCTTGCACCCATACTGGCCCAGGCACCTGAAGCTGGACAACTTTGTGCCTAATGACCTCCCGACCTGGCATATCCTGATTGGCCTGTTCTCCGTCTCTGGGGTCCTAATTGTGATCACATGGCTGTTGTCTGCTCGAGCTTCCATTGTCCCACTTGGAACTTGGCGTCGACTGGCCCTATGCTGGTTTGCTTTGTGTGCATTCATTCACCTTGTGATCGAGGGTTGGTTCTCCTTCTACCATGACATCCTTCTTGAAGACCAAGCCTTCATGTCCCAACTCTGTAAGTCCTGAGTTCTTGTACTGTGGGAGGGAATTTATTTGCTTTGGTGTTTCACCCCCCTACCAATGCTTTCTTTTCTTTTTTTATTTTAAGCCTAAGCACTTGTCTATGCTGCGATTCTTTTTTTATTTTAAAAATTTATTAATTTTTAATTTATGTGTATGAGTATTCTGCCTGCGTGTATGTGCTGGTTTCTTGTGTATGTCCATGAGGCAGGAAGAAGGCACTAGAGTCCTTGAAACTGAAAATAAGGATGGCTGGGATTTTTAAAAATCATTTTTGTTAGCCAGGCATGGTGGCATATACCTTTAATCCCAGCACTCGGGAGGCAGAGGCAGGTGGATCTCTGTGAGTTCGAGGCCAGCCTGGTCTACAAAGTGAGTCCAGGACAGCCAGGGCTGTTACACAGAGAAAGCCTGTCTCAAAAAACCAGAAAAAAAATTCTTTTTTCGAAACAGGGTTTCTATGTGTAACAGAGCCCCTGGCTGTCCTAGACTTGCTTTGTAGACCAGGCTGGGCTCAAACTCAGAGATCTGCCTCCTTGCAATTACAGACAGCTGTGAACTGTCATGTGGGTGCTGGGA
>CAJQZJ010000248.1:309051-319529 GCA_907164525.1 Lophiomys imhausi | reverse complement strand
CATGCAGTCAAAGCACCAATGTACATAAAATAAAAATAAATAAATTATATTAAAAAAACTAAATACATAAATCTTTGGAGAGTTTTAGCCGGTGCAGCACTTGGGAGGCAGAGGCTGGTGGATCTCTGTGAGTTTAAGACCAGCCTGGTCTCCTGAGTGAGTACAGGACAGCCAAGGCTTTTACACAGAGAAACCCTGTCTTGAAAAAAAAAAAACAATATAATTCTTGGAGAAAGAATTTTTTTGCCCTTTAGCGGATTAATTTGAAGGGAAGTATTTGAAACCGATGACATCATCTGTCATCCAAGGCACGTGGCAACCCCCTGAGGGTCCAGGAGAGTGGATGTCACCACGCTGTGGCTTTCTCCCCGCCCTCTTCTCTTGAACTGGCCATCAGTTTAACACGCCGGTTCATGGATCCGGAAGTAGGCTGCCAAAACAACCGCGCCACGGGACCAGGACAGGCGGGACCTAGACACGCACTTGAACACAGGCAGTATAAAGCAAAATATCAAATCTAGGAGGCGGGGTTCCTGGCAAGAGCGCTTTACGCGCATGCTCAGAGGCTACCTTTAGGCTAGGTGGGCGGTGCAGGGTCGCCCAGCAACCTCTGCGCCTGCGCTCTGTGTAAGGTGGGGCCACAATTGCCACCCTCACTGTAGGGTGTTTCGCCAGGGTCCCGGATGCTCTCGGTTGCCACCGGGACAGAGAGGACAGTAACGGCGGGATGGCAACAACCTCCGCGGCCTTGGACTTGGCGTGCTCTGGAGCGCCCCCGCCCGTCGGGGGTGCCCAGGCGGCCGCGGCGGCTGAGGAAGAGGAGCGAGAGGTGGTACGGGTCCGAGTCAAGGTGAGGCTGGAGGCTGGTCGGCCTGCCTGTCTGGGCACCCAGTGGATGAAAAAATGGTGGCTGTCATAGAATAGACCACCGCACCTGAAATTTGGGGCGTTACTTGGAGATAGGGGCGAGTTTTGAGACCAGAACGGTTGGAGAATGAAGGCATGTGTATTGGCGACATATCGTTGGGTGTGGGACTGGTAACAGAGGAAAGGAGCCAATGGAGCGGGGTGGGTGGAGCCTACGTGTAGAGAGGTGGATTGTCTCTAATCTAATCTAAGGGAGTAGAGGAGGGGCCTCTGGCCTCTGGAGTCCAGAGGAATGTTGGGAGGTACTGTTGTTGTCACAGGGGCAGTTCTAAAGTCAGTCTACATAGATGTTGAGAGTGCGTGTCCCACCCCTGAGCCCAGGTGCTTGTGGGAGGGGGGGACAAGAACAGTTAAATGAGTATCATGAGAAAATATTAGGAAAGGTTAAGATTTAGGGAGTTACTTTACCCAAGGCTTTATAGGAAAATTCCCCCCAAAGAGGATTCAAGGCACAGGGACCTGTTTTTGTTTGTTTGTTTGTTTATAAGTCAGTATGTGTATATGTGTAGTTAGGGTAGCATTGACTCAGACTGGAGCGCTGGCATTGGCAGTGATGAAAAGGTCAACAGATCACTTCGGTATAGTAGCACTCTAAGGCAAAGATTGAGTGAGTGAGCCAGATGAAAAGTGGGAAGGATGTTCAGACCAAGAGAGACTGGCATATACAAAAGTCTGGAGGAAGGATGCACTCAAGGTAACTCCCAACAGTTTGATACTGGTAGAGCACAAACTTCAAAATACATCTGAGTGGACGGAAGGCTAACTTAGGACCCTAGGTTTGCTGTTGAAAAGATTTGAGCATTGGAGTGTTACATCGAGATTTGCTAGATTGATTGCAGTATAGGGGGACTGATTTTGTTGTGGTCAGACTGGACATGGTGATTCTGGCAACCATATTTAAGGGAATCTAGAAGGATTGGACACCTGGACTGTTGCAGTAGCCTTGGTTGCTGCCAGTCTGTTTTTGTAGAGCAGACATGAACCATGTAAAAGTCTAAGGACATATCCATTCTTTCTCTGCCCAGAAATTACCTGTGGCTTCCCCTCACCAGGAACAAAACCAGTCTGCACCATGGCCAAGAACATCCTACCTAAATCTGGTCCCCGTCCTCTCTTCGACCCTTCCTTCTACTGCTGTATACCTCACCCACTCTTTTCCACATGGTGATGTGGCCCCTCATGGCCTACCCCTTGTCTTCTTTCCCCAGAAATGTGAGAGCTTCTTGTCCCCCGAGTTCCGCTCTTTTGCAGTGGATCCACAGATCACCTCCCTGGACGTGCTGCAGCACATCCTCATTCGAGCCTTTGACCTGAATGGGTGAGTGGGAGGATGGAGCAGACCCATTATCTCAGCAGCAACTGTCTGGCTTCTGTGATTTGCTTTTGTTGTTTGCCTGGTTGTTTTGTTTTGTTTTTGTTTTTGTTTTTAATAATCCCACAGTGAATATGTGTATCTTGTTTGGAATCTTTGGAAAAAGATCTCTGTGGGTTCAACGCCAGCCTGCTCTACAGAGTGAGTTCCAAGACAGCCAGGGCTACACAGAGAGACCTCTCAAAAAAAACCAAGATGAAATAAAATGTTTGTTTCAACAAGCATCTTTGTGGTCTTAGTACTCTGGAGGCTGAGACAGGAGAATCAAGGCCAGCCTAAGCTGCATAATGAAACTGTCTCAAAAGGAAGAAAGATAAAATAATAAAATTGTTTATTTTCTTCATGCCCTCACAGACAGTAGTTTGTTGAAAAAAATGGCTAATTAAACTATTTACCCAGTATTTATATTATCTTTAATCGGTTCAGCAGTGTAAATCCTTAACCCACCATTATAAATGAATACACCCAGACACCCAGTGGATTTTAACAAGCCTAGGCCTGGGTTGAGCAATCCTAGCCCATCTAAGCTAGCTCATAATTAATTCTATTATCCAAATATGACCCCATATATACATATGTCCCTTTGGAATATTATTCTCCACACTAAGCCCATGTTCCAGGCCACATGGAAGGATCTTCTTTAATCTACCCCATGGCATGTCCTCCTAAAAGGAAATATAGAATATGATAGGAAGTATTTACATTCAGAACTTTAGACACACCAAGATAGATGATTTTTTTCTTCAAGATTGCCTGATACAAATAGGCTGAACATTATGTGTGTACCTTTTATATATGCTTTTCTTGATTGTTTCACATTTGTTCTTATTGTTTTTACTATATGAGTTAAAAAATTTTAGCCTTTTTATTAAAAAAAGGAAGAAAATGATGGGGTGGTGTTAAGCATTCTAAATGTTGATTGGTCGTGTTTGCTGTCTGTTACTTAATTGACTCTGATTGGTTAAATAAATGCTGAGGCCTGGAGATTGGGCAAAGATGGAAATAGGCAGGACTGAGGTGCACGGGTTTTTTGAGAGAGAGCATCTTGGGAAGAAGGTTGCCTGAGAGAAGCCAGGAGCAGACAAGGAGGACACGCCATGGGGTAGATCTAAACAGGATCCTTCCACGTGGCCTGGAACATCAGCTTAGTGTGGATAATAATAGTCCAAAGGGACGTATGAATATATGGGGTCATATTTGGTTAATAGAATTATGAGCTAGCTTAGATGGGCTAGGATGACAGAACTCAGGCCCTGGCTTATTAAAATCCATCTGATATCTGTGTGTATTCATTTATAATGGCGGGTTAAGGATTAACACCTCCGAACCCAATTAAAGATAATATAAATACTGGGTAAGTAGTTTAATTAGCCATTTTTTTCAACAGTAGTTACTATAAGACACTGTAAAATTCAACAGTCTGAAAAATGAGAATTGGTATCTCTTGGAGGCAGATGTGATTGATGGTTATTTTGGTGTGGTAGACTGTTCTAGAGGAATATATGACTGATAACAAATCTAAATAGTATGAAATTGATGGATATTTAGGATGATCCTTGGTTTATAGTAATCATCAAACAAAATACTTGTTTACATAGCTGCACAAGTGTATCTGAAAAATAAATTTTTAGTTGCTATTGTACATTTGTGCAGCTATATTTTGTTGTAAAAAAAGTAACAAACATACAGACTGCTTTTTTTTTCAATGTAGTAAGAAGGCTGCTTTCTTCCCACTTCTATCCCACAACTACACTGTTACCATCCCAAGAGGGGACCAACATTTTACCAGTTTTCAGTGTGCCCTCCAGATATAAGCAGGTGTGTATCTGTCTCTGTGTTCGTGTAGCAAAGTGGACATAACTGACCTAACCTCAGGCTACCCATAATCCTTAGCATAGTTCCCAGCAATAGAAGGAAGTTGTTTTCAATACCTTTCACATTCCCTTCCTTGTTTTGTAAAACTGATCTTGAAGCTACTGGGGATCCCAAGAGCTCCCTCATATCCTTTGTCCAGGAAGAAGAATTTTGGCATCAGCTACCTGGCGCGAGACCGGCTAGGACAGGAAACTTTCCTCTCCCTCCTTTCTGATTCGGACCTCAACACAGCTTTCGCCACTGCCTCGAAACCTTATCTGCAGTTGCGTGTAGACATTCGGCCCTCAGAGGACAGTGAGTACCTAGTAGTGCCTTAACGGAACTGCTTTAAGATCCAACTTTTCCCGTAGGATGATAATTCTATGCCTTACAATACACTCCCAGTAGGCCACAGGAACACAGTTTTTAAAAATTATATCTGAAGACCTGGGTTCAATCACAGTACTGCCCATAAAACTTTTATTATAGTCATATGTTTTAAACTCAAGTTCAAGGCTGGCCTGAGCTACAAAAGCAACCCTATCTCAAAACAAAACTACAACATAATTCAGGTTTTAGGCAGGGCATGGTGGTACACGCCTTTAATCTCAGCAAGTGCATCTCTATGAGTTCAAGGCCAACCTGGTCTACAGAGTAAGTTCTAGGATAAGCAGGGCTGTTACACAGAGAAGCCGTGTCTCAAAAAAAAAAATTATATAATAATAATACACAGAGAAATACTGTCTCAAAAATAATAATAACCTAATAATAATAATTCAGATTTTGGGTTTTGAATTTTCAAATTAATATTCAACCCATGTTATCACATTGGCAATGAATTTGCAAACATAGCAGGATAGCAATGATTTCAGGACTACTGAAGGAAAGTATCCATACCCTTGGGAAAAGCTATTTACATTTGAAAGGGGTAAAGTGTGTGGTGTTTCCAAATAATTATACAAAAATATGCTTACATTTAGAAGGAGTAAGATAAAGCAAATAGTGGCAGGAAAGCTAATGGGTTCTTAATGAGGGTTATAGACACAGGGCATTCAGTGGGCTCCCTTTTGAAATGTAAGACTTGAAACCCAGGCCTTGCTCACTTACACATTAGGCAAACACAATGCCATGGAGCTACACATCCTGCTCCAGTGTGCATTCTGGTAGTTTTTTGTCATTGGTAGTGGGATTTTTGTTTGTTTGGGTTTTTTTAAACATTTATTTATTACTTCAAGTTATATCTCCATTACCGCCCCCTCCCTCCCCTCCTGATCCCACCCTCTACCCTTCTCCAACTCATCCCATCCCTCTGGTGTGGGGTGCCTCTGTGTATCAGTCCCCCATCAGTTCATTAGTCACATGGAGTCTAAGAGCTTCCTCTTGCACAGGAGGCATACATGGCAGTGCCACTAGGAAGGAGTGTCCTACTAACAGGTAACAAAGTACATGTTCCTGGTCTTTTGGATCTGTTGATTGTAGGATGTTATCCTACTATATGGCTAAAATCCAGTTATAAGTGAATACATGCCATGTGCATCTTTCTGAGTCTGAGTTAGCTCACTCAGGATGAGCTTTTGTAGTTCCATACATTTGGTTGTGTTTGGTTTTTATGTAAAGGGTATTTAATCTGCATGTATGTTTGTGTGCTACGTGCGTGCTTGGTGCCCAAGGAGGCCATAAGAGGGCATAGGTTCTCCTGAACTGGAATTACAGATGGTTGTGAGTCACCTTCTGGGTGCTGGGAATCAAACCCTGGTCCTGTTGAAGAGCAGCCAGTTTCTTTTGAGCCATCTTTCTAGCACCACCCAGTGTATTCTGTTTTTAACGTTATTATGGATTTAAATTTGTTTTTGTTTTTGATGTTTTTTGAAACAGTTGTGGTATACTGCCCTGGCTAGCCTGGAACTTGCCATGTAAACCTGGCTGGCATCAAACTTACAGTGATTCTTCTGTCTGTACCTCCCAACTGCTAAGCTAGACATAACCCAGCATGCTTGGCCATGTTGTTAGTTGGTTTTGTTTTGTTTCTAAGAATCGAATACAAAACCATATGTGTGCTAGCAAGTGTTATACCACTGAACTATACTTTACTGTGCCTTTTTATTTTGTTTTGTTTTTGTTTTTTGAGGCACGGTTTCTCTGTATCTCTGACTGTCCTCGACTCACTGTGTAGACCAGGCTGGCCTTGAACTCACAGAGATCCACCTGCGTCTACCTCCCGAGTGCTGGAATTAAAAGCATACGCCACCACGCCTGGCCCTTTTTATTTTAAGATATGTCTCACTGCATTTCCTAGGCTGACCTAAAACTTAACAGTTCTTCCATTTCGACCTTATGAGTAACTGAGAATACAAGTATGTGCCATCACACCCAGCAGTGTGCAACACTCAGCAAATTTTTTTTGTTTCTTTGTTTTGTTTTTTGTTTTTCGAGACAGGGTTTCTCTGTGTGATAGCCCTGGCTGTCCTGGATCTTGCTTTGTAGACCAGGCTGGCCTCGAACTCACAGAGATCCACCTGCCTCTGCTTCCCGAGGGCTGGGATTAAAGGAGTGAGCCACCACATCCAGCTCAGCAAGTTTTTTAATCACATTTTTGTTTATTTATTGTGTGTGTGCTTTATGCATGTGCACACATACACGTGTGCCATGACACATATGTGGGGGTCAGAGAACAACTTGAGGTAATCAGTTCTCTCCTGTCATGTGACTCCTGAGGATGACACTTAGGTTGTCAGGCTTGGCAGCAAGTGCCTTTACCCACTAAGGCATCTTGACAACTCACCAAGTTTTTTGTTTTATTTTGTAATAAACTCTTATGGAGTCATGCACAGTTCTTAGCCTTAGAGAATTTTTTTTTATTTATTTTATGCATATGTGTGCTCTATCTGCATGTACACCTGCATTCCAGAAGAGGGCACCAGATCACATTGTGGATGGTTGTGAGCCACCATGTGGTTGCTGGGAATTGAACTCAGGACCTTTGGAAGAGCACTAGGCAGTGCTCTTAACCGCTGAGCCATCTCTCCAGCCCCGCCTTAGAGAATTTTTGTACCTATTTGAGATGACTGAAGCATTTTATTGCTGTCATAGTGACATAAATAGCTAAATGGAATACTTAGCCATTTAATGAATATAGTTAGTTGTCCAGATGATTTTACAGCATACACACCTTTAATCCCAGCATTTAGGAGGCAGATACACACAGATCTCTGTGAGTTTGAGGCCAGCCTGGTCTACAGAGCAGGATCCAGGACAGCCAGGGCTATAGAAAGAGACCCTGTCTAAAAAAAAAAAAAAAAAAAAAAACAACCAAAAATCTTACAGAAGGGAGATTATTATTTTTATAGAAATTAGATGAAGAAACAGGCCTAGAGAGGTATAAGATTATCTATGTCACATAGATAGTGGAAGACCAAAATTGAACCTGGGCAGAGTCTTTTTTCTGAACAATTTGACTCTATGATGTTTTGGACTTGTTTAGACTGGCAAAGGCCAGGCCTGGTGGCACACACCTTTAATTCTAGCACTCGCGGAGGTAGAGGCAGGTGGATCTCTGAGTCTGGGGCCAACCTGCTCTATATATACATAGAGAATTTCAGGACAGCCAAGGTTACATAGAGATCTTGTTTCAAAAATAAAAAAAAAAAGCAGAGAAGACTGGTAGACTGGCAGCCTTCCCAATACTTAGGAGGCTGAGGCAAGAGGATTGCCATGACTCCCAAGTCAGCCTTAATAAACAAACAACCAGGGCAGGTGATGCAGGCCTTTTTTTAATCCCAGCACTTGGGAGGCAGAGGCAGGAAGATCTCTGTGAGTTCAAGGTCAGCCTGGTCTACAAAGCAAATTCAGGACAGCCAGGGCTGTTACACAGAGAAACCCTGTCTTGAAAAAAAAAAACACCCAAAACAAAACTAAAATGCTTGGCAGCCTTGAGAGAGAAAGAGGGAGGGAAAGAAGGATAAAAAGAGGAATGTAGGAGGAAATAGAAGAGGAAAAAGGGTTTTTTGGTTTGTTTGTTTGTTTTTTTTTTTGGAGACAGGCTTTCTCTGTGTAACAGCTCTGGCTGTCCTGGACTCATTCTGTAGACCAGGCTGTCTGAGGGCTGAGTGTTGGGATTAAAGGCCTGTGCACTACACACCTGGCAGTTACAGGCAGCTGTGAACTGCCATGTGGGTACTGGGATTTGAACCCGGGTCCTTTGGAAGAGCAGTCAGTGCTCTTAACCGCTGAGCCATCTCTCCAGCCCTGACCATCCACCTTGTTTGTTTGAGAAAGGTTTTTCACTGACCTCAGAACTCTCCCCAGTTGGCTAGATTGGTTGATCACCAAGCTCATGGATCCTCCTGCCCTACTCCTCAAGAGCTGGGATTATAGACATACACCACTGTGCCTCTGATTTTATATGGGTTCTGGGGATTGCTAGGGATCTGCACTCAGGCAGGTCCTCATGCTTTTGTGGTAGCCACTTTACTGATACATCTTCCTAGTCACAAACTTATCTATAAAAAATAGTTTTCCTTGGGCTAGAGAGATGGCTCAGCAGTTAAGAGTACTGGCTACTCTTCCATAGAACCATGGCTGTTCAAAACAGTCTGTAACTCTAGTCCCAGAAGGACCCTGACACCATCTTATGGCCTATAAGGGTATTACATACTTGTGGTGCTCAGACATTCATGCAGATTAACCATTCATAAATTTTTTAAAAAATTAACTCTCCAGTTATTTAATGAATCAGTACTTTCCCCAGTGTGCCCAAAAGTGCTGTCTTAGTTTCCAAGTTCCTGTGTATGCATAGTCTGTTTCTGAATTTTTTATTTTCTTACTCTAATTGCTTCGTTTGCAAACTTTTTATTTATTTTATTTTATTTTTAATTTTTTTGGTTTTTTTTTGATACAGGGTTTCTCTGTGTAATAGCCCTGGATGTCCTGGGCTTGCTTTGTAGACCAGGCTGGCCTCGAACTCACAGAGATCCACCTGCCTCTGCCTCCTGAGCGCTGGGATTAAAGGCATGTGCCACCATGTCCGGTTTATTTTTATTTTTTTTTTAAATTTTCGAGACAAGGTTTCTCTGTGTAGTCTTGGCTGTCCTGGACTCACTCTGTAGACCAGTCTGGCCTTGAACTAACAGAGATCTGCCTGCCTCTACCTCCCAAGTGCTGGGATTAAAGGTGTAAGCTACCATGTGCAGCCATTACAAACAGTTTCAAACTGCCATGTGGGTGCTGAGATTTGAACCCGGGTCCTTTGGATAAGCAGCAAGTGTTCTTAACCACTGAGCCATCTCTCCAGCCCCTTACAATCATTTTTAAAAGGACTAGCAAGCAAAATTTATTGAGAAAGAAACAACTGCCTGAAGCCGTGAGAGGACTCAAAAATGAGCTGCCTTAAACTTGTATTATGTTTTATTAATTGTGTGTGTCCCCACAAATATACCACAGAGTGCATGTTAAAGTCAGAGGGCAACTTTCAGAAGTCAGTTCTTTCCTTCTGTCGCGTCTTTGGAGATTAAATTTTTGTTATCAACCTGCATGGACTTGAATGCCATGGCATGCACGACACACAGAGGACAACTTGTGGGACTCTGTCCTTCCACCATGTGTGTTCTGGAGGTTGAACCAGGTCACAAGATTCAGTAACAAGCACCTTTGCCTGTTGGTCCATCTGTGACTATGTAGTGCTTTGTATGTGTTCGTTTCATTTTGTTTCCTAGAGACAGATTCTCACTGTATAGCTCAGGCTGTCCTGTAGGTGGTCTTTGCTACCTTGTGGGTTCTTCTTTTTCCCACCCTTTATCCTCCACCTCCACCCCCGCTTCACCCTCTAACACTAGATAGGAGAGAAACAAGGATAGAAGGGAGAGAGGAATTAGGAAAATCCCTGAATCTAATTTATTTCCTTTTGTTTCTTCTTTGACCATGGCTACTAGCAAACCACAACCAACCTCCCTAAATGACCAACAAGCACCAAGCCCGCCTCTTGGGGGCCCTCGCATTTATGTACCCTCTGAAAAGTTCTCAGAATGCAAAAAGCCACACAATCGCAGAAATGATATGCTATTGGTGAAACCATGCTTCTGCTAGAGGCAGATCATGGTCACATGTTGTGAAGCAGCCCCACACCTGGGATTAAAATGAAAGCACGTTCTTACAGTATCTCTGTGTTTTTGGGTGATTTTTGTTTGTTTGGTTGTTTTTTTTTTTTTGAGACAGGATTTCCCTATATAACAGCTCTGACTGTCCTAGACTCGCTTTGTAGACCAGGCTGGCCTCGAACTCACAGAGATCCACCTGCCTCTGCCTCCCAAGTGCTGGGATTAAAGGTGTG
>CAJQZJ010000248.1:259944-306577 GCA_907164525.1 Lophiomys imhausi | reverse complement strand
TACTGCGTTTTTTTTCTCTTGCATTATCTCTCTCCTCTGCCTCCTTCCTGAGCCTATCTTCCCTCTGTTCTATCTCTCTGCACAGTCTTTCTTCTTTCTCCTCTGGAGTCTCTCTTTTATTGAAAATTCGTTCTGCCTCCCGAACTAATTCGGAGAGAGTGTACCCCCGCAAATTGTCCAGCCTCTGTAATTTACTTTTAATATCTGGAGCAGACTGCCATATGAATGACATTGATACATTTAGTTCCTGTTCCGGACTATCTGGATCATAGGGGGTGTACATGCGATAGGCCTCTTTAAGTCTTTCTAAGAAACCCGCAGGGGATTCCTCTGCACCCTGTATTACCTGCTTTACCTGAGCCAGATTGGTGGGACGGCGCCCGGCCCCTCGGAGGCCCGGTATGAGCAACTGGCGATAAAGGCGTAGGCTTCTCCAACCTGCATCAGTGGTGAAATTCCAATTCGGGCGGGTCAGTGGCAAGGCTTCATCAATCTCATTAGGCAACTGAGTTGGCCTCCCGTCCTCGCCAGGAACATTTTTCCTGGCTTCCAGGAGAACTCTCTGTTTTTCCTCTGAGGTGAGGAGAACCTGCAAGTGTTGCTGGCAATCATCCCATGTGGGTTGATGAGTGATCAGAATGGATTCGATCAAGTTGGTCAGTGCCACGGGGTCCTTGGAAAATGGGGGGTTGTGCTGTTACCAATTGTATAAGTCAGAGGCAGAAAAAGGCCAATATTGTAATTGTCCCTGTCCTGTCTGCCTTAAGGGGAATACCTGTGAGACTTCTCTCCCACCCCCCTTGGCTGGGGTTGGATCTCTGCGACCCCTTAGGTGCCCGGCCATGGGGGAGTCGGGTGGGGACAGGGTCCCCTTCTCGGCTTCGGGTCGCCCCGTTTTCTTCTCCCCCTCTGATTGAGCCGGAGTGGCAGGGACAGGTGCCAGGTGATAAGGTGGGGGCTCCTCAGTGAGTAAGTCCACGAGGAGGGGATCATCTGGGGGAAGGACAGACTTTTGATCTTTCTTGATAAGGGTCGAGTAGATGGAAGACTTGGGAGGCCGAGGACTTGGTGCCTGAGGAGTGGCCGGAGGTGCAGAGGGTAAAGGTGCAGGGAGAGGATGTAAGGGGGAGGGTAGGGACTTTGGGGAAAGGGGACTTGGAGGGAGGAAGGGAATGACCCAGGGAGGTGGGTCATTGGCCAGGCTTACCCAGGTGACGATGTAGGCAACCTGGTCGGGGTGTCCGTGGGGTCCCCTATCGAAGACCCGTTCTTTGACCTGTAAGATAGTAGAAATGTCAAAGGTTCCCCCCTCTGGCCAGCCCACTTTAAATATAGGCCATTCCGAGGAGCAGAAAGTCTGCCATCGTCCTTTTCTTATTTCCACCAATTGGTTGTGAGCGCGCTCGCGGACTTCGCTCCAGTGTTCTAGAGTGAGACTCAAGGGGGTGGTTATGGTCTGCCCCATGTCTTTTATGTAGAAATACGTAAGTAGACAAACAAGAAGAACAGATACAACAATAACAAAGAGACGCGCAGCGCGGCTTCGGCGCAAAACCGAAAGTACAAATTCAAACGGGAAAGCGAGTGCTTCGCCCTGCAAACGTACGAACCCCACAGATTCGTACTGAGCCCCGAAATAACGGGCTCCCCAAATCCCTGGGGCGTCCCCCAGGGTGGCGGGGGAGAAGTCCGAGCCCGTCAGCTCCTTCTCAAGGCCGCCCAAATACAAAGCAATTACGGATCCGAATCGACTTCCAAACGCAGCACAAACGAAACGAAAGACAGAAAAGAGTCAAACACAGACAGAACAAATGCTGGCCAGCTTAACTTACCTCCCGGTGGGTTCTCAGCCGGCTTGGGCGAGGGTCCCAAGGAAATCTCGGTGGGACCTCCAAATGAAAGACCCCTGAAATGGGGACACCACCCCTGGGGCCCAGCGTCCAAGGACAGAGACTGAGACCACCGGATGCAAGTGCAAGAGGCAACTTTATTGTTTACATAGGCGCCTGCGGACGCTACATCCTTCGGGTGACTGAGCGTGCCAGGCTAGGGCAAAGGTTGATTATATAGGGTTGGGGTGGCAAGAAGCGGGCTTACAGAAGCAGATGCATGGTTACAGGGTTCTCATTGGTCGATTTAAATGAGGCCACGGGTTCAGGCTAGGGGCGGACAGACTCAGCATCTCTGAGTTCCTGGTAATCAGATAAGGCTACCGTTAGTACACTTTTGGTCTTTTCAGTTCCTGTTACCAGTGAGTCAGTCCCCAGATGTCTGACCACAGATATCCTGTTTGGAAAGCCTCTGAGCAACAGATATCCTGTTTGGAAAGTCCCCATTCCGTAACAAGCAGCACCATGGCAAAAATGGCAACTTAACAAACAGGCATGCACTAGCCGGGAGTCTTTCAATATCTCCCCATCCCTAAGACCTTTTCTTGAAAATATTATAGCCGTCGCCGGGCGGTGGTGGCGCACTCCTTTAATCCCAGCACTTGCGAGGCAGAGGCAGGTGGATCTTTGTGAGTTCGAGGCCAGCCTGGTCTATAAAGTGAGTCCAGGACAGCCAGGGCTACACAGAGAAACCTTGTCTCGAAAAACCAAAAAAAAGAAAATATTATAGCCGTACTCTTCTCGTTTTCGTATGTGTTTGTGTGTGTGCATTTGTGGGGATATGCGCATGCACATGTGCATGTGTGTGTAAGCCAGAGGTCAGTGTTGTTCATCTTCCTCTATCACTTCTCCACCTTACCTTTTTCTTTTTATTTATTTATATATTTAGTTATTTAGTTAGTTTTAGTTTTTTGAGACAGCATTTCCCTGTGTAGCCCTGGGTGTAATGGAACACTCTTTGTAGACCAGGTTGGCATTGAACTCACAGAGATCCTCCTGCCTGTGCCTCCCGAGCGCTGGGCCTAAAGGTGTGCACCACTGGTGGGCGTGGTGGTGCCCACCTTTAATCCCAGAAGTTGGGAGATTGAGGTAGGTGTAACTCTGTGAGTTAAAGCTAGCTTGGTCTACAGAGGGAGTTTTACGACAGCCAGAGCTACAAAGAGAAACCCTATCACGAAAAAAAAAAAAAAAAGAAAAAAAAAGCCTGCAGTCCACTGATTGGCTACATGGATGCCCAGGGTACTTCTGGTTTTGTTTCTCCAGTGCTGGAATTACAGGCTGTGCCAACGCCCTGGCTCATCTGTTTGCATGTGTGAGAGTGTGTGTGTGTATAGCATGACACACATGGGAAAATCAGAGTCAGTCTCTCCTTTCACCTTCTTGAGCCAGGGTCTCTTTTTCTCTTGTTGTATTGCATACTCCAGTCTAGCTGGCCCATGACCTTCCAGGCAATTCTTCTTTCTCTACCACCCATCTCGACCTATAGGAATGCTGGGACTACAGATATGTACCACAACATCTGACTTTTTGAGGATCGAACTCAGGTCATCAGATTTCTCCAGTCATCTCCCTAGCCCACCCCTGGCTTTTTATACCAGTGGCAGAGATCCAAACTCTTGCTTGTACAGCAAGCATTTCATCAATTGCAACATCTTCCCAGCCTTCTACTCTTATTTAACAGAATTAATTTGTCATACCATTAAAATGCAGAGGAGAGGACTAGGTGTGGCATGTATATGGCTTTAATTCCAGCACTGGGGAGGCAAAGGTAGGAGGATCTCTGTGAGTTGGAAGCCAGTTCTACAGCAGAGACCTTGTTTCAAAGAAAAAAAATCCTGCTGGGCATGTTATAAGTTCAGGAATAGCCCGCACACTGACCACTTGAATATCAGGCTCAGAGATTGATGGAAGTTTATTGAAGATTGAACCAAGACTAACCGGTCAGGAACCTCAGTCCTGGATTTAGGAACCAGGACTGAGTCCCCAAGCTGTTTTCAGAGTGAGTTTTTAAAGGAAAAACCATAACCAAGCAGAAATTAACAAAAAAACATAACAATTAACTCTATTTCAGGTACTTTGTGTTTAACCAAGCAAGAAGCACCAATTCTATACCAGGTACATCATGCCTAGGCAGCTAAACAAAGCATTTTAAATTGATTAGCTGGGATTTGGGGCAGGAGGGGAACTTAGGGGATTTCCAGTTCCTCAACATCTAGGGAGTGGAACATGGCAGGGTATTGTGGTTTTGTATAAGCAGAGCATAAATCATTAATTCAAACAGAAGTTAACACAGGCTAATTTTTATGTCAGGCAAGCAGAACCTGAGAACTTGAACTTAATTTCACTTTATGATTAAGATGGAGACTATAGACAAAAATGGCTGCAGGTATGCTAAAAGCTGCAACAGGCCTCAGCAGAGAAGCCTTAGTTATGCATTTCAACAGGCATGTCTTTAACCCAAGCACTAAGGAGGCAGACAGATTTTTGTAAGTTCAAGGGCCAGCCTGGGCCCCCTAATCAAGGACAGCGAGGGTTATGTACGGAGCCTGGCTGGGCATAGTCACACCTTTAGTCAAGATCTGCCTCCCTGCTTTTCCTCATAAGTGCTGGGATTAAAGGCACACCTAGCCTTTAAGTTAAATTTTTTTCTTTTGATTTTTCAAGACATGGTTTCTCTGTGTAGCAGATTCCTGGCTGTCCTGGACTCACTTTGTTGACCAGGCTGCCCTTGAACTCACAGAGATCCACCTGCCTCTGCCTCCCCAGCGTTGGGATTAAAGGTGTGTACTGCCACACCCAGCTCTAAGTTAAATTTTTAAAGAAGCAATATTTAGGGGCTACAGAAATGGTTTAGTGACTAAGGGGGTAGCAGAGGTCCTCTTTTCTAGCAGAGGACACCAAGATCGGTTTCCAGCACCGGTGTTGGGTGAACCCCAGCTCCAGGGCAACCTGAAGCCTCTAGCCTTGGAACTGGCACCCACACACAGACACTTGATTGAAATTTTATAAAAATTTTAAAAAGAGAAATGAATGAAATGCAGTAAAGAAACCCAAGTAGGGCTGGGTGTGGTGGCACACACCTGTAATCCCAGCACATGGGAGGCAGAGGCAAGTGGATCTCTGTGAGTTCAAGGCCAGCCTAGTCTACATAAAGTGAGTCTAGGACAGCTAGGGCTATTACACAGAGAAACTCTGTCTCAGAAAAAAAGAAAAAGAAAAAGAAACCCAAGTAGCTGCTCCATGGGTGACAAGGGGGCATGTTTTTTCCCCAAACTGCCAAGGCTGTCTCAGGGGAAAGCAGAAACAAATGACTGGGGTAGGGATGGGGGGTTCTCCATGGTTAAAAGACACTGGGTACCTGCTAGGGAAGGGAGCCTGTGAGCTGGGGTGGGGCCTTGTGAGTAGGGACTGAGGGAGCCTCAGGGCTAGCATCAACCTTGCAGTGCTAATAGGCACCAGAGGCTTATGTTAATGAAAGAGTCCCTTTTGCCTGAGGTAAGGAGACTGCTTCCTTTTAAATAATTAGGAACTATCTTTTCAAACCCCTGAGGGAATGTTGGCTTCTGTCTAATTGCCTGACCTTGGGAAAAGGAATTTCTTGGAGTTCCTGACTAGAAACTCTTTACTAACTCAATGAACACATTCATCTTATTAAATATACAAAACAGGCCCAGGAGGCTGAAGGTTTCCAAGATCAGACTTCCTGGGTTGTAAATGAGTTCATGGCTGGCCTGGGCAATAAAAAGTGGGGGCAGGGGTGAATTGGGATGCCCTTGAATGTTTGCTTAGCATTTGCAAGGCCCTGAATTCAATACCTAGCTCTGAAATAAAATAAAAAATGAACATGAAAGCTGGCGACATAGCTTAATAGTAGAGCAGTTGCTTAGCATACTTGAAGCCCTTAAGTTTGATTATCAGTTAAACATAAAGGAAAGTGTTTTTACAAATGCTAGAGATGCCTGGTGTCATGGCGCAGCACTGGGGAGGCAGAGGCAGGAGGATCTCTGTGGGCCTGAGTCCAGGACAACCAGAGCTCTGTTAGACAGAGAAACCCTGTCTCAGAAAACCAAAACTAAAACCAAACCAACTAACAAAAACAAACAAAAAAACCCCCCAAATGTTGGAGACTCTAGCCAGGGCAGTGGTGGCACATGGTTTTAATCCCAGTACCTGGGAGGCAGAAATAGGTGGATCTCTGAGTCTGAGGCTAGCCTGATCTACAGAGTTTCAGACAGCCAGGGCTACACAGGGAAACCCTATCTCGAACCCCCCTCCCAAAAAAAAACCCAAAACAAAATGCTAGAGACTTTATCGAAGACTGTGGTTAACTTCACAGCCACACACACCCCTCCCTACCCTCTGCCTGAGTGATCAGTTTGCTATATAACCTTACAGGTCCTTTTCCTTTACTATTTACAAATAACTGTACAAATTTATTCATATGGGACATGAGCATATATTCATATTTATATACAACTGGTACTACATGTTATACTATTAATAGGTGTGTAGTATATGGACCTTGTAATATAAATATTGTTAATGCTTATATATATATATATGTATATATATATATACACACACACCATGTGCCCAGGGAGGACGAAGAAAACATTGGATCTCTTGGGACTGGAATTACAGACAGTTGTGAGCTGCCCTGTGGGTGCTGGGATTTGAACTCAGGTCCTCTGGAAAAGTAGCCAGTGCTCTTAACCACGGAGCCACCTGTCCAGCCTCTTGAAGTCATTTTGATGGATCTGAAAGCAAAAAGCATGTTGTGACCAAATGGAAGGCTGAATCTATGAGATGCATCAGCCCATTTTACCACATCTACACTTGGTATATTATCAAGCCAAGACCTTGAACCAATTTGGACATTTGTGATATCAATTTTCTTTTAATTATAATTACTATTAATAGTTTACTAGTCTATTTTTTATTTTATTTGTTTTTTTGTTTGTTTTTTGAGACAGGGTTTCTCTGTGCAGCCCTGGCTATCCTGGAATCCTCTCTGTAGACCAGGGTGGCCTTGAATTTAGAAATCTGCCTGCCTCTGGCTCCCTAGTGCTAGGATTAAAGGCATATCACCAGCCCCTAGTCTATCTTTAAAAAAGAAAAAGGTTACTTGTATTATTTTTACTAATGTGTTTGTGTGAATAATGCCACATGTGTTCCTCCTTCCAAGACCAGAAGAGGACATCAGATCCCCTGGAGCTGTAGTTAAAGGTGGTTGTAAGTTGCCCAACATGGGTGCTGGCATCTTAACTGCTGGTCTGTCTCTTTAGCCCCCTTATCTTTTGTTTTATGGTTTTGTTTATAGGATCTTTTTGCTGTATATAATTTAAAATAAAAAAATATATAAATTTGCTGGCACACTGGCACACGCCTTTAATCCCAGCACTGGACAGGCAGAGGCAGGTGGATCTCTGTGAGTTCAAGGCCAGCCTGGTCTACACAGCCACGAGTCCAGGACAGCCAGGGATACACAGAGAAACCCTGTCTCAAAACAAACAACAAAAAAAGACAAAACAAAAAACTTGTATAATAGTATCCATAAGGCTCTGAGTATTATGCCCCACTGCACTCACTAAAACAGCTGGGTGTAGAAGCACATATTTGTAATCCTAGCAATCAGGGAGCTGAGACAGGAGGATTACTGTGAGTTCAAGGTCAACCTAGGCTGTGTACACAGACACTCTAACCCTCTCCTTACACAAAGAAAACAATTCAGATAGTCAGCTGTAGTGTTAGCTACTTGAGAGACTGAGGCAGACAATCACAAGTTTAAGACCTTCATGCACTAGAGAGTAGGTCCAAGGTCAACCTGGGCAACTTAGTGAGGCCCTGTCTGGAAAAAAAAATAGTATCAGGGGCTAGGGAGATGGCTCAGTGGCTAAGAGCGCTGGCTGCTCTTCCAGAGGTCCTGAGTTCAATTCCCAGCACCCACATGGTGATTCACAACCATCTATAATGAGATCTGGTGCCCTCTTCTGGAATGCAGGTGTACATGTGGATAGAGCATTCATATACATAAAAATAAATAAATAATCTTTAAAAAATATCAGGCTAGGGCTAAGAGATGACTCAGTAATTACAAGAACTTGCTGCTATTGCAGAGAACCTGGGTTCAGTGCCCAGCAACAACATGAAGGATTAAAACTGTCTTTAACTCAAGTTTCAGGGGATGTGGTGCCACCTTCTAGCGTCCACGGGCACCAGGCATGCACAAAGTGTATAAACATGCCTGTAGACAAAAACACTCATACACATAAAATAAAAATAAATAAATATATTTTAAAAAGAAAAGTATGGGCTGGAAAATGGCTCAGCAGTCAAGAACTCACTGGTCTTTTAAAGGATCTTAGTTGGGGGCACACTAGCTCACAACTGCCTGTAACGCTAGTTCCAAAGGGTTTGATACCCTCTTTGGCCTCTTTGGGTGTGTGTGCACATACACACAGAGGGACATAAATAAAAACAATAAAATAAGCTTTTTTTTGTTTTGTTTTTCAAGACAAGGTTTCTGTGTATAACAATACTGGCTGTCCTGGAACTGACTATGTAGACCAGGCTGGCCTCAAACACAGAGATCCACCTGCCTCTGCCTCTGGACTGCTACCATTAAAGGTGTGACCTACAATAAGCTTTTAAAAAAGAAAAAGTAAAAAAGAGGTTAGGGATACAATAGCCAGTGGTAGAGTACTTGTTTGGTATATTGATACCCTAGGTTCAAGCTGTAGGATGGCACAAAGAAATGATAACAGTCAAGGCCAGCCAGGACTACAAAGTGAGCTCTAAGATAGCCAGGGCTACAAAGAGAAACTCTGTCTCAAAAACAAACAAAAAACCAAAATGAAGTGGTAACGATATCAGTAATAGTAATTTCGTCAATTATGCCAGCATCACTTGTTTAAAAACCACAGTGAGCCAGGGGTTGATGGTGCACACCTTTAATCTCAGCACTTGGGAGGCAGACATACAGGCAGATCTCTGAGTTGGAGGCCAGCCTGGTCTACAAAGTGAGTCCCAGACAGAGAAACCCTGTCTCAAAAAGCAAAAAAAAAAAAAAAAAACAAAAACACACACACACACTTGTGAGGGCTGGAGAGATGACTCATTAGTTAAGAGTACTTGCTATTCTCACAGAGGATCTGAGTTCAGATACAAGCACCCACATAGTAGCTCACAACAACCTATATAAAACTCTAGTTCCAAAGGTTCCAGTGTTCTCTTCTGACTTCCACAGGCATCAGGCAAACGAGTAGTTCATAGACTTACATGCAGGCAAAACACTGTGTGTGTGTGTGTGTGTGTGTGTGTGTCTTACCATGTACATGCCTAGTGCCCTTGGAGGCCATAAGAGGACATCAGGTCTTTTACAACTGGGATTACAGATGATTGTGAGCCATCATGTAGGCACTGGGAATAGAACCCAGGACCTCCAGAAGGAGAAGCTAGTGTTCCTAACTAGCCATCTCTCTAGCCAAATATATATATATAGTGTGTAGCTCTGACTGGCCTTAAACTTACAGAGGTTCAACCAGCCTCTTCCTCCCAAGTACTAGGATTTAAGGCATGTGCTACCACACAGGGCTAATATTTTTTTTGGTCGGTGGAGTTCAAGACAGGGTTTCTCTGTGTATCCTTGACTGTCCTGGACTCTCTTTGTAGATCAGGCTACCCTCGAACTCAGAGATCCACCTGCCTCTGCCTCCTGAGTGCTGGGATTAAAGACATTCGCCACCATGCCCAGCCCAGTATTTTTGTTTTTAATGACAATGATTTTGTGGTCACTTTCAATATTTAAAAAGCCTTTGCCACCTTCCTGATGTTCTTTTTCACAGCTATTCTTAAAACATGAACCTTAAAGTCACTTCATCCAGTTTGAGGGAGGGAAGCATTAGAATTCTGGTTGGTATCAAACTGGATTTATATATTAGTTTAAGGTTTGGCAAATTTGACAACTTTGTGATGAAGAATATAGTATGTGTCATATGTATTATGTAATGCCACAAACAGAGTCTCGGCCAGAAGCCTATAATGAAATGCTTGGATGTGTTTGCAGGAAATGTGTGCACATTCACCCAAAGTGGGTTATGTAAAGACTATTTATAGCCTCATTGGTTCATGTCAGGTTTTGCCACTACACAAGTTTGTACTTGCAGAAATCCTTTGTCTATTTCTAAATTTTCAATTTTCTTAATATCAGTATATAATAGAATGCTTCTCTTTTCCTGTTAACTACTTTTTTTCTGTTTTTTTGAGACAGGGTTAATGTGTATAATAGCTCTGGCTGTCCTGGAACTCAGTCCATAGAGCAGACTGGCCTTGAACTCACAGAGATTCACCTGCCTCTGCCCCCCAAGTGCTGGGATTAAAGACATGTACCACCACCACTGCCTGGCTTACTACTTTTAGCACATTTGTTCTCTCCTTCCTTCCTCTTTTCTTTCTCTCTGTCCTCCCTCTGTCCTCCTTTCTTTCTCTCTCTTCTCTTCTCTCCCTCCACCTCCTCTCTTGCTTTCATATAACCTAAGCTGGCTTTAAACTTCTGATCCTTCCTTCTCTACCTCCCAAGTACCAGGATTATAGGTATGTGCCACTACACTTGGCTGAGTGGTGCTCTTTGTGACATTCATATTCTTGCTGTTTCAGTTTGCCAGATTTACCCATCTACCACTCTTTTTGTTTTTAATTTTTAAATTTTGAGATAGAGTCTGTCTTAGTTATCTTTCTCCTGCTGTGATAGATAATATAACCAAGGCAACTTAAAAAGGAAAGTATTGGGGGCTTCCAGTTTCAGAGGGTTAGATAGAACCCGTGACCATCGTAGGGAGGAGCATGGTGGCAGGCAGGCATGGTGCTCAAATAGTAACTGTGAGCTCACATCTTGTTTTTTGTTTGTTTGTTTGTTTGTTTGATTTTGAGACAGGGACTCTAGGTAGCCTTGGCTGTCCTAGACTCACTCTGTAGACCAGACTGGCCTCGAACTCAGAGATCTGCCTGCCTCTGTCTCCCTAGTGCTGTGATTAAAGGCGTGCACCTGACTTAATCTATGCATTTTAAAAGATTTGCTATTACCTTATGTATATGTGTGCCTTCATGTATTTCATGAACCTTGCCAGGTGCCAAAGAAATCCAGAGAGGGTATTGGGTCCCCTAGAACTGAAGTTATAAGCAGTTAAAAGCTGCCACATGGAAGCAGAGAACTGAACCCAGGTCCTCTCCAAAAACAGCAAGTGCTCTTAACCACTGACTCACCTCTCCAGCACCAATATTTATGCATTTTTAGATACTTGACAGCGAATTTCTTTTTGTTGTTCTTGGGAGTTTTTTTTTTGTTTTGTTTTGTTTTGTTTTAGGTTTTTCGAGACGGGGTTTCTCTGTGTATCCTTGACTGTCCTGGACTCACTTTGTAGACCAGGCTGGCCTTGAACTCACAGAGATTCACCTGCCGCTGCCTTCTTTTTGTTGTTTTGAGACAGGGTTTTGTTGTCTCTTAGGCTGGCTACCCTTTAATTCAGTATCCAGCCCAGGCTAACCTCAAACTCAAAGCGGTCATCCTGTTTCAGCCTCCAGGGTGTTGTAACGGTAAACTTTAGTTTTTAAATAAATTAGTATAGAAGTATACTTTGATGATAAAAATGTAGTGTAATATGCCTGGTTTTGTGGTACATACCTTTAATCCTAGCACTTAGAAGCAGTTAGCTTCTGCGAGGTTGAGGCCAGCCTAGGGCATATAGCAAGTTCCAAACCAGCCAGGGCTACAAGGTGATACTGTCTCAAAACAAATTAAATAAAATAAATCAAAATATAGCAATATATATTGCTATATATGCATTTATATGTAAAAGTAGTATCATTTATTATCAAATAGTATATACTACATATAATTCTATTGCTATACTTTCATACAACTAGCAGCAAGGATTTATTTATACCAACATCATCACAAACTAATGAGTAATGTGTTGTGCTTCTGTTAGGGTCTGGAACACGTTGAGGAAGACACCCAAACTCAGATAGCATGCAAAAGCAATGAACGTTTATTTTTCTGCAGAGCTCCAGCATGCTGGGATCACCAATTAGGCAGATTGGCAACCCTGAGATGAACTTGCAGGTTCTTTTTAAAGGCTTACAGGGGAATTTCAGGGTGGGGTAGGTAATCTTCAACATGATTGGAGTATTCAAACTGAAACTCGCAGGCAACCTTTGGAAAAATTGTGGGCACCTTTGCCTACTTAGTTAACAATCATGAGTTGATCATAAGACGGGGCTGACCCTGAGTTGATCATAAAACAGGGAGGGTTTTCAAATGTACATTTAGCAGTTAGTGACTCTAAACAATCTTATCTTTCTCAAGCCAGATGGCTAAACTCTCTCTGACTGTTCCACTGTTTTTCTAGTAACTACTGGGCCCCATTTCTGGGAATGGAAACCTCAGGCCTGGCCCATAGGTTAAGCCTCTCTTTGGGGCCTAAGGGTCCCTCTGGGACCATTCACTTCAATAGCTATGTCATCATTAAGCAGTGGTAGTTTTTCATCTCTATTATAACCCGTAGGATCACCATCAAATATGTGATATTCATTCAGTGCTCATGTGCCTGGAGAAATTATTTCTTCTCCTCCAATGGTGTACAGGACTTGAATGTTTCCTAATGGTCAAAACGCCTTTCTTGGGCTAAAGTATAGCTCAGTAGTAGAGGACTTGCCTAGTATATCCAATACCACAAACACAAACAGAAAAAGTCTTTCTTTGGCCAAATCAATTTGTATTTATCTTAGTTGAGTGTGGGCCCTTTGCATCTCAGACCTCAGTGCCTCACCCTTATCTTCTTGTCTCCACAGTTGTACAGTAGAAGGCCATCAGCATGTGAATAGGCTCTGAGGGGCCCACATGCTTGATGTATGCTAACTAGCCCCAGCCAATTGGTGAGCCTTTCTGTTTTCTTTTTCTGAGACAGGGTTTCTCTGTGTAGCCCTGGTTATCCTTTCTCTGTAGACCAGCTGGCCTCAGACTCGTCCATCCCTCTGCCTCTGGCTCCCAAGTGCTGGGGTTAAAGGTGTGTGCTACAACACCTGACCTAAAATGGTCTTAAGTTTTCATTTATTTTCAATTTTTTGAGATGTATGAACTTTCTGTGTATGGTGCACTTGTCTGCACGTGTCTGTGTACCATGTGTGTATGCACTGTGCCCATAGAGGCCAGAAGAGGGGTCAGATTACTGGGACCTGGAGTTACAGTCAGCTGTGAGCTACCATGTGGGTACTGGGAATTGAACTTGGCTCACCTGGAAGAATAACCATTGCTCTTAACCACTGAGCCATCTCTCCAGCCCCTTGGTGAGCCATTTATTTACTTCAGAAAAATGTCCATCATACCTGTTCCCTATTTAATTCAAAGATCGACACTTTCAAAGATCAGCACTTGATCTTATTTTTGTTTTGTTTTGTTTTGGGTTTTTTTGTCTGTCTGTTTTTCAAGACAGGGTTTCTGTGTGTGTAGCCCTGGCTGTCCTGGATTTGCTTTGTAGACCAGGCTGGCCTTGAACTAACAGAGATCCACCTGTCTCTGCCTCCTGAGTGCTGGGATTAGCCTTGCTATACTTGATCTTTTCATTCTCTTCAATTTTTTTTATATTTACTTGTGGAGTCCCCCAAGCTTGGCCTCCAGGTCTTTTTACTTTTTCATTGGAATCATTTAACCTTACCTCTATATATCTTATCTTACAGTAGTTACTTTTCTTTTCTTTCTTTTTTTGTTTTTGTTTTTCAAGACAGGGTTTCTCTGTATAACAGTCCTGGCTGTCCTGGACTCCTTTGTAGACCAGGCTGGACTCAAACTCATAGAGATCCTCCTGCCTCTGCTCCTGAATACTGGGATTAAAGGTGTGTGCCACAACGCCCTGTGCTTTTTTTTTTTTTTTTTTTTTTGGTTTTTAAGACAAGATTTCTCTGGGTACCCTAGCTGTCCTAGACTGGCTTTGTAGACCAGGCTGGCCTCAAACTCATAGAGATCCTCCTGCCTCTGCCTCCTGAGTCCTGGGATTAAAGGCGTGTGCCACTACACCTGGCATTTATTTATTTTTTTAAGAAGGAAAAAGTATTCTTAAACTTAACCTCAGGTGGCCATTGCTGCTGCAGCCACATCATACTTGGAATGAGGAGAAAGTTGAGGAAGAGATCTTAAGGGAAGGGGGAGTTGATAGTGACATGTGACATGAGAACAGGAGACCAACAAGGGGAGTAGAAGAGGGCAGCGGGGAGGGAGACAATTAGAAAGTTTTTATTTTAATTTATTAATAAGTACTTTGATATATGTTTATGAGGACATCACAATGAAGGCTAACTTAAAGTACTTCATTTTAAAAGGAAAAGGAAACTATAAGAAACAAAAAGGATGCAAGGGGGAAATAAAGATAGGGAAGAAAGAAATCTCTGCTGATGTTTCATGGGTCAGGGGCAGCTAAGGTCAAGCATAGCATGGTTTCCTTTGTGTAACATACACAACACACCTCTCCACGAACACCTTTTCTAAGATATGTCTGGGGTAAGGTAAATGAAGCTTTGATCCTTGGAATGAGAATTTACCATTTCCCAGTTGTAGAATCTTGGTCACTAACTAGTTCTTCCAAACCTTTTTGCTCACTTTCTGTAAAAGAAGAATGGTAACAGCACTGGCTATCATTTTGGTAGGAAAAGCTATCACGAATGTAAGATGAGGAGTTGTAACAGTAATCAAACATATATTTATTAATACTTAACAATTACCTGACAACTACCTATAAAGTTCCTAAATCCTAAAGCCCGAACCCTTACTCTAAAACCTAATCTATAACACCCTAATACCTATAATACAAAAATTTAACACTAACCTAAGGTTCTCAAAAGCATATTTTCCTCTGGGTGTGGATCCATATGGATGGCTGTCCTTTAGCAAATCTTTCAGTCTTAAAGTCTCTGAATTTCATTAGTCAGATCTTAAGACAGTTTATCAAGCAAGAACGGCCTCTGCAGTCTTATTATTTACAAGATGAAAAGTTTCTTAGGCTCGCCATTCAGATGCTTTAAGCCTGCAAGGGTCTCACTTGAGTGTTGCGTCCAATCTGATGCCCCTGGGCTCCAAGGTGAGACAAATCTCCACCTAGGCCCTCCTGAATACCAGGGAGAATCTGTTAAGACTGTGATGCGAGTTTCTTTGCCAGACAAGGAGGATTGTGAGTGAGGCAGGAAAGGGAGTGACCTGTGTCCACGTGCATATTGACTTAAATCTCTTCACCTGTCATAATGAATTGGCAGCATGATTTTCTGCAGAAGCTTCACGCACTTCCAAGTCATGCCCCTAGGCATTATGTCCCTCTATAGCTTTTCTTGCAGAGGGCCCAGGAGCAGCAGGAAGGAAGTCTGGAGACCATGGATCTTGGCAGGTGCCTCAGGGCATGCCCCTGCCCAAAGTCCCATAATCAAAAAACATCAGCCATCCTTAGCGGGTTCCCAAGGACATGCCACATGGGACGTACATCTTTTACCTTAAAGTCCAGGCTTTTGCAATTCCAAGATCCCTATGCTATTTTTTTTGTTTGTTTTTTTTGAGACAGGGTTTTGTAGGAAAAAAAAAAAGCTAATTAAATGATTTAACCAGTATTTATATTACCTTTAATTGTTTGGGAGGTATAAATCATTAACCCGCCATTATAACTGACACACAGACACCACATGGATCTTAACAAGCCTAGGCCTGGGTTGTGCAATCCTAGCCCATCTTAGCTAACTCATAATTCTATTACCCAAATATAACCCCATATATACATACGTTCCTTTGGACTATTATTGTCCACACTAAGCCCATGTTTCAGGCCACATGGAAGGATCTTCCTTAATCTACCCCATGGCGTGTCCTCCTTGTTTACTCCTGGCTTCTTCTCCTTCCCAAGATGCTATCTCTCTCTGAAAGCCCCTAGTCCTGCCTACCTCCATCTTTGCCCAGTCTCCAGGCTTCAGCATTTATTTAACCAATCAGAGTCAATTAAGTAACAGACAGCAAACAGGACCAATTAACATTTAGAATGCTTAACACCACCCCATCATTTCCCTCCTTTTGTCTAATAAAAAGAATAAAAGGTACATACATAATGTTTAGCCTATTTGTATCAGGCAATCTTTTTTTTCAGGCAATCTTGAGGAAGAAAAAAATCATCTACCTTGGTGTGTCTAAAGTTCTGAACGTACATAATTTCTTTTTTTTTTTTTTTTGGTTTTTTGAGACAGGGTTTCTCTGTATATCTCTGGCTGTCCTGGACTCGCTTTGTAGACCAGGCTGGCCTCGAACTCACAGAGATCCGCCTGCCTCTGCCTCCCAAGTGCTGGGATTAAAGGCGTGCGCCACCACTGCCTGGTACGTACATAATTTCTATCATATCCTATATTTTCTTTTAAATCCTAAATAACTCAAGTTTAATTGAAATTTTATAGCTATTATGTCTTTAACTCCATCAAAGACATAAGAAGGAATAAAGTTATAAGTTGAGTGAATAGGAACCACAGAAGAGCAGCTTCTAAAAAGAAAAAAATGACAGTTTGCTGCCTAGACAGTCCCAAATATCTCTCCATATTGTTGGAGCATCATCTTTAGCCTTCTGGCCAAGCATCTCTCACAGACATAATTGTACAGCAGGAAATAATAAGGATTTTCCCATTCTGTGCAGAATCAGGACATCAACTTACCTGCATTTAAGCTCTGGTCCATCTTTGGACTGTATATAGTCTGTTGAGAAAGCTGGGGCATTTTTGTTCAGTAGGAATTATCTCCTGATGGGAGATTTATTTTTGATGCTCATTGTTTTCTTCCAAGTCAAATGGGAGCTGTCAGGAACTGACTGTCTTAAAGTCAAATAATTCGTAAAATAATAATACCTTCAAATGCCATTGTCTGTACATCTCTGAGGGTTTTGAAGACATCTATCGATTTGTAAATCTATCTTCTTTGAATAAGCAAACTAAAATTCTATCAAAATTAATCTTATGTTTTATCAATCTACAAAATTCTATACCAATGTATCAAAAGATAATATAAATACTGGTTAAATCATTTAATTAGCCATTATTTTTTTTGTAGAGGGTTTGTCTGTGTAACAGAGCCCTGACTGTCCTGGACTCACTTTGTAGACCAGGCTGGCCTTGAACTCACAGAGATCTGTCTGCCTCTGCCTCCCAAGTGCTGGGATTAAAGGCGTGCGCCACCACCGCCCAGCCCCTATGCTATTAAATGGGTTCACTAACCCCACCACAAGGAGTGCTGGCTCTCAGACTTTGGGCATGGGCTTCATATTACACTCCTTCCATTCACTGGGTATGGACACTTGAATAAGTACCTATAGACCTGTTTCCTGATCAGAAATAACAATAAAGCCAAGTGAGGTAGCACAAACCTATAGTCCTTTAATTCCAGGTACTCAAGAGGCTGAGGATTAAGGAGGTTCAAAAGCCTGCCAGGACTACAATAAGTTCAAGGCCAGCTGGGGTAACTTCATGAGACAATGTCTCTAAAAAAAAAAAAGGTGTTTTTAAAAGCCCTCATGTAATTTAGCAGGAGAGTACTTACATAACACATGTGATGCTCTAGGTTTGATTCCCCACAGCCAACCCCTCCTCACACACAAAAATATATTAAAAAGGAATACTAGCTGGTACTTCCATAGTACTGAGTATAAGGAACTGATTGACTTTATTTTAATTTACAGTGCATGTGTGAAGAAGGTCAAAGGGCAATTTCTACCCTGTGTGTTCCAGAGATTAAACTCAGGTTATCAGGCTTGGTGGCTAGTGCCTTTACTCACTGAGCCATCTCATTGGTTCTCAAGGTTTTTTGTTGTTTGTTTGTCTCTGCCTCCTGAGTGCTGGAATTAAAGGCATGTGCCACCATGCCCAGCTAGTATTATTTGTTAATGTTAATCACTTGTCTCAGCAAATATTATTTAAATCATTAAAATATTAAAGGTTTCCCAGCCATTTTGTGAAATATTTCCCATGTAAGAACTGTTCATGGCTTTTTTTTTTTTTTTTGCATTGTTTGGATGAAACAGGGAAGGGAAAATTGACGCTGTTTATTGCCCTGCAGGTAGCTAAGCTTTAGAAAAGGAGCCCAGCCCTGTGATCTGGGTTCACATCCCTGTTCTTATAGTGCCTCACTCTGTGTGCTCAGGCCCATTGCTGGAAGATTGGGACATAATTAGCCCCAAAGATGTCATTGGATCCGATCTGCTACTGGCTGAGAAGCGATCCTCACTGACAACAGTTGCTTTGCCTTTTACACAATCCATCCTCTCTCAGGTGATTTCAGGAGACTGGGGGGCTCCAGTGGTTGGAGGGAAGGGCCTATCTGGAATTCCCGTTCTAGAGCTTGCTTGTTGGCACTTGCTCTATCGTGCGGGTGACCTGTAGCCTCTCTTCCTCCTTCCTTCCCAGGTGGGTCGCACACTGTCTAAGGTCCAGCAGGTGCTGAGTTGGTCTTATGGGGAAGACATGAAGCCTTTCAAACCACCTCTGAGTGATGCTGAGTTTCACACATACCTGAATCATGAAGGCCAGCTCTCCCGTCCTGAGGAGTTGCGCTTGCGGATCTACCATGGTGGTGTAGAGCCTTCACTTCGAAAAGTGAGCTGTCTCCGTTACTGCGCCCATCACTCTGTGGTCATTGGTAGATCGTGAGATACATTGGGTGGAATACACTGTCATAGGAACAGTAGACAACTTCCAGGGAAGGAGATTCTGTATCAGGTAGGTCTTAGAAGTCAGTGACAGGAGATAGACGTATAACAAGGAGGACAGAGGCCACAAAAGACAAGTTGGGTAGTGACTAATTGACATGGGTATGGCAGCTCACTAGCTGAAACTCCACCTGAACTCTTCTTTTGTCTCTGGCCAGGTGGTATGGCGGTACCTCCTGAATGTGTACCCAGATGGGCTGACAGGACGTGAGCGGATGGACTACATGAAACGTAAGAGTCGAGAGTATGAGCAACTCAAAAGTGAGTGGGCACAGCGAACAAACCCTGAGGACCTGGAATTCATCCGTAGCACAGTCCTCAAGGATGTGCTTCGCACAGACCGAACCCACCCTTACTACGCAGGGCCTGAGGATGGCCCACACCTACGGGCCCTACATGATCTGCTCACCACCTATGCCGTTACCCATCCACAGGTATCATACTGCCAGGGCATGAGTGACCTAGCCTCGCCCATCCTTGCTGTCATGGACCATGAAGGCCATGCCTTTGTATGCTTTTGTGGCATCATGAAACGCCTGGCTGCCAACTTCCATCCTGATGGCCGTGCCATGGCCACCAAGTTTGCCCACCTCAAGCTGCTGTTAAGGCATGCTGACCCAGACTTCTACCAGTACCTGCAAGAAGCAGGTGCCGACGACCTCTTTTTCTGTTACCGCTGGCTGCTACTGGAGCTCAAGCGTGAGTTTGCCTTTGATGATGCTCTCCGAATGCTAGAAGTCACCTGGAGTTCATTGCCCCCTGACCCGCCTGAACATGAAGTGGAGCTCGTTGGACCTCCCAGCCAAGTGGCAGACACTGGCTTTGGTAACCACAGAGGATGGCCAGTACGTCAGAGGCACATGCTGAGGCCTGCTGGTGGAGATGGCAGTGCTTTCGAAGATGCTGTTGTTCATTTAGCTACCTCTAGTCAGAGACCTAGTGGTGGGGGACGTCTTCTGAGACAAGCTAGCCTGGATGGTCTCCAGCAACTCAAGGATAATATAGGCCCCAAGAAGAACTTTCTGGCCCAACTATCCCACTCAGCTACCCTCATTAGCTATAAGTCCCTTTCCGAGCCCTTGCTGAACTCCCCAGATCCACTCCTCTCCTCCTCTTCTCGGCCAGATTCCCCATCTTCATCATCTCCTCCATCTACCCAGGAGGCTTCTCCTTCTGGTGACATAGCTGTAGGATCCCCCTTGATGCAAGAGGTAGGCTCTCCCAGAGACCCTGGAAAGTCCTCACCAGCCCCACCTCCAATGGGCCTTCCTCCGCCTCAGGAGTTTGGCCAAGGGAATCCATTTATGCTCTTCCTCTGCCTGGCTATCCTGCTGGAGCATCGTGATCACATCATGCGCAATGGGCTGGATTACAATGAGCTAGCCATGCATTTTGACCGCCTGGTTCGTAAGCACCATCTAGGGCGTGTTTTGCGAAGGGCCAAGGCTCTCTTTGCTGATTACCTACAGTCAGAAGTCTGGGACTCAGAGGAAGGGGCCGAGGCCACAGCTCCATCTTGACTGTACCCCTTCCAGACTTCCAGCCCCAATGGTACTCGATTTTTTCCATGAGGGCCTACACATGAAACATTATTCCCTTCCTGCCATCTCCAGACATGTTGGAACCTGGGGCCTTCTCTCCCTAGGTTTGAGTATGTGTGGCTAAACATTGGCACTGCCCTCACAGAGGCCATGGGCTCTTTTCTGTTTTTGGTGTTTTATTTCTAAACTATTCTTGGCACACACAAACGTCTCTGTGGTATGTGTATTTGTTTACTTCCTAGATGTTACAGAAGTTATTGTGGACTCTTTAGTCATTTGGATTGAAATAACCTCAGCTGATTTAGGGTCACTCCTCCTTTCCCTGCCACAAGGAGAATAGCTGAAAATCAGTTACTGGTGAGCCCAGCCCAGGGACTGTTCTAGAAAAGGCTGTTTGGTTGCTTGTTTGTTTGTTTGTTTTGGGGGTATATCTGTCTGCCTAGAATATAAAGAGCTGTTTGATAGCTATGTTATTTCAGGACAGGTACAAAAAGATGGGGAAGACAGAGTTTCTAGCTCAAAAGAGGTAAGATTTGTCCCTCTTAAAGGCATGGCAGCCGGGCAGTGGTGGCGCACGCCTTTAATCCCAGCACTTGGGAGGCAGAGGCAGGCGGATCTTTGCGAGTTCGAGGCCAGCCTGGTCTACAAAGTGAGTCCAGGACAGCCAGGGCTACACAGAGAAACCCTGTCTCGAAAAACCAAAAAAAAAAAAAAAAAAAAAAAGGCATGGCAACATACAACTTTAATCCCAGACCTCAAGAGGCAGAACCAAATGGATCCCTGTGCGTTCAAGGCTAGCCTGGTCAACAGATCGAGTTCCACAACAGAATAGCCAGAGCTACATAGTGAGATCCTGTCTCAAAAAACAAAACAAACAAACAAAAAAAGCCCAGAAGAAAACAAAAGAGACAAGAGTCCATACAGAGTCTTGGAATTTGTAGCCTAAAGAGAGAAATATCTGGGATCTAGAGTCTTCACTTTGGGTCTTACCAGTACATGATGCTTACAGCTCTGAGCAGGGGTCTAAGGTTACTAACTTTTTTTTTTGAGACAAGGTTTCTCTGTCTTTCCCTGGCTGTCCTGGAACTCATTCTGTAGACCAGCCTGGCCTTGAACTCACGGAGATCTGCCTGCCTCTGCCACCCAAGTGCTGGGATTAAAGGTGTGCACCACCACACCCAGCAATTACTGACAGCTGTGAAGTGCCAGGTGGGGGCTGGGATTTGAATCCAGGTCCTTTGGAAGAACAGTCAGTGCTCTTAACTGCTGAGCCATCTCTCCAGCCCTAGTTACTAGCTTTCCATGTGATTTGTGGAACTATGACATTGCCATGGTTAGAGAAACCCCCTAAGCTAGATTTCTAGCTGATGGATGCATGTCTTAACTATTTCAGCATGTTTGCCTGTTCTACATAACTAATATGGATAAGAAAAATCAATCACTGATAAAAACTTGGGCCCTAAAAGAGTTTACCTAAGTATCTACAAGATAATGATAAAAATCAGGTCCTGAGTGATGGCTCAGTGGTTAAAAACACTCATTACAGGGCTGGAGTTCAATTCCCAGCAACCACATGGTGGCTCACAACCATCCACAATGTGATCTGATGCCCTCTTCTGGCTGCAGGTGTACTTACAGATAGAGCACTCATATACATTAAATAAATAAATAAATCCTTAAAAAATTTAAAACACTCATTACAGCCTGGTTTTGGTGGCACACACCTTTAATCCCAACACTCAGTAGGCAGAAGCAGGTGGATCTCTTGAGTTCAAAGCCAGTGTGGTCTACAGAGTGAGTCCAGAACAGCCAGGGCTACACAGAGAAACCCTGTCTCAAAATCCCCCCCAAAACCACCAAGAGCACTCATTATGGGGCTGGAGAGATATCTCAATGGTTAAGAGCACTGGCTGTTCTTCCAGAGGGCTTAGGTTCAGTTCCCAGCAACTACATGGCAGCTC
The DNA here is from genome assembly GCA_907164525.1 of Lophiomys imhausi. Taxonomy (NCBI): domain Eukaryota; kingdom Metazoa; phylum Chordata; class Mammalia; order Rodentia; family Muridae; genus Lophiomys; species Lophiomys imhausi. The sequence continues at coordinate 284,420 of CAJQZJ010000248.1, read as the reverse complement.
ACAACTGACTGTAACTCCAGGATCCTACACCCTCACACAGACATACATGCAGGCAAAATATCAATGTACATTAAATAAATAAGTGAGTAAATAAATAAATACTTGTTATTCTTGCAGAGGATCTGTGTTCAGCTCCTAGCACCCACATGGTGGCTCACAACTGTAACAATTTTTTTTATTTTTACTTATATATTTATTAATACTTAACAATCATCCATAGCTGAGTGTGGTAGTGCACGTCTTTAGTCCCAGCACTTGGGAGGCAGCAGCAGGTGGATCTCTGTGAGTTCAAGGCCAGCCTGGTCTACAAAGTCCCAGACAGCCAGATATACACATAGAAACTCTGTCTTTTTTTTTTTTTTTTGGTTTTTCGAGACAGGGTTTCTCTGTGTATCCTTGGCTGTCCTGGACTCACTTTGTAGACCAGGCTGGCCTCGAACTCACAAAGATCCGCCTACCTCTGCCTCCCAAGTGCTGGGATTAAAGGCGTGCGCCACCACCGCCCGGCCAGAAACTCTGTCTTGAAAAACCAAAAAAAAAAAAAAAATCACCTATAAAGTTCCTAAATTCTAAAACCCAAACCCTAATTCTAAAACCTATAATTTAACTATAAATATCTTAATACCTAAAATACTCTAATATTTATTTTAAAAAACAAACACTTAACACTAACTTAAATTTCTTTCTTTTTTTTTTTTTTGGTTTTTCGAGACAGGGTTTCTCTGTTTAACAGCTCTGGTTGTCCTGGACTCGCTTTGTAGACCAGGCTGGCCTCGAACTTGCAAAGATCCGCCTGCCTCTGCCTCCCAAGTGCTGGGATTAAAGGCGTGCGCCACCACAGCCCAGCTTAACTTAAATTTCTTAAAAGGATATTCTCTCAGGTTAATTCTCTTGGCATGGATCCATACGGGTGGCCGGTTTCCAACAAGTCTTTCAATCTTAAAGTCTGTGACTCTTATTTGTCAGATTTCTTTTTGTTTTTTTTTTTGTTTTTGTTTTTTTTTAATTTTTCGAGACAGGGTTTCTCTATATAACAACAGCCCTAGCAGTCCTGGACTCACTTTGTAGACCAGGCTAGCTTCGAACTCACAGAGATCTGCCTGCTCTGCCTCCCGAGTGCTGGGATTAAAGGCGTGCGCTACCATGCCCAGCTATTTGTCAGATTTTAAGGCCAGTCTATAAATTTAATCTGTTTCGACCACTGATGTGGGGTGGCCTTTTAATCAGCCAAGAATTGCCCCTGAGGTCCTAGGGCCCAATTGTTTACAAGATTAAAAGTTCCAAATTGCCTGCTCATCTTTCTGATGCTCTGGGGCTCCAAGGGCTCCATTCTGGTGTTCTAGCCATTCCAATGCTCTGAGGCCAGTGTTCTGGAGCACCAGGGGTCTGCCTTTCCTTTCTCCACTAGCCTGGATTCCCGGCAGGTAGGTGAAAGATGGTGATGAGCAGTAGAGCGTGGTCTCTTGGCATGTGTTGGTAGAGGAAGACGAGGAGGAAAGTGGGGCTGAGGCCTTGTGGGCTTCCAATTTAAATACCTTGTGTGGTAATGTGAATGATCTCGGCCGTGAATTCCGGCATTTCATTGACATAGTCCCTGGCGGGCTTTCCAAGGCATGCTTCCACAAGAGTTCCGTCCTGTGGTTCCATGATCAATGACGTCATCTGCTCTTGGTGGGCTTTCAAGGCACGCCCTTCAATGGTAAACAAGTCTGGAAGTAGTTGGATCCACCCATACCTTTCACTTGAGACGCCAAGCTTCTGCCAATCCAAAATCCCTATGCTGCTAGATTCTGTATTAACTTCACTAATCCTACCATACACAACCATCCATAACTCCAGTTCCAGAGGATCTAACCCCCTTCTGACCTCTATGAGCCACCAAGCATGTACATGGTATAAATAAATCTAAAAATAAAAAAATCAGATCCTTGGCCAGGCTGCAGTGATATGCTCATATAGTCCTAGCTACATGGGAGATTAAAGAAGAATCACAAGTTTGATTCTAGGCTGGACTACAGAGTGAAAATCTGTCTCAAGAAAGGCAACCCTCTTCCCCAATCAGAATGAGGAATTTTCTCACAAGGAAACTGTCCTGTACTAAGGATAGATTGGGTGGTGGAAAAGCTAACTGGAGTCCCCAAGTAATGACCTCACTGTGCCAGATCTGACTAGGAGTTATGCTGCCAGAGATGGGGGGGTCATCAGGGAAAGTATCTTATCTGCTTCCCCAGCCAGATTACCATGTAAAGCCGAGGGTGACCCTTAAAAGGTTATCATCCCCCAGTATTGGTAGAGAAGGATTAGTCACTTGAAGATGAGGAAAAAAACTCTCTTATTGTGTCCAGGGTATTCAAATACTATAGGTCTACCAAGTGTACACTGTGAATAAGGGGCTTGGACTCCATGCAAGCCATCCATAATATGAGAGTATAAGAGCTTTCTGGGGACCTATGTGTTCTTTTTGTCAGTAACTAGCTGACGCCCTATGGGGTATGTTCTATTTTTTTTTAAGATTTATTTATTTATTTTACATATATGAGTGCTCTATCTGCATGTACCCCTGCATGACAGAAGAGAGCATCAGATTCCAGTATAGATGGTTGTGAGCCTCCATGAGGTTGCTGGGAATTGATCTCCAGACCTCTGGAAGAGCAAACAGTGCTCTTAACTGCTGAACCATCTCTCCAGCCCTGTATGTTCTATTATTAATGAATTCTGATTTTGTTATTCTTTTAAGTATGTCAATTTTGTTTTGTTTTGAGGCAAGGTCTCTCTTTGTAGCTCTGGCTGGCCTTGAACTCACAGAGATCCACCTGCCTCTAGCTCCTGAGTGCTGGGATTAAAAGTATGTGCCACCAGCCTGGCATGGGTGTGCACATTTGGGAGGTAGAGGCAGGCAGATCTCTGTGAGTTCGAAGCCAGCCTGGTCTACAAAGTGAGTCCAGGACAGCCAGGGCTGTTACACAGAGAAACCCTGTCTCAAAACAACCTAAAAAAAAAAAAAAGTATATGCCACTACGATTGGCTTTAATGTTAATTTTATGGGTTTGGGGGCGGTGGATTAAAGGCATGAGCCACCACACCTGGCATTTTATGTATTTAATTATGGGTGTTTTGCCTCTATGTATATCTATTCACCACTTGTGTGTCTGATGCTTGCAGAAGCCAGAAAATGGTGTCAGATGCTCTGGAGCTGGAGTTACTGGAATGGTTGTAAACTCCCATTTGGGTACTGGGAACCAAACCCAGGTCTTCTGGAAAAGTAGCCAGTATATTCTCTCTCTCTCTCTCTCTCTCTCTCTTTCTCTCTCTCTCTCTCTCTCTCTCTCTCTCTCTCTCTCTCCTTTTTTGTTTTTTTTGGGGGGGTTGGTTTTTTTTGACACAGAGTTTCTTTGTGTAGCCTTGTAGCCCTGGCTATCCTGGAACTCACTGTGTAGACCAGGCTGACCTTGAACTCACAGAGATCCACCTGCCTCTGCCTCCCGAGTGCTGGGATTAAAGGCGTGCGCCACCACTGTCTATCCAGCAGCAAGGACTCTTTTTTTTTTTAAAGAAGTTTGTCTTTATGCTTTATTTATTATGTATACAGTGTTCTGCCTGCATATATAACTGCAGGCCAGAAGAGGGCCCCAGATCTCGTAGATGGTTGTGAGCCACCATGTGGTTGCTGGGAATTGAACTCAGGACCTTTGGAAGAACAGCCAGTGCTCTTAACCTTTGAGCCATCTCTCCAGCCCTGCAAGGACTCTTAAAACAATGAATCATCTGATATTTAAAGGGTCATACAAATCAGTTCTGTGTATTGCAGTTTGGAAGCCTAGTGTGTTAATGAATGCATTTGAACAGGAGGTTTGGGGTCTGAAAGACAGAAACTTTACTCTTTCTTGGGGATTCTTGGTCCATTTCAAGATGGGCAATGGAATGAGCTGCTGAAAGTATAACTAGACAAACTATAGAGGAAAACACAGGTTCCAAGGCTGACAAGAGGGCTTAATGAGTAAAGGCACTTGGCACCAAGCCTGATAAGCTGAGTTTAATTTCCAGAACCCACATGGTGGACAGAACTAACTCATGTAAGTAGTTGTCCTCTGACCTCTACATGTACTTCCCTCCCCAAAACACCCACAAAATGAAGAAGTAAATGTAATAAAAAAAAATTTTTAGAACTGGGCATGGTGGCACATGCCTTTAATCTCAGCACTCAGGAGGCAGAAGTAGGCAGATATCTGAGTTCAAGGGTAGCCTGATCTATAAAGTGAGTTCCAGGACAGCCAGGCTAGCTCTCTAACTCTGTCTCAAAAAACGTGTGTGTGTGTGTGTGTGTGTGTGTGTGTGTGTGTATATGTGTGTTTTGTTTTAAAAGAAAACATAGATTCAAGAAATTGTAGCACAGCTCTGAGACCTTTGAGGACATAAAAAGCAGTCCTTTTAAAAATTATGGGTTTTTTAAATTCAACTTTTAAAAATTTATTTGCTTTTAGTGCATTGGTGTTTTGCCTGTATGTATGCCTGCATGATGGTGTCAAATCCCCTAGAACTGGAGTTACAGACAGCTTGTGAGCTTCCATGTGGCTGCTGGGAATTGAACCCAGGTCCTTTAAAATGAGGGGCTAGTGATCTTATCCACTGAGCCATCTCTCCATCCCCATAGAAAGCAATCTTGAACTGGGATGGTTTTGAGAAACAGATGGCTGTAGACAGCAAATACAGTCTAAGCTAGGGAAATTGAAATGCAAGTTGTTGTGGCTCTTACCTTTTCTCCATGATGCCTTGGAAAAATCTTTGCCTGCTCTCTCTTACTGAAGAAATCATCCAAACCTCAAGTACAGGTGTCTAGACAGCTAGTGTGAAGGCAGCAACTAACTTAGGAGAAGAAATGAGCAGCCTGGAGCCATCAGTCCTCCTGATGCCAGGAGCGCCGGGTACTGTGAGGGAGACTACCTCCTTTTAAAGTGGTATTCCTCTAAGCATGTGATGATGGCTCCTTCCTAGGACATTTGCAGGCTGTGAGTAATATCTACTTCTGAAGTGCTGAGGGGCCATACAGTCTAGCTCACCCCTCACACTTCTGTTCACTCCTCAAAGACCAGGTAAGTGAACAAGTGGGAGTTTGGGCTCAGCCTTCCTCAATGTGTGTTTACCAGCTAAAGTAGCAGGTAAGTTCAGTTAATTTGAGCTCATGACTAGAATATAGATAGTAAGTCAGTGAAACTGTTGGCAGAGAAAAATAGAGTGGATGTATCAGCTCTTTATAACAGTATAACAAGTTACTTCCAAGCTCAGCAGCTTAAGACAGCAAGGATTTTTTTTTTTTGTGGTCTTGCAGTTTCCACCGGTCAGGAACCTGGAAGTAGCTTAATTGGGTGGCTTTGTCCCAAGGTTGTCCCTGGGGTTTCAGTTGAGTTGTCAGCCAGGAGGCCTGACATAGCTAATGGCTTCATTTCTATTATGGCCCATTCCTAGGGCTACTGGCAAGAGGTTTCAGTTCTTAGTACCTGAGCCTTTTGGTGGGGTTCCTCACAACATGAGACTTAAGCAGCAGATAAGATCATGAGATCATGACCAAGATACAAATTACAAGACAGAAGTTGAAATGCCACTAAACTCAGAGAAAGGAAAGAATGAGTGCATGCACACACACACACATAGCCTTCTCATGTAGCAAGCAAGCTGCTGAGATCACAGGTCTGGACCACCACATCCAGAATTTGCAGTACTAGGGCTTGAACACAAGATTTTATGCATGATATGCAGACATTCTACCCACTGAGTCACATCCTCAGCCCTTAAAATGTATAAGTACAGAAAAGAAATATTAGGACTAAGTCCTGATATAATAGTAGTTACCAAAAAATAAGACAGAGACCCTAAGACCTGGAGAGATCCCTTAGTGCTTTAAAACACTGGCTGCTCTTCCAGAGGACCTGGATTCAATTCCCAGCACTCACATGGCAGCTCACAATTGTCTGTAACTGCAGTCCCAGGGGATGTGATCCCACTCTTCTGGGCTCCTGGACACCAGGCATACACACCGTGCACAGACATACACACAGGCAAAACACCTATACACTTAAATTTTAAAAAAAAGGAAGGGGCTGAGTGAAGTGGCACACACCTTTAATCCCAGCACTCGGGAGGCAGAGGCAGGTGGATCTCTTGAGACTTCAAGGCCAACCTGGTCTACAAAGCAAGTCCAGGACAGCCAGGCTCTGTCTGTCACACAGAGAAACCCTGTTTCAAAAAACAAAAACAAAAAAAAGACCCTAACTGCAATACTTTTTTAAGTCTAAGATAGGAATGGTGGCATACACTTATAATCCTAGCACTTATGTGGTTGAGACAGAAGTATGTCACATTTGAGGACAGCTTGAGCAGCATAATCAGATCCTGTCTGAAAAAGTGGGTAGGGGGAGATGGTTCAGTGGATAAAGGCACTTGTTGCCAAGCCTGAGGACCAGAGCTCTGTCCCCAGGACCCACATGGTAGAAGAGACTTCCTCTCGTCTCAACATATTGCACCTTCTCACACACACAAAAGATTGCAAAGGATAGAGAAGATTCACCCAGATTGGTAAAGGTACGTCTGTCAAACACATTTAAGCTTGAGAGTATGCATGTATAATATATGTGTCATTTCTGTCTTAATTTTCTTTTTGCTATTGATAAAGACCATGCCAATAGCAACTTGGGGAAGAAAGGGTTTATTTTAGCTTACAGCTTACATCATGAGAAAAGTCAGGACAGGGGGACTGAAGCAGAGCTTCATGGAAGAATGTTGCTGAATTTGTTTCTCTGGAGTAACATAATTTATAGATTTATAGATTGAATATTTGTGTGTGTTGCTTAGTCCACAAGACTGGATGTATCAGCTGTTTTTCTGTACACGCTGGGATCCTGAAGAAGCAGGCTCTAATGCCAGTGAAGGTATAGACTAGGTAGCAAGGTAAGGACAAACAAGCAAAGAACAAAAGTTTCTTCTTCCTTGTCCTTATATAGGCTTCCAGCAGAAGGTATGGCCCAGAATAAAGGTGTGTCTTCCCACCTGAAAAACCTGGATTAACGGCATGTGACTTCTGCCTTAAGATCTAGATTAGAAGTGAATCTTTCTACTTCAAATTAAGCAAAAAATTCCCCACTGGTGTGCCCTCTATTTTTGGATTTTAGTTAAGTCTACATGTCAAGTTGTCAACCAAGAATAGCCATTACTGCTGCTTACTGGCTTGCTCTTCATGCTTTGTTCAGCCTGCTTTGTTATACAACCCAGGACCACTTGCACAGGGATGCCATCACCCACAGTGGGCTTGGCCCTTCTGGATCAATCGTTTTCCTATTTTTTCTCTTCTTTTTTTTTTTTTGTTTGTTTTTTTCAAGACAGGGTTTCTCTGTGTAGCCTTGGCTGTCCTGGAACTCACTCTGTAGAACAGGCTGGCTTGAGGCGGGTGGTGTTGCACACACCTTTACGAGGCAGGCAGATCTTTGTGAGTTCGAGGCCAGCCTGGTCACTTTGTAAAGTGAGTCCAGGACAGCCAGGGCTACACAGAGAAACCCTGTCTCAAAAAAAACAAAACAAAACAAAAAACAAACAAAAAAAGAACAGGCTGACCTGGAACTCAGAGATCCACCTGCCTCAGCCTCCCAATTGCTAGAATTAAAGGCATGCATCACCACTGCCCTGCTACATCAATCATTTTTTTCAAGAAAATATCCCACAGGTTTGCCTACAGACCAATCTAATGGAAACATTTTCTCATATGGGGTTCCCTTTGCCTAGATGACTTGTATCAGGTTGACAAAAAAAAAACATAGCTATATAACTTTCCACTTAAATGGGAAACGTCCCTTTTATATTAACAGTTACAAAATTAGATATTGTTAGGGCACAAAGAAAGCCTTGGTAAACTCGAGTATCACTATTAAAAGCTGCAGGTAGCTGGGCGGTGGTGGCGCACGCCTTTAATCCCAGCACTTGGGAGGCAGAGGCAGGTGGATCTTTGCGAGTTCGAGGCCAGCCTGGTCTACAAAGTGAGTCCAGGACAGCCAGAGCTACACAGAGAAACCCTGTCTCGAAAAAAAAAAAAAAAGCTGCAGGTATAACTAAGTGTTGCACCATTTGCCTAAAAGGTACAAAGACCTGGTTAGAGCCTCAGGGCTACAAAAAAGGTTGTGTGTGTGTGTGTGTGTGTGTGTGTTCTGACCAAATGTAGTAAGACTAGCAATAACAGTTTTGAGACATTAACCCTTAGATGAAAGAAATATTTAAAATAATAATGAAAATATTGCATGCAAAATTTGTGGAACAGGGCTGGAGAGATGGCTCAGAGGTTAAGAGCACTGACTGCTCTTACAGAGGTCCTGAATTCAATTCCCCGCAACCACATGGTGGCTCACAAGCATCCACAATGACATCTGGTGCCCTCTCCTGGCCTGCAGGTGTACATGCAGACAGAACACTGTATACATAATAAATAAATCTAAAAAAAAATTGTGGAACAAAGCAAATTTGATTACTAGAAGAAAATATGAGCCGGGCGGTGGTGGCGCACGCCTTTAATCCCAGCACTTGGGAGGCAGAGGCAGGCGGATCACTGTGAGTTCGAGGCCAGCCTGGTCTACAAAGTGAGTCCAGGACAGCCAAGGATAGACAGAGAAACCCTGTCTCGAAAAACCAAAAAAAAAAAAAAAGAAAAAAAGAAAATATGTAGCTTTAAGCACATTCATCAAGAAAGAAAGGAGGGGCTGGAGAGATTGTCCAGTGGCTAAGAGCACTGAGTGTTCTTCCAGAGGAGAAAGACATGAGTTCACTTCTGGGTACTCACATGGTGGCTCATAACTTCTGTAACTGCAGTTCCAAGGGATCCAGTGCCCTCTTCTGGCCTCTGCAGGCACTGGATGCACGTGGTGCACCAGACAGATATGCAAGTAAAACACCCATACACATAAAATAAAAATTTTAACATTTTTAATTTTATTTAGTTTTGCGTTTTGTGGGGGGTTGTTTTTGTTTGTTTTGTTTTTTCGAGACAGGATTTCTCTGTATATCCCTGGCTGTCCTGGAAATCACTCTGCAGACCTTGAACTCAGAGATTTGCCTGCCTCTGCCTCCCAAATGCTGGGAATAAAGGAGTGTACCACCATGGCCTGGTTTAATTTCATTATTTAAAGAAAGGAGGGGAGGCATGGCAGCTCATACCTGTAGTCCAGCTCTCATGAAGCTAAAACTTAAAGGAAAACTTAAGCTAGATAGCGAGTTACAGGCCAGCCACCATTACATAGCAATACAGGAGGGAGGAAGAGAGAAAGTGAAATAGAAGTCAGGTAAAGCTTGGTGCCTTAGACCTGAGATTCTAGCACTTGCAAGGCAGGGGATCTCCATGAGTTTGAGGGTGCCCTGGGCTACATGAGACCCTGTCAAAAAGAACAAAGGCTGAGTATGGTAGCACGTCTTCAATCTTAACACTTGTGAGGTAGAGGCAGGCAGATGTCTGTAAGTTTGAGGCCACTCTGGTCTATATAGAAAATTCCTGGCCAGCCAAGCTATATAGTAAAGACCCTGTCTCAAAAAAAAAAAAAATACACAGTTATCTCTAGTCTCATCTCTGCAGAAGCTGAAGCAGGAGGATGACTTGAGCCCAGGAGTTCGAGGCTCTCTTTGGAAACTTAGCAAGATCCCAAATAAAGCTGGTCATGGTGATGCACATCTGTAGTACCATGCAGGAGGACTGAGAGTGTAAAGCTATCATGGACTATGTAGTGAGTTTCAACCTAGAATACATAAAGAGATCTGTCTTTAAATGTATATATGTGATGATGTAAATTAAAGACTTTTCATGTTCTTTGTGTTCTGCCCAGTTCTCGAGACCCCAAAGACCACCTAGGAGCCAACTCCGATGTAAATACATGAGGGTTGTTTATTCAAGCTCAGAGCGTGGACTCTCATCACTCACTGACACAGCAGTTCGAGTTGAGAGCTCCCACACCCAAAAGTACAGAGTTTATATAGAGACTCAGACAAAGAAGCTGGTTCTTAAACATATGTTTGGATGACATATGGGTAGCTAGTCATGTCCATTTCTGATTGGTTCATTGTTACTGACTAACCAGCTGCAGTCAGCTTGACAATCAGAAAGTTTGTTTAGACTTTTTGGGTGCTTTCTCAGAGTGAGCTATCTGGGGATAATGACGGAACATCCCTGTAATACATACAAGGTCAAGTACATTTTGTTGTTGTTCTGGAACTGGAGGTCAGCTCTGAGTCAAACTTAATACAAAATGGAATCTTTTTTCAAGATGGATTCAGTCAGGCTCCACATTTCCCCCTTTCTCTAGGTCATAGAGAGACCCAATCATGGGTTTTTAAACATGTCAGTGGTCTATCTGCAACAAAAGTTCAAAGGACTATAAGCAGTAATCATATAAGGGACATAAAGCATAACCAAGAGAAACAGAACGAAGGACCCATGTAGTATATCAGTTGTCATTATATTAAAAGATATCCATTTGTAGCCTATGTTAGGGAGTTCCTTTTGACATAGCATTTCAGCCTGTTGGGACAATGGACGATGTACTCTCTTCTGTAACTACCTCCAGCTGACATGATGGCATTGTCATCGGGGCCCAGAGAGGCTGAAATGCTAGTCAAAGGCTGGGCAATGGGGCAGTTATCAGACGCATCTGATTAGTCGATTGATCCAGGTTAAGGGCAGGGAGTAATCATATCAGTTGAACTGGTTCACATCAGCTTTCAGGAAGTCCAAGGCTCAACAGTTTGCAGTTCACAGGTGATCTCAGGATAGAGTCTATCAGTCAGGTGAGAATCTGCTGAGAGGAACATAGAATGGAAACAGAAGTTAAAATTGTCTACTAATTGGGGAAGGTAAGGAACTCCATGACCAAGGGAAAAATCTCATTTTTTTAAATTAATTAATTTATTTATTATGCAGTATTTGCTCTACATATATGCCTGGGCAACAGATCTCAATGTAGATGGCTGTGAGCCACCATGTGGTTGCTGGGAATTGAACTCAGGACCTTTGGAAGAATAGCCAGTGCTCTTAACCTCTGAGCCTCCTCTCCAGCCCGGAAAAATCTCATTTTAAGAACAGGCGGTTGGGGCTGGAGAGATGTCTCAGAGGTTAAGAGCACTTGCTGTTCTTCCAAAGGTCCTGAGGTCAATTCCCAGAAAAGCACATGGTGGCTCACAGCCATCTGCATTGAGATCTGGTGCCCTCTTCTGGCCTGCAGTCATATATGCAGGCAGAACACTGTATACATAATAAATAAAATAAATAAACCATAAAGACATAAAGACAAACTTCTTTTTTTTTAAGTTCTAGATGGTGTCATTTTCTTTCTTTTTTACACATTTATTTATTTATTTATTATGTATACAGTATTTGCTCTACATATATGCCTGTGAGCCACCATGTGGTTGCTGGGAATTGAACTCAGGACCTTGGGAAGAACAGCCAGTGCTCTTAACCTCTGAGCCACCTCTCCAGCCCAAGACAAACTTCTTAAAAAAAACACAGGCAGTTGTATTTATCCAGAATCCTGTTTGATCCAAGGCTGGTGGATCTAGGCTTTATTACTACATTCAGAAGGGTAACATGACAAAGACTTGAAAAACAACTTTGAATTATTAGCATGAACAATTTTTAAATCAAAGGAGATTTAAAATCTTAAACCTGTGACTAATCATCTAGTGGTATGTTTTATCAGAGCTAGACCAACAACTTATTGGAAATTTAACATAGCAAGGGGAAGAAGAAGCTAACTGTTTTCTGAGTCTGGTAACAAGGCAGACTGAAAAGGCATCTGAAGCCTTGGTTTTTGTTGTTAAACTGTTAAATCTTTCATTATTATAGTCTTTAGGCTCATCAGGAATCTAAGAACAGTAAATATCATCTGAGTAAGCAAGATCAATTGGCTTCCAAGTCTATTAAAAATGACAATCTTTACCTTGACAGCCATCCCATTGTTCCTCTGTGTCTGTGGGGCATCCATCTTTGGCCACCAGTACCAAGGAATGACAGACTGTTTGTGAGACAGGAATTATGAAGGACTGCTTACCTTGTCTTGGCAAAGTTCAGAGGTCAACTTCTCCGTCTGTGTCCAGCACACTCAGCTTGGACAGCATGCTGTCTGTTGTTGAGGCAAAGGGCAGTCTAGCCCAGTGGCCAGCTGTGTATACTTAAAGCAAGTATCAGGTGGAGATTCTTTGTGCCCATTAAGATCTTTTGAGGAAACCGGGCATGGTGGTGAATGCCTTTAATCCAAGCACTTGGGAGGCAGAGGCAGGCGGATCTCTGTGAGTTCAAGGCCAGCCTGGTCTACAAAGTAAGTCCAGGACAGCCATGGATACATAGAGAAACCCTGTCTCAAAAAAAAAAAAAAAGATCTTTGGAGGAGACTAGGAATGCTGTCAGGAGCTGACATGTCTATCATAAAAAGCTTTTTGTATTAAATATTTAAATGTCATGTTCTGCTGATCTCTAAGGTGTCTGAAGACCATCATATCCATCTTAGATAGGTCTTGTTTTTAGTTAGTTACTTTCTGTTTGACTGTGAAAGCCTGTATAAAGCTTAATCTCATAACTAACTGCATAACTTCTTGGCATAACTGCAAATAAGGTGAGTATCATCTTGTAAAACATGAGATTTGCTGGTTTCTTGGTCTAAAAAGAGGCTACAGTAATGAACAGAGCCCATTGAAACCAAGAAGCTCCATAACTGTAACAAACCCATAAGGTTGATTGACTATCAACCTGCAAACCCGCATCTATAACATATCTTTAACCATTTTTGTCATCTTTTAACCTTTTTCCAACCTTAGTAACTTGTATTTACCAAACCTTAACATCTTTTCATAGTAACTTGCATTTACCAAACCTGAATATCTTTTCATATCCCTAGACATCTTTCTAGAAGCTTTCTTTTATAACTCGCATTTACATCCTCAGACCCTCACAAATGCTTAAGCTTTTCATCCCTTCTTTCTGGTGGGGACCCCAATGATCCCTGACTTTTTATGTTTTTCTTTTTATTTTCCAGTCCCTGTTTTCTTCTCTTTTTTTATTTCTGTCTTTGTTTAAATAATTAACTATCCGGGTATCCTCAGACATCAGACATTTTGAACAAAATTTTCATTTCTAATTACAAAGCATAATTAAATACAAGCCATCTCCTTTCTGACATTTCATGATATTTTCATGGCCAAACCTTTATTTGTATCAACATCCTCCAGCAAACCTTTTTTTTTAAATCTTTGTTGCATTTATCAACAGGCAAATGGGTAGGATTCAACCTTGCAGTGCTTGTCCTTGTGGGACCCTTTTTATCTTTCCTGGTGGTAACAAACCTCCCTTAGCCTATCTTGTTTTCATTTCTGCCTCTGAGAGGGATGGGTGACCCATAATTCGCCCAGCTGAAGGCAGATTTTATCTTAGGGAGTCTTTTTTGTTTGTTCCCATTTTCTTATTTCATCATTCTGCAATGATGTTCTGGCTGTTAATTTGAATTTCAGAGCTGCCCTGGTGGAGAGGAGGGCCTTGTCCCCTCACAATGATTTTGGCAGGGGAAGATCATTGAATCCCCATTTCTTCCCCCATCTTGGCCCAGGCACAGATGGAAGAAGAAGGGAGATCAATCTCAGTGTGGCACAAGGGGAAAGGCAGCCAAGGTCTAAGGGTGTTCCCGTCAGACATGCATGCTCATTCAGCTCGCATGTAAACTCATTTTCTTGCATGGATTCAGAGAAAGACATAGACAAAAACATATAAACAAGAAGACAAACATAAAACCAGCACACAACAACTGGCCGGGCAGATCCTGAACAAGCCTGGAACGTCAGCCCAAATCAGTCTGAAACCAAAACAAGGAAACAGCCACATAGATTATACACTGTACAGCACAACAGTGAGATAGTGCCAAGCTCTATCCAATAACCGGCTAGGCAAGACCAGTTCCCATTCTCCCACTGCCACTGGAGATCCAGCCAAGAATGGAAGCACCTCCCTCCCCTTCTTTCTCAGAGAGAGCTTGAGCGTCCTCCAGGGTCTCGTGACTGGCAGGATAACAGGCACGTCTGCCCTACTGCTCGGTAGTCACCTGCATTATCTGACACACAGAAACCAGAAACTGTGTACATTATCTGACACATACAAACCCAGAACATGCACCATATGCGTTCCAATTGTGCAGTATCTAACACACACAAACCAGAGTATTTCTGAACTCGGGCAAACCAAGAAGAAAACTGAAAATAAGGCAACAGAGGCCAAACCATAGAACACAAACAAAAACAAATGGTCTCACAAACAATAAATCAGTCCAGACAGACTTTCATGCAGATCCTGAAAACAAGCCAAACTTGAACTTTCCATAAAACGAAAAGAGATAAGCAGTCTCACAGACAACATAGACAGAGAGTTAGACTAGACAAAAAAAATGAGGTCATACCTCCATCTCGGGGTCTTTTCTGGTGACTCAGGGTACCCAAGATCTTGGTGGGACCTCCAAATGTAAAGGTCAATACCAGTCTACTGGAAATTCAGGAATGGCACCCTGGTTTTCACAAGTACATAGAGAGACATATATACAGAAACAGACACACATAGAGACACAGTAGCTTAGTGGCCAGTTTGAACCCTCTGGGCAGGAGTCCTGGTGACCTTGGGGATGCTGGGTAGATGAGCCCCCAAATGTTCTGCTTGGTTTTCGAGACCCCAAAGACCTCCTAGGAGCCAACTCCAATGTAAATACATGAGGGTTGTTTATTCAAGCTCAGAGCTTGGACTCTCAACACACACTGACACAACAGTTCGAGTTGAGAGCCCCCTGACCCAAAAGTACAGAGTTTATATAGAGACTCAGACAAAGCCGGGCGGTGGTGGCGCACGCCTTTAATCCCAGCACTTGGGAGGCAGAGGCAGGCGGATCTCTGTGAGTTCGAGGCCAGCCTGGTCTACAAAAGCGAGTCCAGGACAGCCAGAGCTGTTATACAGAGAAACCCTGTCTCGAAAAACCAAAAAAAAAAAAAAAAAGAGAGAGACTCAGACAAAGAAGCAGGTTCTTTACCATATGATTGGATGACATTTGGGTAGCCAGTCATGTCCATTTCTGATTGGCTCGTTGTTACTGACTAACCAGCTGCCATCAGTTGACCATCAGAAAGTTTGTTTAGACTTTTTGGGTGCTTTCTCAGAGTGAGCAGTCTGGTGATGACAAGGGAACACCCCTGGAATATAAGGTCAAGTACATTTTGTTGTTGTTCTGGAACTGGAGGTCAGCTCTGAGTCAAACTTAATACAAAATGGAATCTTTTTTCAAGATGGATTCAGTCAAGCTCCACATTTATTTGTTGGGAAGATTTTTGGTGATTAGGTATCTATTGATACCAAATTACCACAAAGCTAGTAAACTGACTACATCAGACATGATACTGAATACATGTAGTTCTACCCTTTTTGAGGTTCAAAGGGCAAGGGAACTAGACCCCAATTCACAAGTTGAGCTACACAGTGAGACCTTATCTCAAGAGAAAACAAACATCTCCCATGGTTTTAGAGGGTCAGAATTCTGGGATTGGCTTAGTTAGGTGGTTTTGGTTTATAGTGTTCATAGGGTCACTGCCAGTCAGGGTGTCAGCCTGGACAGCAGTTATCTGGAAGTGTGGATCCACTTCTAAGAAAGCCTGCTCCTACACTGTTGGAAGGAAATCT
This sequence comes from Lophiomys imhausi, assembly GCA_907164525.1. Taxonomy (NCBI): domain Eukaryota; kingdom Metazoa; phylum Chordata; class Mammalia; order Rodentia; family Muridae; genus Lophiomys; species Lophiomys imhausi. The sequence continues at coordinate 268,702 of CAJQZJ010000248.1, read as the reverse complement.
CAGTTCCAAGCCACTTTAGCCCCCTCTATAGGACTACTCATGACAAAGCAGCATATATTTCATGGAAGGCTCAATCTGGATGAGAAAACAGAAAACAAAAGTGCCTTTTAATGGCCCCAGTCTTCAATGTAACACGCTATCACTTCTGCTTTGCTTTTTTTTTTTTTTTTTTTTTTTTTTTCAAGAGGGGGTTTCTCTGTGTGACAGCTCTGGCTGTCCTGGACTCACTTTGTAGACCAGGCTGGTTGTGAACTCACAGAGATCCGCCTGCCTCTGCCTCCCAAGTGCTGGGATTAAAGGCGTGCGCCACCACCGCCCGGCTGCTTTGCTTATTTTTGATGTCACAGCTGATCCACTAATCCAGTCCATATTCAAGGGTCAAGGGCTCCAGTTCCCTTAATTGGCATTTTTCTTGGGTGGGGGTGTAACTGATTAGGTAGCCCAGGCTGGCCTTGAATGCGAGGGCCTACTGCCTCAGCCACTCCCCAACTGCTAGGATTACTGGTTTAAGTTATCACACCCAATTAAGGTGCCCGATCTTAATGGGAGCAGTATCAGTGTGCACATACCTTAAAACCACAAGTAATATCTCATATCTTTACATTAAATGCAATTCCAAAAAAAATGTCCAATTTTTGTTTGCTTGTTTCAATACAGGATCTCACAATAGGCTAACTAAAGTTAGCCTGGAACCTGTTAAAGCCTCAAATTCACAATCCTGACTCAGTTTCCTGATCTGGCTCAGTGGCATAGTAAAACCAGTACAGCTCTCCTCCCTGTTGGGATATAAGTCAAGGGACTTGCACATACTAGGAAAGCATTCTACTACAGAGCTAATTCCCATACGCAGACTGGCGACCTTTAACTAAAAGCAAAACTATAGAGAGAGTAAGTTGCAGAAGACTATCTTTGGTACTTGGGGGAAAAGGATTTCTTTAAAAAAACAGACAAAGCTGGGTGTGGTGGCGCATGCCTTTAATCCCAGCACTCAGGAGGCAGAGGCAGGCAGATCACTGTGAGTTCGAGGCCAGCCTGGTATACAAAGTGAGCCTAGGAAAGCCAGAGCTGTCACCCAGAGAAACTCTGTCTTGAAAAACCAAAGTAAATAAATAAATAAATATACAGACAAGTTGTTTGTGGTGATCCCAGCTTTGAAGAGGCTGAGGCAAGAGGTTTACAAGTTCCAGGATAGCCTGAGCATACAGTGAGGTATGGACCATAGGGTGATAAATGATTGGATCAAAAATAAATGTATTTGCTACTTACAAATTTAATAACATGGAATTCCATGAAAATAATGGAGAAATATGGGACTAAGCCCAACAGGAACCATAGATGAATAACATCTGAAGATTAACAAATCTATTTGTGTTGGGGTTGGTGGTAGAGTGGGGGACAGGCCTTTTTAAAATTGAACAAATTTATTCTATGAGTGAAAAAAATAGAGTCCATGAAGGGAAACAAGTTATTATTAGACACTGAAGACTGAGAAAGAGCACATTGTCAGGCAGTGGACTTAAATACTTTGGATTTCACTATGTATTGCAAAGGTCAATCCTTTGGATCAAGAACTTTTATCCTGAAGAGAGAGCAAAATTCATTCTGTGGATTGAGATTTGCACCCTGTTTAGCTGAAGGCATATCAGGCTTAAAGAGACTGTCAGACAAGGATGTGAGCTCAAGTCAGAGGTGAGAAGATGACACTAAGGGAAGGAGTCCCATAATACACAGCTACATGTTAGGCAGAGATGATAACGGGGTAGAGGCTAAGCATTTGGAAATGTAGTGTCTGACATCAAGAACTCTGAAGGTGATGACATTGGGGCTTTAAGGAACATGAGGTTAAAGGACTGAAAAGAAAAAAAAAAGATTGGTTTCTGAGAATGGCAGGTCATTGGAACTGATCAACAGTCAATTAGGACTTCCAATCAAAAGGGAGAAATGACGTCATAGAGAAAAGTCTGTATGAATCCAACCGTCTGTAGATGGAAACGGAAGCCAATCTCTCAGCCAGAAGAGAGATGTTTACATTAGCATGCGCGGAACTCATAAAGACCTTCTCCGTTCCCGGAAGCGGCAAGGCGAATTACTCCCTCCGCCTTCTCCCTCTACCCAATCCCCGCTGGCCTTAACCAATGAGCACCCACGCCGGGGCGTGGGGGACGTTCTGTGACGTAGATGCTACGCACGCTTTATCAGGCGTCTTCCCGCGCAGCCGTCTCTCTGCTCTCCTGCTTCCATAGAGCTTGTTGTTTCTCTAGCTTTCTGACTTTTAATTTCCAGGTAAGCGGCGTTGGTTTTGCGCAGCGCTCGTCCCTCACTTTACTTTCTTGCACCCCAGGGGCGGAGGACGAGAGTAGGTAAAGTAGCGGGTCGCTAACACGGGGCGTAAGCTTGAGCTTCTCCGAGGTGGGTTAGTCCCAGGCTCGAAGGAAAAAGGTCTCAGTTGTGAGGTTGGCGTGCTGCATCCGAATGGGGGAAAATGCCGGAAGGGATGGGCTGGATCGGTGGCGGTAGTGACCACAAGAGAATCTATACCGGCTGTCTCTTCCCACGTGACCGCCGCCATCTTGTTCTGCGGGGAAAAGAGGAAATGCAATGCTGTTGGAGGCCTGTGCGACCAAACAAAATGACGGGTGTGGCGGCCTGGGCTGTTGTGGGCATGCGCGGTAACAGTCGTCAAATGGCGGACAAGCTCACTCTGGCTTGTTGGTTCCCGCACTTTCTGCTTCAATTCTCTTGCCATTTGGTTTATTTCTTTTAACCCAACTTGTGTGTGTGTGTGTTCACTGTAATTCTCTGTCTCCCAGTGTTTGACATCTCACGACTTCCCACATTCACTGTTTTTCCAAATATTGCACATTATTCCTATAGGACTTGCATTCTACCATGTCTTCTGAAGAAGGGAAGCTTTTCGTGGGAGGGCTCAACTTCAACACCGATGAGCAGGCACTTGAAGACCACTTCAGCAGCTTTGGGCCTATCTCTGAGGGTGAGCCATAGACCAGCCCACGGGTGGAGGTGGATAAGACCTAATGTGGGACTAAGTCTTGAAATTCTCCTTAACTTCTTCTTTTTAAGATACAGTTAGGCTGAGAAAAATGCAATGGGATACAGGATTTGGGGAGTGGGAGAGTCTATTTGGTGTGTGCAACTGTGCCCTGTTTGCTGCTTTTCAGGCTCCTCCTTTCCACTTATATTTTAGGATTCTAACATTCCTATTTCTGCCCCTCCACCCAGTGGTTGTTGTCAAGGACCGGGAGACTCAAAGATCCCGGGGTTTTGGCTTCATCACCTTCACCAACCCAGAGCATGCCTCAGATGCCATGAGAGCCATGAATGGAGAGGTGAGGCCTCCTGCCTGCAGAGGGGCCTTCTCCCTGTCTGCCACTTTCTTTGTTCTTCCTGTTTTCCTTCTATGTCTGCCAGGGGCAGCGTGGCCATGAAGCCCCGCAGTGTCCACTCACAGGAGCATGACTGCCTTCTGTTCTAGGGGGTGGAGGGCAGCGGCAGACAGAGCCGGGCTGCCTGGGAGGCGACGACTGGTCCTGCATGAGGCCGAGAAGCCACCTGTGGATGGTTGACCTGCTCTGGGCTTAGGTAGTAGAGTCTGCAGACCTGTGGGCCTGGCCCGGAGAGGACCTCGTGAGTCTTCTGGGATGGACTCTGAAGCCTCAAACCAAGAGAGGTGTCTAGCCCTAATAGTCGGGCAGCTTAGAGGAGTGGGGAGGAGAACTCAGCCTGAAGTTCAGTCAAGATGTAAGTAGTAGCAGGGGAGCACGGTGGATTCAGGCCGTTTTGTTGGGATTCGGTAGCTCCTGGTGAAGCCATTGTGGTCAGAGGAGCTTGTTCTGGAACATGGCACCCAGAATTTGGTGCCCAGCAGGAATTTCTGGGCTTTTTTTTGCCTACCTGCCTGTGCCCACTCTTCCCTCATCACTGCTCTGACTGTCTGACAACCCTTTCTCCTTGTGTCTGTCTCCTTCCCATGCCTAGTCTCTGGATGGGCGCCAGATCCGTGTGGACCATGCAGGCAAGTCTGCCCGGGGAAACAGAGGGGGTGCCTTTGGGGCCCATGGGCGTGGTCGCAGCTACTCTAGAGGTAAGTGCTGTGGTGGTTTGATTATGGGATGGGATGGAGCCACTTGTTATGAAACTGAACAACTGCTACTCACATGCTTTTCTGTAGGTGGTGGGGATCAGGGCTATGGAGGTGGAAGGTATGACAGTCGGCCTGGAGGATATGGATATGGGTATGGATACGGACGGTCTAGAGACTACACTGGCAGGTGGGTACCGAGTGGAGTACTGTGGCACCAGGGTTCTTGAGAATTTGGTAGCTAGCCGGGTGTGGTGGCACACCCCTTTAATCCCCACACTCTGGGAGGCAAAGGCAGGCAGATCTCTGAATTTGAGGCCATCCAGGGCTGTGTCGAAAAAACAAAAACAAAGACTTCAGTAGCCTGATACTCATGCCTAGCTTATGCTGAAAATGGGAAATGAGTTCTGCTTATATATTTCTTAAAATTTTGTATTGTATGGCTTGGATATATCAAAGATGAATTGCCCAGCATGTGCCAGGCTCTGGATTTAACCTCCATTACCACAAAAAGTAGCTAAAGTTTATGTTGTGTATCCACTATTGAGAAATTTGATGTGTATAGTCTTTAATGTTTAATATCTACAATGTAGAATACATTCCTGTAAAATTACTCTTTTTCCCAGAAGCCAGGGTGGCTATGACCGCTACTCAGGAGGAAATTACAGGGACAATTACGACAATTGAGATGGGACATGCACACTTAATGTAGGTGACACCTGAATTTTGTCCTGAGTCAACCTGTGTTCATCAGACCCTCCTGTCCTGATCCTTTTGCTTTCTTCTTAACCACACTGGCTTTATCTCTGCGGCCTTGATGTCTTACCTAGCCAGTTTATCAGCATCACTTGGGTTGTTAGGTGCATGTTAGACTAGAGCTAGTTGTGGGGGGTGGGGTTCCTAAAAGTGATCTGCACTATTATTGGAGCATGGTAAAAATAAAGAGGTGGTGTGCATCTTTATCAACTCTGGGAGGTGAGCATGTTATCCTGTTTCTTCCTGACATCAAAATTCTACCTCTTCTTACTGTTCTCAGATACACAAGGAATAACACTTCTGATCCAGGATCGTCCTTCCAAATTGCTGTATTTATAAAGATTTTTGGAGCTGCGCTGAAACATCTGTTTTAGTACATCAAGTTCTATTTTTGAATTGAGTCCCAAGGTAGTTTGTTAAAGACCTTTTAGAAAGCTCCACCTGTTCTTTAAACATTTTTCCCCTTTTAAAGACAAATTTTAAGATACTTGATACAGTCCCAATATATTTCCTTTTATCAGAAATTTTATTTAGGTGCTCAGGATTGTTTCTGGCCCCCACCCCAAAAAGTGGGCAGGCTAAAGTTTTTAAAATTAGTGTGTATTTAGGGGGCATTTAAAAACTTGTACACAATGTTTATTGTGGCCTGAAATTTCTGAATGTACCTATAAACAATCTGAATCAAGATCATGGTTACTTGTTTTTTATTCAAGATCACCATCCTGATTATATAGAAGAACTTCATTAAAATGTTTGTGAATGTCATTTTAATACTGGAAGAAAAATATTCTGTTGTGTCTGATGTGTTTGGTATGTCCTTTATGGAGCTAATTAAAAGATGAAATACTGATAATGCTTTTTCCTTATTCAACCTAGTTTACAATTTAGAACTAGAGGCAAGTCAGGAGGACAAAGCTTGGAAATGTACTGGGATGGGCAGGAACGACCAAAAGAGTTGAGCCTTGAATTTGATGTTAGTAAAGTTTGGATTGCCTTGGGCTGTGCATGGTGAGACATGAAATGGGGTGGATGCAGATAAAAGTCAATTCCCTTCTGACTAAAATTGGATGTTCTGAAGTTTCTTGGTACTTTTCATAACTATTTCCTTAAGTTTTCTGAGCACAAGGTGAATCTCTCCTTGCAAGATTGTTCTGAGCATAAGCACCTTAACCTCATGACATGGGCTCTAAACTCTACCATAAACAGAATAGCACAAGTGGGCATTGGGGGGGAGGATTATCCTGAACTGTATGTCTGACATAAGGGACACCTGGATAGAAAACAGGAATTAAAGTTCAGACTAGATTCAGATACCTGAATTCAGATGTGGGTACTGTAGTACTCCCTGCTCTTTGACCTTTAACTTCTGCTTCCCTGAGTACAGTGCTGCACACCCTGAGGAGGAGAGTAATGAATGGGCATATAAAGCCGCTGAGGACAGTTGGTAAACTTTTTACAAAGGTTATCTTGAGCAAGAAGTCAATGGAGGCACTTTAAATTTGGGGGTGGGGTGGGGTAGAGGCTATCTTTAGCTGCTTAGTTCTGCCTCTGCCTTTAGTGAAGGTTCTAGTGGCTGTCTTAGGCTCTCATGGGTGTTATCCCTTTTAGTTCCAGTTAGAATGGGAAAATGAGTTCTGTCCATGGTTTTCACCTGGCTGGTACTGAGCCAAATACTGCCAGGTTGCAGAACCCAGAACATTACTCTGGTTTTCTTCAGCCTTGGGGAATGGAGGCTTGTCTCCTTGGGGCTCCCAAATAGCTGGAACAGGTCCCAAGAATCCTTCTTTTATGAATTTGCTTTGGCAGGTGGATGAACACTCAGGAAGTTCCCAGAATTCTGCCTCACCCACTGAGCCAGGCCCAGATTTGGGGCATTGTGGCTAACCCCACCAGGTGGGTACTGGGCTGAGGAAGCCTTTGGGGAAGTAAGTTGGTGGGAACTGGCCTAACCTGCCTTAAAGGTAGGGGGTGGGGAGGAATTAATACTCAATGTCACCGGAGGTATTTCATAATCAGCCATAAAATGACTAGCTGGATGATTTGGGGGGGAGCGTGTATGAATAATTGATGAACTTAAGATAGCCTCAGATTTCTATAATAATTGCTCCACTTTCCAGGTAACTGGACCTGTATTGTAATTTAGCTATAGAAAGCCTGTGTCTCAGTGCTAATTGAGGGAAAGGGCCCAACAGGTCCACTGCAGAACTTTATGGTCCCACAGAACTTTGGTTTCACAGCTCCTCAAACCCGAATGTGAGAGATTGGACCTAGAGCTAAAATAGCAAATGTCACAGTCAAAGCACCTTCAGTCTGGAATTATAGGAGTATAATTCCACTCTGGGAACAGAATCCATGGCTTCCTGAATGCTAGGCCGGCAGTACCAACTGAGCTTTATCTCCAGCTTCCAAAACTCAGGATTTGGGGGGAGGGGGTTGGTTTTTTGAGACAGGGTTTCTTTGTGGAGCCCTGGCTGTCCTGGACTCACTTTGCACAGAGATCCACCTGCCTCTGCCTCCCTAGTGCTGGGATTAAAGGCATGAGCCACCACGCAGCAAAACTCACTGTTTTTAAGCCCTACTTTCTGGCTTCCTCAGTCTTAGCATTTAAAACTACTATCTCAGTGGGTTTTAGGATTTTTTTGTTTGTTTGGGTTTTTTTTTTTTTTTTTTTTTTGGTTTTTCGAGACAGGGTTTCTCTGTATAACAGCTCTGGCTGTCCTGGACTTTGTAGACCAGGCTGGTCTTGAACTGACAGATCCGCCTGCCTCTGCCTCCCAAGTGCTGGGATTAAAGGTGGGCACCACCACCGCCGGTGGGTTTTAGGATTTTAAATGGAAAAAAATGTTTGAAATGGACCAAGTCCCTAAATAATGCTACCACACATTTTTGGATTGAAGGCATGTAGAATGTGTACTATCCTATCTTTCCAAAGTAAGTTCTGTGGTTACTTAAGGCATATGAAAACCACTATCCTGGCTTTGCAAAAAGCCTCCTAGTCCTTTCTCAGCTGCAGTCTTCTCCCCTTCCACAGCTGAGGCTATCCTTTATTTTCAATTTGTAGTTCACAAGAGATCTAAAAAATAAAAATAAAACCTTACTACTTCCAGGTTTGATGGTAAGAAAAATAATGGTAAGACTTGATAAGGGTTTTATAACCATAACCCAATTAGCACGATTACAGTAAGGCTCTTGTTAATGTTGGTTTTTGAGGAACTGCCCTAGACCTGTAGATTAGAAGTAGGACTTGTTCACCTTTGAATTGTAGCATTCCAAATAAACCTTTAATATGCTCGTGTGTTTTATTTGAGGAATGGTTTTACACATGTGAAGCAAATCATTTTACTGATCTTGTAGTATAGATGGAAAGTTTGTGGTACTTTAACAATAAAAGTTAGCATGGCCTATGAGAAAACATTTGGTAAAGGAAAAATACAATATTAATCTGCATTGAAATCCAAAATTTGAGGGATCTGGTTGCTTTGGTATAGACTGATATCTGAAAGCAAGGAATTTCTTTTTGGTTTTTCGAGACCGGGTTTCTCTGTAACAGCCCTGGCTGCCTTGGAACTCTCTGTAGACAGGCTGGCCTTGAACTCAGATCCGTCTGCCTCCCAAGTGCTGGGATTAAAGGCGAGTTGTCCTGTGCCACCACACCCAGCCTTGTTTTTTGAGACTGGGTTTCTCTGTGTAACAACCCTGGCTATCCTGGACTCACTTTGTAGACCAGGCTGGCCTCGAACTCACAGGGATCCACCTGCCTCTGCCTCCCAAGTGCTGGGATTAAAGGTGTGCACCACCACCGCCCAGCCTTTTTCTTTTTTTAAGATTTATTTTGCATATATGAGTGTTCTGTCTGCATGTACCCCCTGCATGCCAGAAAAGGGCTGTGAGCCACCATGTGCT
>CAJQZJ010000248.1:238138-256663 GCA_907164525.1 Lophiomys imhausi | reverse complement strand
GTAATGTAGCATTAAGGAGATAAGATAGCATGTATTCACAGGATGGAACAGGAGGACAGGATAGATGAAGTAAAAACAGTGCTAACTGAAGAGGCCTGGAACTTGTGACAGGATTGGGGACCCCATTCTTCACTTCATAGTGAACATACTCAAAATGGATTTCTAAGACACAAAGAAGTAAATGATTACTTAATGTCGGGGTATACAGAGGGAGAAGAGACAAATCACCACTGTCAACACTAGGGCTACTATTGGCTACTAGGGGTTGGTGATTTCTGTAGTCAAGAGTATGAAAGCTGTGGGGCCTAGCAGTGCACACCTTTAATCCCAGAACTCTGGAAGCAGAGGCAGGCAGATCTCTGAGTTCAAGGCCAGCCTGATCTACAAAGTGAGTCCAGGACAGCCAGGGCTGTTTCACAGAGAAACCCTGTCTGGAATTTCTGGGTCTGGGTAGTGTTTGTTGCACAAGCCTTTTTTTTTTTTTAGTTTTTCGAGACAGGGTTTCTTTGTGTAGCCCTGGGCTGGCCTGGACTCGCTTTGTAGACCAGGCTGGCCTCGAACTCGCAAAGATCCGCCTGCCTCTGCCTCCCAAGTGCTGGGATTAAAGGCGTGCGCCACCACTGCCCGGCTTGAACAATTTTTCTTAAAAGCAAGCAAGTGAAGATCCTCAAAGTCTAATATACTTTACTACTGTACCTTAACATCAGCTGACAAACTTTTATTAAGTTTTTATTTTTGGTTTTTTGAGACAGGGTTTCTCTGTGTAACAGCCCTGGTTGTCTTGGAACTTACTCTATAGACCAGGCTGGCCTGGAACTCGCAGAGATCCACCTGCCTCTGCCTCCCGAGTGCTGGGATTAAAGGGTGTTCTACCATGCCCGGCTTAAAATTTTGAGACTTATTGTTAAATTTCCCAGACTGGTCTGGACCTTGTGATCCTCCTGCCTTAACCTTCAAAGTAGCCAGGCGTCCATTACTCATCACCACATGCAGCCAATTAAAACTTAATAGGAATGTTGTGGTTCCTGTACCCAGCCCTACTTTATGAATGAGAAAATCTAAAGCACCAGAGGATTAAACTGTGACATTTTGCTTAACTGCCCCTCATCTGTGATCTGCACTATATTTTCATGTTGTCTTTTTAAAATAATCAAATACTATGATCAATGTGATTTAAATTTTTATTAAATGCATTTGGGAGAGGGGTAACACATACCGCAGTGCATGTGTGAAGGTCACTGGATTGCATACATTTCTGAGTTTCAGGGATCAAGTTCATGTCCTCAGCCTTGGCAGCAAGGATCTTTACTCACTGAGCCATCTTATGGGTCTTTTTTTTCTTTTTAAGATAGTCTCAGGAAGGCCAAGATTGGACACCACAATCTAATGACAGGTTCAAATGTGAATCAGTCATTAATGCAATGGGTTTGTGCTAGCTTTTGTGTATTTGCTATTGTTTCAAGAAGCAGTATAAACACAAACCTTGTCTCTAAAAATCAAAAAAATAAAAAGTTAAAAAAAGAAGCAGTATAAACCAGGCATGGTGGGGCACACCTTTAATCCCAGCACTCAGGAGACAGAAGCAGGTAGATCTCTGAGTTCAAGGCCAGCCTGGTCCAGGACATCCAGGGCCATACACAGTGAAACTATCTTGAAAAACAAAAAGAGGAAAAAAAGAGACTACAGACACCTCTTGCACTTATTTTGTGATTTTTAGGGTTTGAGGGGTGGCTCAGCATTTAAGAGTGGGTTTGCTGCTTTTCCAGAGGATCCAGGTTCAACTCCTATGATACTGGGCAATTCATAACTGCCTGGAACTCTGGCTCCAAGGGATCTGATGCCCTCTTCTGGCCTCTGATGGCATCCACACACCAAAGGCACACAGTACAGATATACATTGTTTCTCAATGCTTTATTTTTTCTTTAAGATTTTTTTTTAATGTATATGAGTGATCTATCTACATGAACACCTGCAGCCAGAAGAGGACATCGGATCACATTGTGGATGGTTGTGAGCCACCATGTGGTTGCTGGGAATTGAACTCAGGATCTCTGGAAGAGCAGCCAGTGCTCTTAACCCCTGAGCCACCTCCTCTCCAGCCCTATTTTGGTTTTTATGAGACAGTCTATTATGTGGCTCTGGCTGTCCTGGAACTCATGGTGTAGAACAGGTCTCCACAGAGATCCACTCGCCTAAGTCTCCCAGTGCTGGGATTAACGGTGTGGGCCCCCATGCCTGGCCATTTATACAGAGTGAGTCCAAGAACAGCCAGGGCTAGAGGTGTACTGAGAATCATGGCAAGGTACTGAACTGGGAGGAAGCATGAGAGTGAGGTGCAATTGAAGGGAGATATTGAACTCTAGAAGTCAGATTCACTTGCTTCTGCCTCTGCTAGGATTAAAGGAATTCACCACAACCACCTGGTTAGAGAATTCTCATTAACTTTCATCCCTGACTTTTTTGCTCCAAATGGGGCAAGTGAGGACTGGGGCATAAAATCACAAGTTAAAGTCCACCATTTCCCACTGGGCAGGTGAACCTCTGAGTTTAAGGCCAGCCTGATCTACAGAGAAAGTTTCTGGACAGCCAAGGCTCTACAGAGAAACTTTGTGTGGGTGTGGAAGGCTGCCATTTCCTGATGGGGAAAATACTTGTCTCTTAAACCAAAGTTTTCACAACTTCAGTCTTCATAGTGACAAGTCAAAAAAAGTGGGGGGATCCTGATTCAGAAACAAGATTCCTTCACACTTAGGAAAAGCCTACAGAGACCACTCAAATGGTGTACTGGAAGAGATCTACAAGCCAGCTTTCAACAGAAGTATTTCCTCATCCCTCTTGGATGCCAGGCACCAGAAAACAGTAGCAACTTGGCCAAAATGGTCCCTGCTTTTCATCAACCTGTGTTCTAGTTGTCAAGATAAATACAAGCAATTGCAGAAATCAGTCTTATATATGAAAGATTTGCTAGTGTTGCCAAGCTAGGGGTTAAATTGGCATGAGGAGTTAAAGCCGAGGCCCTGGGGTCAGGAGAATATCTTATTCAGACAAGTGATTCAAGCCTAGATTATAGGTCTGGGAAATTTGGTTTTCTGGGTTTGCTGTCATAGCTGTCTTAAGACAGTTTTACTATGTAGCTGTGGCTGGCCTGGAACTCACTGTGTAGGTTAGGCTGATCTCAGACTTGCAAATTTTTTCCTGTTTTGGCCTCTCAAATGCTGGTTTTTGGGGGTTTTTTTTGTTTTTGTTTTGTTTTGTTTTTTTGGTTTTTTCGAGACAGGGTTTCTCTGTGTAACCCTGGCTGTCCTGGACTCATTTTGTAGACCAGGCTGGCCTTGAACTCACAGATATCCGACTGCCTCTGCCTCCCAAGTGCTGGGATTAAAGGTGTGCACCACCAAGCCCAGCTTTCAAATGCTAGTATTATATATAGGCTCACATCACATGCTGGGTTCATCCCATGCTTTTCAAATGTCTGTTTTGCTTTTCCTGTGATAGATCCCATCTAGCTGTCCTCACAACCTGAGTTCTTGTCACAGCCTTAAAGAGGCAAGTATGGCACTAAAGCCCATTAAATATTATTCCATGGGGGCTGAAGAGATGGCTGAGCAGTGAAGAGCACTGGCTGCTCTTCCAAAGGACCCAGGTTCCAATCCCAGCACCCACATGGCAGTTTGAAACTGTAATGGCCAGGCGTGGTGGCGCACACCTTTAATCCTAGCACTCCGGAGGCAGAGACAGGCAGATCTCTGTGAGTTCAAGTTCAAGGTCAGACTGGTCTACAGACTGAATTCCAGTATAGCCAGGGCTACACAAAGAAACCTTGTTTCCAAAAAACCAAAACAAAATAGAAATTCTGTGGACTAAACGTTTATGATGCCCATGGAGTTCAGAAGAGGGTGTTGAGATCTCCTGGAAATGGAGTCACAAATGGTTGTGAGTCACCTTGTGGGTGCTAGGAATTGAACCCAGGTCCTCTGCCAGAGTAACAAGTGCTTTTAACTGCTACATCATCTGTCCAGTCCCCTCCCCATTTTGTTTTGAGACAGAATTTTTCTATGTAGCCCAGGCTGGTCTCAAATACCTGGCCTCAAGTGAACTTCCTGCTTTGGTCTCCAGTAGCTGGAACTACAAATACTCAGTTGTTCTCCATTCTGAAATAAACCTTGAAGGGGTTTGCTACCCTCAGCCACAAATGTAGAAAACAACGAATTAATCAATTAGTCAGACTTAGAAGTTAAACTAGAAGTTTTCATATTCTTTTTTTTTTCTGAGACAGGGTTTCTGCTTAACAACCCTGGCAGAGATCGACCTGCCTCTTGCCTCCTGAGTGCTGGGATTATGCGCAGCAGCTTGCTTGCTTGCTTTTTGAGACAGGATCTTACTATGTACCCCAGGGTGGCCTGGAATTGACTATGTAGGCCAGGCTGAATCCAAACTCATGATCCTCCTACCACCACCACCCTCTTCCCCCCACTTCATGACCTTATAGGATTATCATTATGCTCGACTTAACATCTTGAATTTCATAAACTCTGTTTATGGCACTGAGAGGAATATTTAAGATACAGATAGTAGTTTAAGGTGAAGAACAAATGAATGGGATGGTTTCCCTGGGTCAAAACCCCAAAACCTGTTTTTCCTAATTGCATCTTATTTAAAGCACTCAAGTTCCTAGGGGCAACCACCTCAAGTCCAGTTATTCCCAGTGGACATACACGTGGATTCTTCTCATCACATAAGTGTTTAGAGATTCATCATTACTCTAAGAACTAGAGAGAGAATTTCGAGGAGTCAGTCTCTGCTTATATGTATGATGAGCCTCTGCATATATTTTATTTGCCTGGTCAAATCTGTGCTGCTAAAAAGCAGCCTAAACTATTTTCACAAGAAAGTCCTATTTCTGATTTTTAGCTAGTTTTCGACATACTCACCCCTGTCCCACTGAACCCAGTACAATATCCCTGTGTTTACAAAAGGTGTCAGGAGGGAAATGAATAGAACTCAAGGGGTGGAGCCTCAGTCCTTTTACGGGAAAGTACAGTCCTTTAGTGCGCCTGCGAGGCTCCCACGCCCTGGGAAAGGTTCCTATCGATTTGCTCTGTGCTCTGCAGCTCTTTCTGGTTGCAGGCAGCCATCTTGCCTGGAGCTTGAGACAGGAAGAAGAGAGAGGAGGAACGGGTGGCACTGGGCTCGGGGCCGCCCCGGGGGCTTCAAGAGCCGGGGGCAGCCCCAGAGGTGGTCCTCTGTCCTGGGCTATGCTCTAGGACCAGAAAAGGGAAGGTGGAGGGCAGAAGGCTTCATGGGTGGGGAATATCAAACAAGACTTGCTAGATGGGGGAGGGGCGTTGCCAAGGCAACTGGGGAGGGCGGGGTCATGCCTGAACTGCAGTTGTGAGTCACCGGAGTGCTGCCCAGGAGAGGCAGGGCTGGGGTGATGACCATGCTAACGACCCAGTGGGATTTCGCGACATCACCTGTGTGGCGGGACTTCGTGTCTATGGCAACTGTCACCTGGTGGAGAGGGCAGAATTAGATTTCCTCTGCCTGGGACGCTGACATTCCAAGTCCTTGTCCTGCAGGGTCCGGCAGGCAAAAGCACCATAGAAGGAAGCCAGGGAATGGCCGCGGTGTGGCAGCAAGTCTTAGCAGTGGACGCGAGGTGAGGCGTGGGGTTGGAGCCTATGGGAGCGGAACTCACTGAAGCATGAGCAATGGCGTTAAGTGAGGTTGGGCGGAGAACTTGTCTGGTGCGGCTGCGTGAGCATGCGCAGTAGCTTGGTGTGGGATATTCCCGTGGTGAAGTGGCCCGGGCCGGAGAAAGTTCCAAAGAGCATGCTGAGAAAATGCAGTTTGAAATGGACATGCGCAAAGAGACTGTCTTTGAGTGGGAAGTCAGGCTGGTGACTCTATCTAGCCCCTTATTGCCTGTCATCATCCGCAACTTTTCTTGATATCACTACCCTACTATTATTACCCAATTGCTACCCCATACTAGCCGCTCTACCATTACCTGACCCTAACTTCCATTGCTGTCAATCTGACATCTGTCATCATGCTAGACTATAGTTGGCCCAGACTGACCCCAACAAAGCTGCAGATTGACTATATTGTCCCCAGACTGATCTTTTTATCATACTTGTCATTACTGCAGAACTATCCCATCACAGTACCAAGAGAAATCCCCCTTTCCCACTGTTGATCACGCTTACCATCCCAACCACTGCTGAACACTTCATTGCTCTACTCTATGCCTCAAGCTGATTTATTCCCTCTGTCCTGTGCCTGCTGCCTGTCCTGCCTTCTGGACCCCACAGGTACAACGCCTACCGCACACCAACGTTTCCACAGTTTCGGACCCAGTATATCCGCCGGCGCAGCCAGCTGCTGCGGGAGAATGCTAAGGCTGGGCACCCCCCAGCACTGCGTCGGCAGTACCTGAGGCTACGGGGCCAGCTATTGGGCCAGCGCTACGGGCCACTCTCTGAGCCGGGCAGTGCTCGTGCCTATAGCAACAGCATTGTCCGCAGCAGCCGCACTACCCTTGACCGAATGGAGGTGAGCTCCCAGCTGCACCATCTGCCTCCAAGGCCACCACAACCTTTTGTCAAACACTGGTGATGTACAAAGAACTGTTCCAGGGTCAGGAGAGGACAAAAAGGTAATATAGCAACTAAATCAGTAAAAATGATAAACAGTGAATTAGATAAACACAGAGCAAGTCAGATTAACGACTTGATAGTTACCACGGTGTAGTAAGGAATGCTAAGATAGTAACATAAAATTTAGGAGACAAAAAGGAATGAGAATTTGGTGCAGGGATGTAATTCAGTGATTAGAGTGTTTGCCTAGTATGTGTGAGGCTGATGATTCTTTCCTTGCACAGCAAACAATGAAAAGTCACTACTTTGAGGTAAAGGGGGAAGCTATGTTTAATAGGGAAGACTTCTCTGAGGAGGTAACAGTGAAACCTGACTGAAGTAAGAGACTGATTTGAGTGGTTTTCTGGAGGAAAAGTAGTCATTCCTTGTGAGGACAACATGAATGTACTAAGGATGTATTGAGAAGGGCAAGGACCGAAACTGGCACTAGTGAAGAAACTATTAACAGTGTAAGTGAGCAGTGACAGTGGTGGCCGGTGCCATGTATGATGAGAAGGTCATATTTTGAAGTCTCTAGACCTTAGTGGTTCTCAGAGACTAATTTCTTTTTGAGACAGGCTCTCATCATGTAGCCCAGGCTAGCCTGGCCTCGAGTTCAATATGTAGCCAAGCCAGGCCTTGAGCTAAGTGATCTTCCTGCCTCAGTTTCCCAGGTGTTGGAATTAGAGGCATCCCTAACCCTCTCTTGTGTGCAGGACTTTGAAGATGATCCTCGAGCCCTGGGTGCCCGAGGACACCGCCGTTCTGTCAGCCGAGGCTCCTACCAGCTGCAGGCACAAATGAACCGTGCAGTCTATGAGGACAGGTACATACCAGAGTCAGGCAGGGGTGGAGGTTCACGAGGAGGAGAGGGGCCCTGGGACATGACAGTCTGAACACCCACACCTACCTCCTATCACCCCCCACTTCCTGTTGGGGCTCAGGCCTCCTGGCAGTGTGGTACCCACATCGGTGGCAGAGGCAAGTCGGGCCATGGCCGGGGACACATCGCTGAGTGAAAACTATGCCTTTGCAGGCATGTACCATGTTTTTGACCAACACGTGGATGAGGCAGGTGAGCTAACAGGTGGTGGGACCCATCTACAAACATTTGTTCAAACAAGTACCCAAGACATCCTTTTCCAGAATGCAAGGCCTCTGGTACCACACCTCAGAAAGAGAAATTACCACTTGTAAAACCTTTAGCAAATGCAAAAGCTCTCTGCATAGTGCTCTACAAAGTTTCTGGTACTTTAGGTACTGTAAAGAACCACAGAAACTCAGAGAGCCCTTTGTAAAAGGCTGCCTGAGTTCTCGAGTCACTTGGAAGAGTTCAAAGCCTTTGCTGATAACTCCTTTGCAGAGGGCATAGTGGGCCACAATGTGCCGATGGTTTTGTAAACTCCTGAGAGCTTGATTATTGTACTCACTAAGACAATACGAGCTTTTTTTTTTTTTTTTTTTTTTTTTTGCATTACAGAAGACTTTTGCCTACTGAAAGTGCCTGGTAAGATTTAGAGAGCACTTTGGCAGTGGGGCTTCTTAGGTTTCAATTGCCTTTGTCAGCCAGGGAAAGCCCTTTGTTGAGACGACCATTCCTTGTGCTCAGTGAATGTGTTGACTCCCACAAATGGCTCCTTGGCATTTGCAGTCCCAAGGGTGCACTTCGCCAATGACGACCGGCACCGTCTGGCCTGCTGCTCACTGGACGGCAGCATCTCCCTGTGCCAGCTGGTGCCTGCCCCACCCACTGTGCTCCATGTGCTACGGGGCCACACGCGTGGCGTCTCCGACTTCGCCTGGTCCCTCTCCAATGACATCCTCGTGTCCACCTCTCTCGATGCCACCATGCGCATCTGGGCCTCCGAGGACGGCCGCTGCATCCGTGAGATCCCTGACCCTGACGGCGCTGAACTGCTGTGCTGCACCTTCCAGCCGGTCAACAACAACCTCACTGTGGTCAGGCTCCAGGACACCTGCTCATCAAGGGCGGGCATGCTGGGTCTGGAGGGCTGTCTTGGGTACCAGAGTACAAGGTTTAATACTCCCAAGTCCTATCCCAGCAGTCCTGTGGTCAGACTCAAAGGGAAAGAGACCAACCAAAAGCAGAGTTCATGGTCTGGGATGGCCTTGCTGTGATAGACTTCTGGGCTGTGGTTGGGATGGGGGTCATGACCCTGGGATCCCTCTGGTCCCATCAACCACAGTCTTACAGTTTTCTATCTACAGGGGATACTGCTAGGGAGCAGGATGATGAGGCTGAAAGTTCATCTAGTCTATCAGTGGCAGCCCCACTGTGGTCAAACTCCAAGACAGACTGGTCACAGGGCAGAGGAAGGACATGGAAAGTCTGGCATGGCCTGGGGGTAGGAAGCCAAAATATAGGGGAACAACAGGCCATGAGTGAGCTAGTACTTGGGGCTTTGTCTCATTTCAATGATAGCAGCTCACAGGCTTCAGAAGGGGGCAGTCCAGGGTGTAAGGGAAAGATGGAAGGGTGTTACAAGCCCAGGTTTTCAGACTCTGAAACTGAACCTGCTTTAATCTCATGAGCACAACTGGGCTATTGTGGGCATATTGAGAGGATAGCTAGGAAGTAGGAATTAGGCCTGGGTTACCTTTTGGTGTACCTTCCACAGTCCCACTGTGTTAAAGTCAAGGACTAGACAGAATGATGGTGTATGTATTCCACCCACAGGTGGGGAATGCCAAGCACAATGTGCATGTCATGAACATCTCCACAGGCAAGAAAGTGAAGGGTGGCTCCAGCAAGCTGACAGGGCGCGTCCTTGCCCTGTCCTTTGATGCCCCTGGCCGGCTGCTCTGGGCAGGTGATGACCGTGGCAGCGTATTCTCCTTTCTCTTTGACATGGCTACAGGTAGGCAGGCCACAGACCTATGTGTTGGTACCCTCCTTTCTATCTTCCCAGGACTCAATCCTTGTCTTCACCTTTTCTGCTGATTCAGGAAAGCTGACCAAAGCCAAACGACTAGTAATACATGAGGGCAGCCCTGTCACCAGCATCTCTGCCCGGTCCTGGGTCAGTCGTGAAGCACGGGACCCCTCCCTGCTAATCAATGCCTGCCTGAACAAACTGCTGCTCTACAGGTAAGTTCCTCCCCCACTAGGGCCATCTGGGATAGGGAAGGCCTGTCCCTTCCATCAGAGTGGAACAAGAACCTGTCTCCGTCATACTAATTTCACCAAGGACAGAGGTCTGTCTGACTTTGTAATATGAGGATAGGGTTGGGGATGTAGCTTAATGTCATAATGCTGGTCCAGGTGATACAAAGCTCTGGGTTCCATCCCCAGAAAAATACATACACAGACAATACATATTATGATGATCCATGGCCTACAAGGTGCACACTGTGCAATATGGTAATATCAATAGCAACATAAATAGGAATAGCAGTAATGGGAGCCTACATGAACACTACTATTGCCAGGCCCCGTTCAAAGCACTTTGTATCACCTCTTTTAATCCTCACAACAACCTGGGAAGTAGATACCGTTATTGTCTCCATTTTACAGTTAAGCAAACTAAGACAAAATAGATAAAGGGCTTGGAAGGTAGCTCAGTGGTTGAGCACTTGCCTAGCATGTGTGAGGCTCCAATACACTCAACACTGTAGTTTTTAAAAAAATGCTAACACTTATTTCCCTTTGTTTTGAATTTTTTCGCGCGCACGTGTGTGTGTGTGTGTGTGTGTGTGTGTGTATGTGTGTGTTTACTCATATCATGGAGCATATATGAAGATCAGAGGACAACTTGTGGCAGTTTCTTCTGTCCTTCCATGCAGGTTTCAGGAATCGAACTCAAATTGTCAGGCCTAGCAACATGTGTCTTTACTCACTTGTCTGCAGTTCCCTTTCTTTGGTATTTTTTTTAATGTACATAGGTGTTTTGATGTCTGTGTGAAGGTGTTGGATCCCCTGGAACAGGAGTTAATAGACAGCTGTGAGCTGCCAGGAGGGTGCTGGGGATTGAACCCGGGTCCTCTGGAAGAGCAGCCAGCACTCTTAACTGCTGAGCCATCTCTCCGGCCCCTAGTTCCCTTTGTTTTTCTTTATTTGGTGCTGGGAATTGAACCCAGAACCTTGTACATGCTAATAACACACTCTATCATGGAAATAAACCCACAGCCTATATTATTTTGTTCTTTTGATTTGGGAACAGAATGAATTATTGTTCCCACTCATTTCTTTCATGTTACAATTCTCTAGCTGGGACATGCAACATAATGACCAGATATACTTCAAAAAGCTGTGCTTTTTCAAGTTCGGCATGATAAGTTCATGCCCTAAATCACAGCATGTGGGAGGTAGAGACAGGTTGATCTCTATGAATTCAAAGCTAGCCTGATCTACTAGCAAGTTCCAGGCCAGCCAGAACAATGCAGTAAGACCCTGTGTTTAAACAAAGAAACAAAACCAAACAAACCTAAGGGGCTAGAGAGATGGTCAGCAGTTAAGAGCACTTGTTGCTCTTACAGAGGACCAGGGTTCAGTTCCCAGCACCCACATGGCAATTCAAAAATGTCTGTGACTCTAGTTCTAGGAGATCCAACTCCTACTTCTGGTATCCTCCAGTACTGTACATGCATGATGTGCTGACATACATGCAGGAAAAACACCTAAACACATAAAATGAAAATAAATCAATTGAACAAAAATGCTAGGCTTGGGAGGCAGGGCAGGCGGATCTCTGTGAGTTTGAGGCCATCCTGGTCTACAAAGTGAGTCCAGGACAGCCAGAGCTGGTATACAGAGAAACCCTGTCTCCAAAAACCAAAAAAAAAAAAAAAGGCTAGGTGTAAGGATATCTACCTATGATACCAACACTCTAAGGGCTGACGAAGGAGGATCACTTGAATGCATGAGTTTAGACTTAGCTTGTACAACATAGTAAGACTCTGTCTCCAAATGAGAAACAAGTGTGAATTTCATAAACATTGTAAATATTTCCAGCCAGGCGTGGTAGGGCACGACTCTAATCCCAGCACTGGACAGGCAGAGACAGGTGGATCTCTGTGAGTTCAAGGCCAGCCTGGTCTACAAAGCGGGTCCAGGACAGCCAGGGCTACACGGAGAAACCCTGTCTTGAAAAACTAACAAAGAAAAATCTTTGATACAGGATTGAGAAGATAGAGTGGTCCAGCCCTGCTCATGCCCTGAGGCTGAGGCTGTCCCCTGACCTTTTGTGCCTTCTCTTCAGAGTGGTGGACAACGAAGGGACACTGCAGCTCAAGAGAAGCTTCCCCATTGAACAGAGCTCACACCCCGTGCGCAGTATCTTCTGCCCCCTAATGTCCTTCCGCCAGGGCGCCTGCGTGGGTGAGTGCTGACAGGCAGGGCAAGTGGGGAGCTGGGAAAAAGACACCAGCACTGCTGCCAGCCTGGCTCAAACATCATGATACTCTGATGCCATGATTTCCTGGGCCTTGCAGTCTCTTGTGCCCTAACAACCTCATGCCTAAATGCTTTACACACAGAGCCACAGACAGCTTGGGAACTTTACAGCTGGGATAGAGAGCCCACACTGACGTCAAACCTCACATACTACCCACACAATCAAAGGATGTAGGCTCTATGTAGGGATGGTTCCTTTTACACAACCCCAAGGCTATCTTTTTTTTTTTTTTTTGCTTTTTAAGACAGAGTTTCTCAGCCGGGCGTGGTGGTGCATACCTTTAATCCCAGCACTGGACAGGCAGAGACAGGTGGATCTCTGGGAGTTCAAGTCCAGCCTGGTGTACACAGTGAGTCCAGGGCAGCCAAGGATACACAGAGAAACCCTGTCTAGAAAAAAACAAAACAAAACAACAACAAAAAAAAAACCACAGGGTTTCTCTGTGTAACAGCCCTGTCTGTCTTGGACTCACTCTCTACACCAGGCTGGCCTTGAACTCACAGAGATCCACCTACCTCTGCCTCCCGAGTGCTGTAATTAAAGATGTGTGCTACCACGCCCAGCCTATCCCAAGCTATCTGAGACCCTCACACCTCACATAACCTTCAGGATTTCATACTCGGTTACCACAGTAGCCACCTGATAGCCTTTCCCTCTCATCCTGCACAGTGACAGGCAGTGAGGATATGTGCGTTCACTTCTTTGATGTGGAGCGAGCGGCCAAGGCTGCTGTCAACAAGCTGCAGGGTCACAGCGCACCTGTGCTTGATGTCAGCTTCAACTGCGACGAGAGTCTGCTGGCCTCCAGTGATGCCAGTGGCATGGTCATCGTGTGGAGACGAGAACAAAAATAGGGTTCTGCCAGCCCTATACCATCCAGTGTTCCCTCCTCTCTCACTCCAGCCTTGTGTTGTAAATAAATTGTCTGTGGTCTTGTTGAGGAGCAACTCCCAGGTCTCCCACAGGGACGCACCAGGGAGCACTGGGACCCCCGTTAGAGTGGGGAACCACTTCCTCAAGAGTGCAGTAATCTGTTCATCCATTGAAGAAGCACTTATTGAGTACCTGCTGTGATGTATCACAGTGTCGCATAGTCATGCAGTCAGTAGACAGGAATAAAAGCTCCAACTCTGTCGTCAGGAACTGTGCTGAGAAAAACGGTCACAGCTGTGGCCTCAACTGACAGAAACTCCTGCCCTTGTGGGCTTGCACCCCAGCAGGGGCAAGCATATGGTAACAAAAGTGCAGCCATGCCTTGGTATATAATCCGCTTTATAATTGTTGAACTTGGTGACTTTTGGACCTTACATTGGTATAGAACCACACTCACATACCCAGTCTTGTGTTTTCACTTTCAGTAAATGACATGAGCTAGTCAACACTTTGTTACAAAATAGACTTTACAGTTAGGTAACCTTGCTTACATGTAGACATATGTCAGTATTCTGGGCACATTTAAGGTAGGTGAAGCTAAGCTAGGGTGTTTGGTAGGTTACATGTACTATTAGTGCATTTTAAATATAAGATAGTTAAGATAAGACAGATCTTATCTTAATTAACTTATATCAAGTTGGGATATAATTCTGTTTGATCAGAAGCATCTGTCTATAATAGGATAGTTGAAAATGAGTGGTGTGAAGAAAAACAAAGGGAGGAGACATGAGGTTGCAGGAACAGGAGGGGGCAGTAGCTTCTTGGGGCAATGTCATCAGGAAAAAATGTTCCTGACAGGATGATATTTAAAGATCTGATTGAAATGAAGATTAATTTAATTAATAAATTAAATTTAATAAATAAATTAATGAAGTCACACAAAAAAAACAAAAAGTAAAACAAAGTCTGGTTGTGGTAGGACACGCCTTAATCCCAACACTCGGGAGGCAGAGGCAGGCAGATCTCTGTGAGTTCAAGGCCAGCCTGGTCTACAGAGTGAGTTCCAGGATAGCCAGGGCTACACAGAGGAACCTTGTCTCGAAAACAAACAAACAAACAAAAACCAACAACAACCAAAATAAATTAAGGAAGTCATAGGGTAGGGATTGAAGAGCATGCCTGAAAGGAAGAGAAGTTAGTGCAGAGGTGCTGAGCTTGGACTCTGCCAGAGCATGCATGCATCAGCCAAGTGTGACAGAGGACAGTTAGACAGGTCTTTCAAGCTTCTTGGGCCATAGCCAGGAGCTTGACTTTTCCTGAGCGAGGGAGTTGCGGTGAGACCAGACAGCAGTGCAGAAATTAGGTGGGGAATGTTGGGTTCAACCCCAGGGGTTTCATCAGATTAGGTTGTAAAACTCCCCCAAATGGCAGCTTCTGTCTGGGTGGACCCCACACTTACCTGTGCATTGAGTTGTATCCCACAAGTAGAGAGCAGAAGTGATGAGCTCTGGGAGTGCTAGATTGGGATGCGGGCAGCCTTGGACCCTAGCACTGAGCTCCAGCTCCTGCTGTGGAAAGGAGGAAACAGAAACTCTAAACTCACCTCTATCTCCTCCCATGTCCATTCAGGTCCGTAATCTCAGCCCTGGACCAGCTCAGAAACCAATTATACTAATGTTCATTATTGGGTATCAGCAAGGAAATAAATTCCAAAATCATTGTCAGTGGCTAGAATCATGAAGAAGTTTCTAAGTTTGAAGAATTACCGAGGGTTCTTCCAGCTAATCCTCCCAGATCCGTATGCTGCTACATTATGCTAATTGGAACTTTGGCTAACATCTTGGGACCTCAGATTCACCAACCTGGTGTGCTATGGAACTAACAGCAACTCTTTGAGGGAACAAGATAATTCCCTATTTGTTTAATTTGTACTTCAACAGTGTGCTCACTGCAGCCAAAAGCATTTCTGACTCCAGCAGCCAGATCTTAGGCAAATGGTTATGAAATGGGTATATCAGTGAGCTGGATTGGTCCTAATCCAGCTTCAGGTCAATGAGGACTGTAACTTAACACAGCAAAGGGTACCAGACATCATTTAAGTGCTAATCTTTTAAGAGACCTTCCCAAGGGTACCAGTTCAGATGTGTGTGTTAACTCTTTTCTGTACCAAATAGATGCACAGTTTCAACCAAGGTCTGTAAGTAGCAAGATAATTTGGATATATGCCAGTTTTCTGTAACTTCCTTTTCTTTGTGTTCTCCATTTTCTTTAATGAGTCTGGTTTCAGGATGACTGATGATGAATATTGTTTGCATGATTTGGGGTGAAATTTTGTGAAATTTTTGTGGTGGAAGAGTTGACATTGTATTTTAAGTTCATCTTGGTGATACTTTTGACTCACAACATAAAGGAAAATAAACACTGAACAAACAAGAAACAAATAAAAAATAAGGTTATTGGTCAGACTTGGACCTCTCTTAATTTGTCTGTCATCACTGTGCCCCGCCTATGGTTCGACATCAGAATTCTGTTCATTCCATCATCAATGCTAGTTTACTTTCCCCTCAAATCAAGACTTGATCCACACCCTTTGTCTGATTTTGACCCTAGACATTTGTTGCTTTTTTAAGGAGGGGGCTGGTTTCGAGACAGGGTTTCTGTGTGTAGCCCTGGCTATCATGAACTCAGTTTGTAGACCAGGCTGGCCTTGAACTCACAGAGATCTGCCTGCCTATGCTTCCCCAGTGCTGGGATTAAAGGTGTGCGCCACCATACCTGGTAAAAATAAATATTTTTGTTGTTTTGGGGGGGAAGGGGTAGTTTTTTGGGTTTTATTTATTTATTTATTTATTTATTTTGGTTTTTCGAGACAGGGTTTCTCTGTGTAGCCCTGGCTGTCCTGGACTCTCTTTGTAGACCAGGCTGGCCTCGAACTCGCAAAGATCCGCCTGCCTCTGCCTCCCAAGTGCTGGGATTAAAGGCGTGCGCCACCACTGCCCGGCGGGTTTTATTTTTGGTTTTGGATTTTTGGGGTTTTGTTGCTGTTTGTTTGTTTCTTTTTCAAGACAGGGTTTCTCTGTGTAACAGCTCTGACTCTCCTGGACTCACTTTGTAGACCAGGCTGGCCTAAAACTCACAGAGATCCACCTGCCTCTGCCTCCAAAGTGTTGGGATTAAAGTGCCCAGCATTTACACTCATCTATGAATTGCCATGTAGGTGCTGAGATTTGAACCCTGGTCCTTTGGAAGAACAGCCAGTGCTCTTAACCACTGAGCCATCTCTCCAGCCCCCAAAATAAATAAATAATTTTGTTTTGTTTTGTTTTCGAGACAGGGTTTCTCTGTGTAGACCAGGCTAGCCTTGAACTCACAAAGATTCACCTGCCTCTGCCTCCCAAGTGCTGGGATTAAAGGCGTGCACCACCACCGCCCAGCTTTTTTTTTGTTTTTTGAGACAGGGTTTCTCTATAAATCCATGGCTGTCTTGGACTCACTTTGTAGACCAGGCTGGCCTTGAACTCACAGAGATCCATCTGCCTCTGCCTCCCGAGTGCTGGGATTAAAGGTGTGCGCCACCATGCCTGGCAATAATTTTTTTTTTTTGGTTTTTTCGAGACAGGGTTTCTCTGTGTAACAGCCCTGGCTGTCCTGGACTCACTTTGTAGACCAGGCTGGCCTCGAACTCACAGAGATCCACCTGCCTCTGCCTCCCAAGTGCTGGGATTAAAGGCGTGCGCCACCACGCCCGGCATGGCAATAATTTTTAAAAAGGAAGGAAATATGGCTCTACACAACATCTGGTGTTGTTTCAAACTTCTATAGTCTGACACCAGGCAGTTAATTGTAAGCATATTTAAGAATAGCACAATTTGTAAAAATAAATAAATAAATAAATAGTTAGATAGATAAATAAATAAATGAAAAAAATGAAAAGTTTCCTGGTATAACACAGTCCCCTGTGTGCACAAAGAGGCATAATTACATTGAAACTCTTCTCCAAGTACGTGTTACTTCTTCCATGAAGATGGGTAGATGGGTTCTAGAGATAGGCTACATGTATTATCTTTAGGGCCTAGGGAGGATCTGGTGTGGTCTCAGTCATAGATAGAGCATAGAGGTCATCCATGCTATTAGTCACCTCCAGTCCTGGTTGGAGGAGGTTGGTAGAGCCCCTGGCCATACAGATAGATATCACAAAAGTCATCTAGAATATTAAGTATCTCCAGTCCTGGTTGGGGGAGCTCCTGGCCATACAGATAATGCAAAAGTCACGTAGACTATTAGCCACCTCTGGTCCTGCTTGTGGGAACTTGATATGACCTGGCCCTACAGATAGTGAAAGGATCACTTACGCTCTTTAGACACCTCCGTTTCTAGCCTTTTAGTCAGAAAATGGATTATACCTTTTGTTTTAAAAAGACAACCCTGAGTATTTAACATTTCTGATTTCCCTCTGTGCTCCCAACAGTTTGAAGGCCTCTTCTGGTCTTAGATCAAACCCAGATCTATTTCAAACCCAGATCTATTTTGTGTTTCTGTTTTGTTTTGGTTTGTTTTTTTGTTTGTTTTGAGACAGTGTGTTGCTACTTAGTCCCAATGATCTGGAATTCCTTATGTTGTTGATCAGGATGGTGTCTAACTCACAAAAGTCCACCTGCCTCTGCCTCCGTTAGCATATCCTCTACCCCCCCCCCCAAAATTGGTTTTAGAGATAGGGTCTCATGTAAGAGAGGCTGGACACAAATACTGTGTAGCTGAGGCTAGCTTTACTCCTGATCTTCACGCCTTCCTGTCCTAAGTGCTAGGGGGCACCACCACCTAAGCCTCTCTTTAAAGCATCCTTCAGATTTCTCAGCACCCATGTGGCACCTCACAGCTGCCTGTAACTCCAGGTCCCAGTAATCTGACCCCTCTTCTGGCCTCTATGGGCACAGTGCATACACACATGGTACACAGACACGTGCAGACAAGTGCACCATACACAGAAAGTTCATACATCTCAAAAAATTAAAAACAAATGAAAAACTCAGACCGGACCTTGAAGTCTAGTCAATTATAGTATCAATATTTCCAGCCCGTTCTCAAACTACGACTTTCTTTTTTAAATCATTTCACCGTCAATGTTATTTTGGTTCCTAATCAGAGTTTTTTGTGTTCTTTGTTCCAATTCTTAGCTAGGACTTCTTTACTTAAAGAGCTGGTATAGTAAAGCTAACACAGCTATTAACTCCTCTGAAATCCTTTGATTCCAGGCTTGTACTTAACCCATCTCTAGTTTGGACTTTTTTGTTTTGTTTTGGATTTTTTTTATTTTTCAAGACGCTTTCTCAGTGTAACAGCCCTGGCTGTCCTGGAACTAGCTTTGTAGACCAGGCTGGCCTTGAACTCACACAGATCTGCCTGCCTCTGCCTCCTGAGTGCTGGGATTAAAGGCATGTGCCACCTGGCTTGGTTTGGACTTTTAAGTGGATTCTAGGATTAGATTTTATCAATAGTGCCACGGAGGTCTGTTGTTGGACTTGGGCAATTATCACTCCTTTTTCTTTTTCTTTTTCTTCTTCTTCTTCTTCTTCTTCTTCTTCTTCTTCTTCTTCTTCTT
>CAJQZJ010000248.1:113306-134880 GCA_907164525.1 Lophiomys imhausi | reverse complement strand
ACCTGGAGTTTGCCTCTTTGGCCAGATGGCAGACGACTGAGACCCTGGGATCCTCCTGCCACCCCTCCCACCTCCCACTGCTGGGTCAGAAGCTCAGAACTCTGCCTAGATTTACGAGTGCTAGAGATCTGAACTCTGGTCCTCATGCCTACCCACCACGAACTTTACCCACTGATGCGTCTCCACAACCCAGTTTACATTTTATTTTAGTTTTTAATGCCTACGGGTGCTTTTCTCCTATGTCTGTGCACAGCTTTGCATGACTGCTGACAGAAGAAGCCAGGGGAGGTCATTGGATCCCCTGGAACTGGAGACACAGATAGTTGGATGATTCCTTGGTGCTGGGACTGAAACTAGAAGCCACAGGTAGAAGGGCCAGTGCTCTTAACTGCTGAGCCATTTCTCCAGCCCAAAAACCCATCTTTTGGAATCAGGGTCTCACAAAGTCCAGCTTGCCTTGGTCTTGCGATATAACTGAGGCTGGCCTTGAACTCTTGACCCTTCTGACTCCAGCTCCCACATGCTGGGGTTGTAGCATGAGCCACCATGCCCCGCTTTCCTGGTATTTCTGTGTCTTTTGAGACAGGTTCTCACTATGTAGCCATAGCTGTCTAGATGTCTCTCTGTCGACCAGGGTGGCCTGGAATTTGTGACAATCCCCTTGTGTCTTTCCCTCCTGTGCTGGAGTTATAAGCATGAGACGTCTTGCCAGCCACTCCTGCTATCTTGAGGAGCATCTCTAGGTCTTCTAAATGTGAGCTCTTGAGTGCTCTCCCCTGTTGGGGACCAAGGCTAAATGGTCCTCTTCTGCACAGGCTTAAACTGTGGTAGCTCCTGGCACTAGTGGATTCGCGCCCTCTGCTGGCAAGAGGAGAGGCTGACGTGTTGGATCTGGAATGATGTTCTGCCACAAAAAAAAAAAAAAAAAAAAAAAAAAAAAAAAAAAGGCAGCCCGTTTTCTAGGACCTTAGACTCTGGTGTGGGTCTGTGTTGACAAAGAGCCGTGTTCTAGGTGGATGAGGGCCCAGGACTGTTAGTTAGGCTCCCAGATGGGGCCAACTGGGTGTACTTCAGGACAGAAGGCTTAGCAGGTGGGACTGTAGGTTATCCTTCAGTATTCCACATATGTAGTGGTTCTTGGCATTCCTAATGCTGTGACCTTTTAATACAGTTCCTCATGCATGCTGACCCCCAACCATAAAATTATTTCATTGCTACTTAATTAACTGTGATTTTGCCACTGCTATGAATCATAAGGTAAATAATTTTGGAGACAGAGTGTTGCCAAAGGGTCACAACCCACAGGTTGAGAACTTCTGCTTCACAGTTTCTGTAGACAATTGTCAGAACATTGTTTGGCTCAGATGCTCAAACCTGTAATTCTAACACTTAGGAGTCGGAGTCAGGATGGTTGTCCTAATTTTGAGGCAATCCACACACACAATTTCTTGATATTAACCACTATGTAAAGTATAGATAGATAAGAAAACATGATTACTAAAAGAAGTAGCATTGGATAGGAGCCAGGAGATATAGGATGCCCTTGCTTTGTCTTTAACTCTTCAAAAAAAATATATATATATATATATATATACATATATATATATATATTTGGTTTTTTAAGACAGGGTTTCTCTGTGTAACATGTAACATCCCTGGCTGTCTTGGACTTCCTTTGTAGACCAGGCTGGCCTCAAACTCACAGAGATCTGCCTGCCTCTGCCTCCCAAGTGCTGAATAAAATAGCATTTGAGCCCAGGTCTTATTCTGTGTCTCTGGCTGGTTTCTCCTTATGTAGACCATGGTGGCCTGGAAGTTACAGAGATCCACAATTCCCTCTCTGAAGCTCTGAATTTAAGGGCATGGGTCGTCACTCAGGTTTCTTCCGTTTTGTTGTTGCTGTTTGTTTGTTGTGGTTTGTTATATTTCAGGGATACCCACACGGGGCTGGAGAGATGGCTCAGAGGTTGAGAGCACTGTTTCCTCTTCCAGAGGTCCGGAGTTCAATTTCCAGCAACCACATGGAGGCTCACAACCATCTATACTGGAATCTGATGCCTTCTTCTGGCATGCAGAGGTACATGCAGACTGAGCTCTCATACATGTAAAATAAATAAATCTTTAAAAACATAAAAGAATATACACACAAACCGGGCATGGTGGCACACTCCTTTAATCCCAGCACTGGGTATGCAGAAGTCCACAAAGTGAGTCCAGGACAGTCAAGGATACACAGAGAAACCGTGTCTTGAAAAAAAAAATCTTTCAGTTTTTTGTTAAAAATTTAAAAAGTCAAGATTGAAAGGACTTAAAAAAAAAAAAAGATTGCTCATGTCAAAGTGACTTTTACTATAAGGATGTTCTGCTGCCAGGGCCATCTCGCGCCTCAGAGGAAATTAAGAGACATAGAACTGACCACACAGGACCATAAAGAAATTCAATAGCCATCAAAAATCGAATGGCTGAACAATGCTATATATTTAGATTATGAAGTATCATGAGTACCTTATAAGGATGACGTAAACATTAACCTTACATGTTCTTTTTTTGTTTGTTTGATTTTTTTTTTGTTTCGTTTGTTTTTCGAGACAGGATTTCTCTGTGTAGCCCTGGCTGTCCTGGATTTGTTTTGTTGACCAGGCTTGCCAGATCCACCTGTCTCTGCCTCCCAAGTGCTGGGATTAAAGGCATGAGCCACCATGACCAGCCATAAACTTTTTGTTGGTGGTGGTTTTTCAAGACAGGGTTTCACTGTGTAGCCCTGACTGTCCTGGAACTTCCTCTGTAGACCAGGCTGGTTTCTGCCTCCTGAGTGCTGGGATTAAATGACATTGTATGTTAATTGAAAGGACCTTGGCCAGGTGGAGCGTTGTGAACATGGTTCTGGCAGGCCTTCCCTTTCTCTCCCATTCCCTCTGCCGTGCTAAAAAATCATTAGATTGTTTTGTTTTTTGTTGTTGCTTGTTTTTTTTTTTTGGTTTTTGAGACAGGGTATCTCTGTTTAGTTTTGGCTGCCCTGGAAGTCACTCTGTAGACAAGGCTGGCCTTGAACCCACAGAGATCCGCCTGTCTCTGCCTCCCAAGTGCTGGGATTAAAGGCATGTGACACCACACTCGGCTATCGTTAGATTGTTGAGGTGTGCTTTTTCAGCATAACTGCAGCCATTTTTGTCTTCAGTCTCTATTTTTGTTATCAGATGAAATTATTCATACTTAGTTTGTTTATTACCTTGACATTCTGAAGAGTCCTCAGCTACAGCTCCACTTGGGACCAATCAAATTAAAGCTAAATGCTTTGTCTAGCTAGTCAAAATGATGCAGTGCTGCCATCCCTTTGCTTCCTACACCTGGTTACCTGGTTGTTACCTGGTTATGGTTTTAATCCCAGCACTCAGGAGGCAGAGGCAGACGGATCCCTGTGAGTTCGAGGCCAGCCTGGTCTACAAAGTGAGTCCAGGACAGCCAGCACTATTACACAGAGAAACCCTGTCTTGGAAAAAAAAGGTAGCCGGGCGTGATGGCGCACACCTTTAATCCCAGCACTCGAGAGGCAGAGGCAGGTGGATCTCTGTGAGTTCGAGGCCAGCCTAGTCTACATAGAGAGTCCAGGACAGCCAGGGCTACACAGAGAAACCCTGTCTCAACCCCCCCCCAAAAAAAAAGAAAAAAAAAGTAGGAGCCGGGTGTGGTGGCGCACACCTTTAATCCCAGCACTCGGGAGGCAGAGGCAGGTGGATCTCTTGTGAGTTTGAGGCCAGTCTGGTCTACAAAGATAGAGTCCAGGACAGCCAGGGCTGTTAGAGAAACCCTGTATCAAAAAACAAAAACAAAAAAAGTAGGAAGTGGAGCTGGAGAGATGGCTCAGCAATTAAGAGAACTGGGTACTCTTCCAAAGGAGCCAGATTCAAATCCCAGCACCCACATGATTGTCTGAAACTGTCTGTAAGGGCAGGGTGTGGTCAAGCACAACTTTAGTACCAATGTTTGGGAGGCAAAGGCAGGCAGATCTCTGTGAATTCAAGGCCAGCCTGGTCTACAGAGTGAATTCCAGGATAGCCAGATTACAGAGAGAAACTATCTCGAAAAGCCAAAAAAAAAAAAAGTAGGACGTAGTGACAATCTATACCCATGCCACACAGAACTACCTCATCTGATTTGATCTTAGAAGGTAAGTAGGTCAGACAGACCCGATTAACATTTATATGGGTGCCTGTACATCCCAATTCTGTGATACATAGAGTTTGGGTCCAGCCTGTGCTAAAAAGAAAAAAATAGTGCAGGATAACACTGCATTTGTTTTGGGTCTGGAGAGATGGCTCTGTGGTTGAGAATGCTAGCTACTCTTCCAGAGGACCTGGGTTCAATTTCCAGCAACCACATGGCACCTCATAGTTGTCTGTAATCTCATTTCCAGGACCTGACACCCTCACACACACACATACATGCAGGCAAAACATCAATATACATAAAATAAAAACAAAAGAATAAATAAAGTATTTTTTTAAAAGACAAAAACAGTCTTAACTATATAACCCCGATTATAGTAAATGCAACGTAATTACCCATTCTTTTCCTTTTATTTTTTTTTTTCTGAAACCCAGGGTGGCTCTAACTCTCCGATCACATCTCAGCTCATCTATTATTTCTCCCAACTGTTAGCGCAGAAACACTTACTTCAAAACTCTAATGTTCCCAGTGTGTAATTTGGGGCCCTTTGTGTTTCCATTCTACATTCGTACCATTTCTTAAAAGACAGGACTCATGTAGCCCAAGATAACCTTGAATTCCTGTTCCTCTTGCCTCTTTCTAGCCAAGTGTTATGGCTACAGGCGCACGCAAACACGTCTGGAGTACGTATATGTTTTATCATAAACAAGCATTTATCATTTTGTAAATAGAGCTAGGAATAGGGTGGGAAAAAGAAAGTAAAATCCCACCGCATCTTCCCGCGCCTAAGGCGATCTCAATTTTCAAATCTTTTATCTTCCAGCCAGGAGCTTCCAGAGCCACAAGGTAAAGAAACATCCGACAGCCACTCTAGCCCAACTCAGAGGACTAACTCGTTAGTCTAGGAGGTTCACCTCTCTATCTCTCAGTGGGTTAACGAGTTCAATGCTGAGCCCGCTTCCGTTTAGGGAGGGGCAGGCCCTTTCTCTCCCGAATTCCCTAACATAGTCCTGCCTTTCGGTAGTCTCTTGTGCCACCAGTCCCACGACTGTCCCTCATTCTCCTTCCGAAACTTCCCTCGGAGGACTCTACCACTGCTTGTGATGCTCCACAGGTCCCCGAACTGGGCGAGAAAACGCGTGGCCGGATTTTCTGCCCAAAATGATTCACTTCCGGTCACAGACTCCCTCCCCCGGAAGTAAGACCTGCTGTAAACAGCAGAGCCGGGCACCAAAGCCCGGGAGGTCAGAAATTCGTGCCGCAGGCGGCACCAACGGCTTGGGCAGGGGTCGGGGAGGGGTGAAGATCAAGTGAACAAAAGGCGACGTGCAGGATCCAAGGGTTGGTCTGGGTCATGGGGTGGGTGTTCTTCTACAGGTCTTGACAGGTGATTGATGGCTAGAGATAGGAGGCTTGAGTAGGTCCTGTCATGGAAAAGAACTTGAATTTTGAGGATGAAGCTTTCAATTAGGGTTCTTGGTTAGTGTGGGCATTTGGATCACAGATCTAAAAAGGGGTCTTAGAAGCCAGTGCTGTTCAAAGTGTGGCTTTTAGAAGCAAGACCCAGGTTTTACACCAGAAAATGTAGATTTGAGGTCTTAGAGGGTGAGTACTGGAATGTTTATGTCAGGGAGACAGCAACTGCATTGGTTGGCTGAGGTGCTATAGGCTGGATTTTTGGATAGTGTGTACTGGGGGGTCTTTAGAGGGTATCTGTGCCCTAGGGCAGGGTCTTCAGGAGATAATGTGTCAACAAAAGGGACAAACTTTAGGGGGAGGAGGTTCACGAGTGGCATTGGGTAAGCTCAGGAGTCATGGATGGAGAGTACAGGGAATGGAATGTGTTGAGTGTGAAGAATTTAGAATGTCCAGGGAATGCCAGGGGTGTCTTCAGGACTGAAGTAGAGAGAGTGGAAGGAATGCCCAAGCTTGCCTTAATGATCAGAGTTAGCAATATGAGAGAAGGGTTTTGGGAAAGCAAGTTGCATGAGAGGGTGTAAATGAGGATCCTGGAGGCAAATAAATGAGTTAGTGAGAAGGGGAGTTCTGTGGGTGATGGGCCATTCATAGCAGTCTCAAGGAGAAGCAAGATTCCTTAGCCCTTATTCCCCTATTTACTGACAGATGGAGTTGGGTGCAGGCGTGAAGATGAAAAGCTTGTAGAAAGAGATTTAAAGTCATGTCAGGCATTAGAACCAAGAATGTCTGGGAGTGAGGAGATATCATGGGATATCCTCTACCCCATTACTTCCTGACAGGTTCAGTAAGGGTTGGTATTTATAGAACTTGTGAGTCTATGTCATTGCAGGCCAGGATATTTCTGCCTTTGGTCTTGATTTGAACAGATACTCTGAGGTATCCTCCCCTTGTTTTTGTTTTTTGCAGTCTGGCAAAGAAAAATGTCAAACTGGGGAGGAATCCGGGCGTGATGGCACACGCCTATAATCCCATCACTCAGGAGGTGGAGGCTGGAGGACTTCTGGGAACTCAAGGCCAGCTATGCTACATAGGGAGTACCAGGACAGCCAGGGACACATAGCAAGACCCTATCTCAAAACAAAATAGACAAAGTGGTGAGGAAGAAGAAATCATTTGGGGAACAGAAGTTGTAGGACCTAAGCGAGGACACTCCAGAACACTTCACAATGCTGTCTCTTTTGGGCCTAGGGAAGCAGTTTTGGACCATGACTCAGCAGCCACTTCGAGGCGTGACCAGCCTACATTTCAATCAAGACCAGAGTAAGCTTATGATTGTGTCTTTGTGGAAAAGAGGGAAAAGAAGCTATGAGCTGACTGATTCTTTCTATCCCCCAGGTTGCTTTTGCTGTGCCATGGAGACAGGTGTTCGTATCTATAATGTGGAGCCACTCATGGAGAAGGGGCACCTGGGTGAGTGGTTGTAGTGGTGGGGCAGAAGGGCTGATGTGGCCATTGGCATCTACCTCTACTGACACCCTGGTCCCTGTCCAGACCACGAGCAGGTAGGCAGCGTGGGCCTGGTAGAGATGCTGCACCGATCCAACCTGCTGGCCCTGGTGGGCGGTGGTAGCAGCCCCAAGTTCTCAGAGATATCAGGTAAGTGCTTTCATCCTGTACTTGACCCAGATACCCCAAATTCCTCACTTCCCACATACAACCTGATGATGATGTCTGCACCTCAGGGTCCCACAGCAAGAAGGCACAGTTTGTAAGTAATGGATCTTACAGTCTGAGAAGTTTGGTCTGTTATCATTATTGATGCAGAGTCTCACTTTGTAGTTCTCGTTGCTATGTAGACTAGGCGGCTCTCAAACCCACAGCATCTGGGATTAAAGATCTGTATCACAACAGCCGGCTTTAGTCTTTCACTTTTATTTAAGAAAGGAAACATGGGTTACACAGAGAAACCTAGTCTCCAAAAACAAGAAAAAAGAAAAAGAAAGGAAACATGCGAGGTTCTGTGGTGTACACCTTTAATCCTAGCACATGGGAGGCAGAGGCAGGCAGATCCCTCCTAGTCTACTTAGTGAGCTCCAGGACATCCAGGGCTCTTACACAGAGAAACCCTGTCTGGAAAAAGAAAAAAAGAAAGAAACATTTACTGGGGCTGGATTGTAGCTCAGTGGTAGAAAACTTGCCTGGTGTATGCACAAGGCCCTGGGTTCCATCCCCAGCACTGTGAAACCAGCAAAACCTAATAGTTGTTCTAAGCAGTTTACACACAAACATTAATTTTTTTTGGGGGGTGGGGTAGGGTTTGAGTCATGGTCTTTCTATGTAGCCCTCACTGTCGTGGAACTATGTAGACTAGGCTTTACTCGAACTCACAGAAGTCCTCCTGCCTGCTGGGATTAAAAGTGTTCCCCCCATTCCTACCCGGCTAATTCTGTGTGGTAGGAAATGTCAATAGCCATTCTCTCCTTTAAAAAAAAATTATTCGCTGGAGAGATGGCTCAGTGGTTAAGAGCACTGGTTGTTCTTTCAAAGGACCTGGGTTCAAATCCCAGCACCCACATGACAGTTCACAGCTGTCTGTAATTGCCGGGCGTGGTGGCACACGCCTTTAATCCCAGCACTAGGGAGGCAGAGGCAGGTGGATCGCTGTGAGTTCAAGGCCAGCCTGGTCTACAAAGTGAGTCCAGTACAGCCAGGGCTACACAGAGAAGCCCTGTCTTGAAAAACCAAAAAAAAAAAAATTATTTTTTATTTTATGTGTATGGGTGTTTTGCCTCCATGCACAGATATATGCACCATGTGCATGACTGGTGTTATGGATACCCTGAGCCTGGAGTTACAACTGTGAGCTGCCATGTGGGTGTGAGGAATTGAACCCAGGTTCTCTAAAGGAAGAGCCACTGCTTTTAACCACTGAGCCATCTCTCCAGCCCTCCATTCTCCCTTTTTTTTGTGCTATCAGTGGAGCCCAGTGCTTTGCAGATGTTCTATCACTAAGCCATACCCCCAGCCTCCTTATCTTCATTTTTATCCATGAGAAAACAGGCTCGGTTAATTGACTTATCCAAGATTACACAATTAACAGGTATTCAAATCTTGGAGCCATCTCTCCTACATGCTCTTAGCTTGAGCTTTAAGTGCCATCTTTTTTGTTTGTTTTGGTATTTGGTTTGTTTTTTTGAGACAGGGTTTCTCTGTGTAACAGAGCTGTCCTGGACTCAAACTCATAGAGACCCATCTGCCTGTGCCTC
Source organism: Lophiomys imhausi (assembly GCA_907164525.1). Taxonomy (NCBI): domain Eukaryota; kingdom Metazoa; phylum Chordata; class Mammalia; order Rodentia; family Muridae; genus Lophiomys; species Lophiomys imhausi. The sequence continues at coordinate 126,028 of CAJQZJ010000248.1, read as the reverse complement.
CCGTGTGCTGGGAAACTCACAGATATCCACCTGTCTCTGCCTCCTGAGTGCTGAGAATAAAGTCGTGTGCCACCACACCTGGCCTTAAGTACTATCTTGTTTTAAATTTTTTTCTTGTTGATCCCCCAATGACATGGCAAAAGTTGTCATAGGTGAGTCACAGAAACCTAGAATTTGTCACAGAAATCTCCTGGGGGTATGGACTGGATCCTGAAAGCCAAAGTAGTTACAGAGGGGAAGCTGTGGGCCTGGGTATGAATTCCTTAACTGTTTGTTCTTGTGCTATAAGGTCCATGAGCAGATACAGCTCATTTGAGCCTTGATTTCCTTATCCCCATATGAGCATCACTATTCTAGAATCTGTTTTCTTAGAGATCTTGTCCACAGGTGTTCATGCTGTGTGATACTCACAATGAATATTTAGTGAAAAGTGAAGCAAGTGGAGTAAGGATGGGCCTTGTGTCACACAGTCTGCCTCTCACCCTAAACTTTGGTCTTTTACCAACCCACCCATTTACTTGGCAGTGCTGATCTGGGATGATGCCCGAGAAGGCAAGGATTCCAAGGACAAATTGGTGCTAGAGTTCACCTTCACCAAGCCAGTGCTGGCTGTGCGCATGCGCCATGACAAGTGAGCTTGATGAAGACGGGGTGGGGGGCAGGACGTTCCCACAAGAAGTAGGGTTACCTTCTGCCCGGCAATTGCCTTGTCCTCATGGCCTTCTGTGTTGTGTGATGTCTGCAGGATTGTGATCGTGCTGAGGAATCGGATCTATGTGTACTCCTTCCCTGACAATCCTCGAAAGCTGTTTGAGTTTGACACTCGGGACAACCCCAAGGGTGAGAGGACCTAAATATGCAGGTGTAAGGATGTGAGGCTGTGGAAGAGGCAAAGAGGAGATGAAAGAAGGGACACGTACTCAGAGATGTTGGGGCAGTGACTCTATGCAAGAGATGGAGCCCTTCCAGTCCCACACTTAGTTCCTTACCTCTACCCTGAGTCCTGCCCTCCCGTGACAGCAGAAAGCACTCACTGAGAACATGGGTGGGTGTTATCAGTGAGCTCTGGGCCTCCAAGGATCTCCTAAGAACTTCTTAGAATCTGCTCAGACAGGAGCTTAATGCAAAACAAAGCCCCCTGTGAGGTTTTGCTCTGGGTAACATGCCACAGAAGCTTAAAGTGTGGCCCTCCCTCATCCAGCTCTGTCCATTCTGAGACTCAGCCTTGCCCTGGCCTCCCCTTCACCTGCCCATCCCCAATTCTTCCTCACAACTTAGGGCTGTGTGACCTCTGCCCAAGCCTGGAGAAGCAACTGCTTGTGTTTCCTGGACACAAATGTGGAAGCCTTCAGCTTGTGGTGAGCCATCCAGTGGGCAAGGGTGGAGAGGTGGGTGAACTGATCTCTTTGTGAACTTGTAGTCCCTCTCCTGCGTATCACCCCCAAGCCCAAACTGTCCCCTCCTACCCCAGGATCTGGCAAGCACAAAGCCCGGCACTTCATCAGCTCCGTTCACCATCAATGCACATCAGAGTGATGTGGCCTGCATGTCCCTGAACCAGCCAGGCACTGTAGTAGCCTCAGCCTCCCAGAAGGGTACCCTTATTCGTCTTTTTGACACCCAGTCCAAGGAAAAACTGGTGGAGCTTCGAAGAGGCACTGACCCTGCCACCCTGTACTGGTGAGCACAGGATATGTGTGGTGGGCTGGTGACCATATAGCACAAGTCATCATGCTGGACATCATTACTGGTCTGTCTTGCAGCATTAACTTCAGCCATGATTCCTCCTTCCTCTGTGCTTCCAGTGACAAGGGCACTGTCCATATCTTTGCTCTTAAAGACACCCGCCTTAACCGCCGCTCTGCGTGAGTACTCTTACCCTACCTTGTCCCAGTCTCCCTGGCTATGTGCAATACCCGGACTTACCAAATGCTGCCTACAGGCTGGCTCGTGTGGGCAAGGTGGGACCTATGATTGGGCAGTACGTGGACTCTCAGTGGAGCCTGGCCAGCTTTACTGTGCCTGCTGAGTCAGCATGCATCTGCGCCTTTGGCCGAAATACTTCCAAGAATGTCAATTCTGTAATTGGTGAGTGACAGCAGTACCTTTGGCTTGTACTAAGTGGGTAAAGGACTGCAGGTTACAACTTAAAGAATTTAGCCCTTCGTGGTGGTGCACGCCTTTAATCCCAGCACTCAGGAGGCAGAGGCAGGCGGATCTCTGTGAGTTCAAGGCCAGCCTGGTCTACAGAGTGAGTCCAGGACAGCCAAGGCTCTGTTACACAGATAAACTCTTTTGTCGAAAAACCAAAAAGGTTACCAGAAGCTGGAGAAAACTGGAATGTGTGGCTCAACCTCATAATTAGTAAGGGGTTGTGGCAAGGGCCTGGTGGAGTTACCTGAGACGATTGGAGTATGTGGCTGGGGTATCTCCTTAACCTCTCGAAACACCTCAATCCTCCTCAGCCATCTGTGTAGATGGGACCTTCCACAAATATGTCTTCACTCCTGATGGAAACTGCAACAGAGAGGCTTTTGACGTGTACCTTGACATCTGTGACGACGATGACTTTTAGGAGTCCTGGCAGCTGTACTAGGAACCTGCAGTAGCAGATGGCCAAACTAAGTCTGGAGGGTGTTGGACCAGCCAGCAAGCATTGATGAGGCCTCATACTCTCCACTGAAGCACAGCTCTGGCTAAATAAACAGTTCACTTCCCCCAAGCACTTTTTTTACTGTGTGGGGGAAGGCCAAGGACAGATTCCCTGGGCCACCTTTGTCTGGAAAACACTGACGGGGACCCAAAGGGATTGTCTTAATCCAACCTGGGGATTAAAAAAAATGGTTACCAGGAGACAGTCTCTGTGATGTATATGAATAAAAGGCTTTTAAATGGCATTTATGACTTGACCTCAAGGGTGGGGCATACTTTTTCCAGGAGCCGCGTGACCTAGGAATCTGACAGGAAGTGGAATCCAGCTTGGGATCTGACTTCTTTTTAGTGTGTTCAGTGTTGAGTCAACGCACAGCCTGCTAAATCCAGCGTGGTGCCCCGCCCAGGAGTGAGGAGAAGTTTGAGTTTTGAGCTTCTCGCCGCGTGGCGATGGTTGGTTTCCCGGCAGCCTCTGCTACCATAGTTGGTGGTTTCTGGTCACGTTCATGTTTGCGGCTGCGCAGTATGCCCACATTGCTAGTCATCTCCTCCCTAGACTCTATTTCCCAGTGTACCTCGCGGTGCTGTGAGGGGTAACTGGGTGTTGTAGTCTCGCCGCCCTTCGGGCTGGTCCAGCAACCCGCAGGATGTCGGAGGTGCGGCTGCCACCGCTGCGCACCCTAGACGACTTTGTCTTAGGGTCTGCGCGTCTGGCGGCCCCTGATCTGAGCGATCCACAGCGATGGTGTCACCGCGTCATCAACAATCTCCTCTACTACCAAACCAATTACCTGCTCTGCTTCGGCATCAGTCTCGCTCTGGCCGGGTGAGGGAGGGAGATAGCTATTGGCTGAAGATACTAGCAGACGCAGGGTGGACTTCTGTGTCTTTGGGGATGAGGAGAGCGGAACCTAAGGGGAAATGTTAGACTGGGAAGTGTGAATTCAGTAGAATAGGAAGTTCTGAGGGGCATGGATGGAAGGATTTGAGGGAGGCAGATCTTTGTTATAAGGAGGGTCGAGGAGGCAGGATTTCGGGGGAGGGGACCTGAAGAGTAGACCTGGGTAGCAAAGGTGAGGGGGCGGGTTAGGGTGGGTGGACCCATATTTAAGGAAGGCCTGATAAGGGATGTGAGTACGTGAGAGGTTCGGTGATGTGAGTGATGGGGCAGATTAAGGGAGCCTTGGAGGGTTTAAGACAGAGGGGGAGTTTGTAGAAGACTTGTTCATACTGAGCCCATAGGGAAGATCAGGGCTGAGAAGCTTGAGGCCAAAGACTAGGAGAGGGACTGAAACCAAGAACAGGTTCGTTCTAGCAACTGTGGAAGGGTGGCTCTATATGAAATATGGGGGGGGGGGCTTTTGAAGGAAATGACAGACACCTGAAAGGTGCCTATGTCTATGAAGAGAAATATGTATTGACTGAAGGTCTGGATGAAGGATCTGCAAGGTCAAGTGGAGGAATGTGGGGGCAGATGTAGGAACACTAGAAAGAAATACTGCAGGTCTAATGTCAAAGGCCAGAGAAGTGTGAGGAGCCCTGGACCTCTAGCAGGGCGGGAGGATCTGATAGAACTGTAGTACCGAGGTATTGAGAAGTCAGAGGAATCTCTGGAGGATGGACTTGTTGGAGATAGGCCTGGTGAGACTATGTTGGGATGCCGATTCTGGAGACAGGGAACAAAACTCGTGGGTCCAGGATTGGGTGTATGGTGAGGCTAGCTGAGTGCTCTTGTTCCTGCAGGTACATTCGTCCACTGCATACCCTCCTGAGCGCACTGGTAGTGGTGGTGGCCCTTGGGGTGCTGGTGTGGGCTGCTGAAACCCGTGCATCTGTGCGCCGCTGCCGTCGCAGCCACCCTGCTGCCTGCCTGGCTGCAGTGCTTGCCATTAGTCTCCTCATTCTCTGGGCTGTGGGCGGCGCTTTCATCTTCCTGCTCTGCATCACATCGCCGGTGCTTTGTGAGTCTCTACTCTCCCTGCTATAGCTGGGAAAATGGACAGCTCATGCTTGAACATCAGGCCTGCCCTGCACTGGTTCCAGGGCTAAGTGGGGACTGACTAGAAACCCTGAAGGACAGGCATGCCTTCATTAAATGTGTCTTCCTTGGCTTTGTTCCCTCTCTACTGAGAGAATCCTTCTTTATTACCTTTTTGGGTCTTCCAGTGTTAAGTGCCTTAAATTGTCCAAGTCCCAATTTACTGGGATGTCCTTCCTGGTCACATCCCACATAGCAGGCTTTGAGAACTCACCACTCCATTAGCCTGCCTCTGGGTGAATTCCCCATTGTGGGCTGCAGGCCCCTGACTCACTCTTGGTATCGCCTACAGTGATCCTGCTTCATGCTTCACTGCGCCTGAGAAACCTTAAAAACAAGATTGAGAACAAGATGGAGAGCATTGGTCTAAAGCGGACACCAATGGGACTGCTTCTAGAGGCACTGGGACAAGAGCAGGAAGCTGGATCCTAGGACCCTGGCATCTACACCCTGGATCTAAAGGACCCTTACCCCATACCCATGACCAAACCTTTTAGCAGCCATTAAAAATAGGAGCCTAGAGCCCTCTAGCCTGCCCCCCAAAAAAAGACACCTGTGACTGCTCACTCCAGTTCCAAACTAGTCATCTTTTAGCCTCCACCCTTATTACTTGGGACCAAAGTTTTCCTCAGTCCTGAATTTGAGACTCTGTCACCTACATCCAGCCTTGAAAGTGAATTTTTTTTTTTTTTTTTTTTTTGGTTTTTCAAGACAGGATTTCTCTGTGTATCTCTGGCTGTCTTGGACTCACTTTGTAGACCAGGCTGGCCTCGAACTCACAGAGATCCACCTGCCTTTGCTTCCCAAGTGCTGGGATTAAAAGCGTGCGCCACCACACCTGGCGAAAGTGAATTTTTAAGCCAAGAGCACCCATAGCCAATCTCAAAACTGGACCCAGAGATACTCCCCTAACCCAAACATGGGATTCACTGGTCTTCCATACTTCAAATCGAGGGCTGGAGGCAGAACGTTCTCAAATCTTGAGCTTGAGACTAAGTATTTTTCAGACCCCACCCAGCTTGGAACCCCGGGTTAAGATGTGGCCAAATCTTGAGCATAAACCCCAAGTGTCCTCAGCCCTGAACCCATTGAACCCAGATGACCCTAACCCTCAGCAGTCCCAACAGCCTCCTTCCAACTCTGTTTAGGTTTTCTCCCTCTCCCACAGTGTTCCCAGCATCAAGGGCCAAGATGCAGGGCTGGCTAGGGATAGCCCCAACTGGGTTTCGGGCTCATCTATTAGTATTGCCGCAACAATAAAGCTTTTGAATCTCAAGCTGGTTTGGTCTCCTGTCTGAAGTCTTTGTACCTTTGAATGAATAACCCAGTGACTATCTTCAGTTCGGTTGGACCATACCTGATTGGGTTTATATGTGCTGAAATGGTGACTACTATGGTCCTTAGAGCTACTAAAACACAGGGATGCAGAAATGTGTACTATCATCCTGGATATTGTCATATTATAAGTGGACTAGGAATGTAAGTGCAGAGAGACAAAGAAGCTGCCCCATCTCACAAAACAAATGAAGTCAAAACATGACAGCTGGACATGGTGAAACCTGTAATCCCAGTTCTAGGGAGGCTGAGGTGGAGGACTATGAGTTGTGGCCAGCCGTGGCTGCATACAATCTATTTCAAGGAAACAAAACACATGACACTATTATAAACTATTTCCAGTGTTTTTTGTTCCCATAAAAATATTGTTTCTAGGGGGCTGGAGAGATGGCTCATCAGCTAAGAGCACTGGCTGTTCTTCCAAAGGACCCGGGTTCAAATCCCAGTACCCACATGGCAGTTCACAGCTGTCTGTAATTGCCAGATGTGGTGGTGCAGGACTTTAATCCCAGCACTTGGGAGGTAGAGACAGGGGGATCTCTGTGAGTTCAAGGCCAGCCTGGTCTACAAAGTGAGTCCAGGACAGCCAGGGCTACACAGAGAAACCCTGTCTCGGAAAAAAAATATTGTTTCTATCTGGGCATTGTTGTGCATACCCTTTATTCCAGAATAGGCAATCTCTGAGTACAAGGCCAAACTGGTCTACATAGTGAGTTCCAGGCAAGCTAGGGCCGCCCAGAGTCCCTAGTCTAATAAATACACACATGTAATATGGACTTGACTAGAGGTGTGGGTTCCTGAGGTGAAGCAGACAAAGAAACAATCCAGTTCAGTTTATACATTTATTATAGAAATCCCCTTCCAGTGTGAGTAGTGTCTTGGGTCCAGATCCATTGGTACAAAAAGAAAAATTTTAACACCAGGTAAAGGGGGTAGGGGAGCCCCCAGCTCCAGAAAGTCACAGACAATATAGAAACACAGCTTATGTGGATTTGTTTAAAAAGTGGTAAATAGAAGGAATGCCAAGGAGGACATGATGTGGCCTGTGGCCCATGGCCAGATGTCACCTGAGGGTTTTACTGGCATCTACCAGTTGCCAGGTTTAACCACTGCAGCATCCCAAGATGCGACATACTCAAAAGGCTCTGCTTCTTCACAACCTCTTGTATGGCCTCCTGACTGGGGAGGGTCATCTCAGACGCCATGAGCTGACAGAGACAGTTCCTTCAGTTAACCCACCTAGACTTTCATCCTTCCAAATGTGGACAGAAGCCCATCTGCCCAAGAACTCTAGTGGGAGAAGGTAAGGGAATTCTGTTCACAGCAGTCTCTCAGCCCCTTGACTCTATGTGGTCTATTTTGCTGAGGCAGGGTGGTGGCTCTGGAATGGAACAGGTTGGGCATGGGGACAGGAATGAACCCAACCATGAATAAGCTCACAGTTTCCCTTTTATAAAACACCTAGTGTTGGGCAAAAGACAGTGAATACTAAATGACAACTGTAAACAGAAATGGAGGAAGGGGCAGGGTCCCCACGCCATTATCTCCCTCTTTGAAGCTAGCTGGGGCCCTCCAGTCCCCCAGCACAGGATGAGAAGAGAAGCAAGGGTATCAGACATCTTCCTGGGCCAAAAAGAAGCCAGGGGTCCTGTGAGATCAGGCAGTTGTCCCGTAGGACCAAGAGCAACCACATCCCAGGGATAAGCGAGGTCGACTGTGTGCTCCCCAGACTGGAGTATGTCCACACCAACAAAAGGCTTAGGGTCAGACCAGTGTCCCTGGGGTCTGGGGATCAGAACTGGAAGACTGCTCCCTGTCTAGCGTCAGGTCACTTAACCGAGCATTCAGTTCCGGGGGATACAGGAAATCCGTGTAGTATCTTTAGAAAGGACAGCAGGAATCCGGAAGACAGGTAGGGAAGACAAGACAAGAGAGGGAAAGACAGACAGGACACACACAGAGAAAGGAAAAGAAGCTTGTTAAAGAAGTGGAGACAGGATAGCACCTTCAGGCTCACAAGCATGGGGTGAGCTTGGAAGAGAAAGCCAGGGAGAACCCTTCCTCCCAGCACCCTGACTTCAAGGCTCACTGCCAGCTGCCACACACTAGGGAGAATAGAAAAACTCTTTCAAAGCTTGGGAAAGAACTCCTGCCACCAACATCCAAGAACCTCCTCACCAGGCCCCCAAGGAGTAATGCAAGTTATGTGTGATACAGTGACTCCATGCCAAGACTACAGCTAATTTCCTTGTGGTCCCACTCATCAGCAATGGTGACAAAGTACTCCCTGGTCAGGATACCTTCAGCATTTGAATCAATACCCTTACCCATCAGTAAAAGCACCCCCATACCTTCCGGAGACAGGGGGTGCTGTGAAACTCCTCGAGTGCGGGATTGGTGCCTGGCTGGGAGGGCTGTACAGTGCCTGGCCCACTTCATAGCAGCGGGCATGCAGGAAGGGCGCATGTGTTGGGCCCACATGCGGGAGCATTGGCCGGCGTTGGGGACCCACAGCCAGTCCCGAATTCCGGATGTACCAGTCCCGCAGCCCCTCCAGAGCAAGGTTCTTGTGGCCACCTCGCTCACCAGGTGGAGGTAGCCGGGTGGGTGGGGTCATCCAGAGTAGTGGGTTTGGATGCACTTCCAGACCCTCCACAGCTTCTGGGGGCAGGCCACCGGGCTTGGACCGAATGGCACGGGTGTTGAGGTCCTTGCTGCGGAGGAGGGGGCTGCTGCCGTCAGCTGCATATATGGGTGGAGGACCAGGGAGCATGGCAAGGAGCCCATCTCTGCGGGAAAGGGGTCCTGGGACTTCAGGAGCAGGCAGCAGCTCCCCCCAACCTGCCCCGCCAGCACCGCGGGGCAAGCCCCGGTTTAGTGAATAGTCCAAAAGGAAGTCTCCACACATAGGTGGAAGCCGGGGGGGCCCACGGGATGCAGGGGCAGCTGAGCTAGGCCTGGCAGCCCGAGGTGGGTCTGGGGGGCCAGCGGTGCGGGAAGAGAAGGAAGGGATTGGTTGAGGGCGCTCATACAGCACCTCACTGCTCTTGCAAACTGGGGGACCAGCAGCAGGGGGAGCCAGTGGGGCAGGTGGAGATCCAACTCCTCCAGCAGTTGCCCTGTCCACCAGCAGGGCCTCAGAGCTATTGCTGCGGCGTGTACGAGCTGCGAAGAGGGAGGCCCGATCAGAAGCAGGGTCAGGCCGAGGAAAGCCCATCTGGGAGTCCTGACTACCGGACCACTGGCGAGAATGGAGGCCTTCGGGTCTGGAGAGCAGAGGTTGAGGTAACAAGAACAGGGTCAGACAAAGAAGACAGCAGATGAGTCTCCCTTATCGCTAAAATGGGACCAATATTAGAAGTTGTATTCGCGTGGCCGCTAAGTAGTGCATGTAATGAGCCAGTGAGGTTCGGTCCCACACAGGGAAGTTGGAGGGTAGTGCTGCAAGTTCTTGGAGTGATGTGAATGTTTCTAGGAAGAAAGCACCAGCTAGCTAAGGAAGGGCACACACGGGTATTCTTCTGTTACCAGGAGCTCCTATTCTCCTAGGGCTATCCTTGTGGCTCCTTACTATCTCCGGAAGGAAATTCTAGGCCTTATGCTTGGACCTAATGGCTCTGTTGAACTCTAACCTGCCGTGTCTATGAACCAAGCCCAAACAATCGCCCCACCATGCACACAATGTAGGCCCCCCAAAAGACAGGGCTTCTGTTCACAAAAAGGGAAAAATAGGCATTTAAGCATTTTGGCATTTAGGAAACATTACAGGGGCTGGAGAGCACTGGCTGCTCTTCCGGAGGATCTGGCTTCAATTCCCAGCACCCACATGGCAGGCAGCTCACAACTGTCTGTAACTCCAAGATCTGACACCTCACACAGGGACACATGCAGGCAAAACACCAATGCACATAAAATAAAAATAAATAGATTATTAAAAAAAAAAGAAGCATTACAGTATTGTGCTTCGAGGCTGACACTAGATTCAAAAATTTTGCATGGGTTCAAACATCAGAGCTTTGGTTTACTCCCAAGTTACTTAACTAACCTTTCTGAGCTTCGGTTTCTACATTTATAAAATGCAAATAACAGCATCTCCTGAGGGGATCTTAGGGTGACTGAAGGAGTTGCTCTCCAACACAAATGCTATCAATTATTAGCAGACAGTAGGCATTTGGTACATGCTACCCAACATGCACTGTACCTGTGTCTTTCAAAGGCAGATATTATACTCCACAAATGAGGGGGCAATGATTCAGAGAAAGAAAATGACTTATCCAAAAAAAAAAACAAAGGAAAGCCCACATTTTCATGCCTCTGCATCCTATTCCCAGTCCACTTTTCAAAGGCCAGCTGCCCATGTCCCACACACATCTTTTGGTAAGTCGTGTTCAACATCTACAATTAGAACTAAAGGTTTCGTCCTCTGACACTCAGACCCACCCTCAAGAGTCCCCTTACTTGCAGAGCCGGGGGCCAGTGCCCCGGGTGAGGACAGGGGTGGCAGGCACACTTCGCCCCTCAAAACTGGAGGCACTCCTGGGCAGCGAGCGTGTGGGGCTAGACAGAGATGGCAGGCCCACATCGGGACCCAGGTTAGAAACTTCACCGACCATTAGGCCCTCCTGCCAACCCAGGCTCAGGATCCCACTCCTGGTCCCGGGAAAGGGGTCAACAGGATCTTCTTTACCTGGTGGGGCTGGCCACAGAGTTGCGCCGGCTCTTCAGGTCCCCATAAGTATCTGCTGGGGGAGGCTTCCATGGGGCTTGCCGTTCGGGGCTCCCCCCAGAAACTGCCCGAAACTGGTCCCAGGCCTTTGGTGGTGAGGGGCGCTCGGTTAGAGGAAAGCAGCCATGAGGCTCCTCTGGGTAGAAGGGAGAAAAGGTTAGAATTCAATAAGAGACGTTCCAGAAGAGGAGGGGCATGTGCTGGGACAGGGTTAAGCAAGCTTAACGGATGAAGCAAGGCAAAATGGGTAGTGTAGAGATTGCCCTGTAGGGTCTAGGGCACAGGAGGCAGTGATAGGCAAAGCTAAGAACACGTGGGAACATGGGGCTAAAGTAGGAGGGGCTGAACAAAACAGGATATTCTGAGAGGACACAGGAACGGGCTGAGCACAGGTTTCAGGATCATTCTCACCATTATCATGGCTGGCCCCTGACTCTAAGAGGGAGCTGCTCTCCGAGTGCAGAACTACATCCTCTACGGGTAAGAAAGGGAGAAGCAGTTTGTCACTCCAAGGTCTGGGTTCCATCCTCTTATACCAGTGGATAGGCATCTCTATGTAACCTCCCATATGCCTCCCGACTCTGACCCTGCCCCAAGAATCCATCTTTAGCCGGGCGGTGGTGGCGCACGCCTTTAATCCCAGCACTTGGGAGGCAGAGGCAGATGGATCTCTGTGAGTTCGAGGCCAGCCTGGTCTACAAATTGAGTCCAGGACAGCCAGAGCTGTCACACCGAGAAACCCAATCCCGAAACAAAAAAAAAAAAAAAAAAAGAATCCATCTTTGCAAGCCTCGGGCCTATAATCCCAGCCCCAGAGGCTTCATAAAGTGGTGTGTGTGTGTGTGTGTGTGTGTGTGTGTGTGTGTGTGTGTGTGTGTGACAAGTTCAAGGCTATTCTGATCTACAGAGTTAGTTCAAGGCCAGCATGAGCAACTTAACCAAAATCCTGTTTCAAAATAAAAAGTAAAAACAAAATGAGGTGCTAGAGAGATAGCTCAGTGTTTACGAACACTCGCTACCCTTGCAGAGGACCTGGGTTCAGTTCCCACACCGGGTACCTCACAACAATCTACAACTCCAGCTGCAAGGCTACTAAAGTCCCTGGCCTCCACGAGCACCTGTATGCATATGGTACACATAAACTCGCGCAGGAACACATACATGTAAATAAACATGAATAGACCTCCTTCAAAATAAAAGGGAGAGGACCAGGGATGTAGCTCCATGGTAGAACGCTTACCTAGAACGCCGAAGGGTCTAGGTTCAACCCCACCATACATAAAAATATCCACCTGTACCTGAATTCAAGACTACCATGAGCTTGAGTATTCATCTTCCTGTTGCCTACTGCTCAAGTCAGGCTTTTACAACTCTCCTTGATGGGTAAGTAAGTCCCTTAAGTCCTGCTCGCCTCTCTGCCTTCCATGACTGCCCAGCCACTCCACCACCTCCCTCCCACGTACATTAGCCACAATCCATTCTCAGGCCCACTTTTCTCTCGCTGGAGAGATGCCGGGACTCGGCTTACCTTGGCTGAGCTGAGCAAGGCGGGTCCCCAGGCAGGTGCCCTGGGCATTGACTAGTGCTCCCGCAAACAGTGGCAGTGGTTGGAGCACCGGGAGGCCAAGGCGGGCCTGGAAGTCCCTGAGCTGCTCCTCCAGCTCATGCAGCCTTCGTAGTGCATCAACCTGTACCTGGCGCCGGCGCTGCCTCTGTTCTCCGCTGAGGTCAGGGGCCAGGGCCAGGCGGCGGGCAGCAGCTGCAATCTGCTGCTGTACTGACACCTCACGCTCCAGAGCCTCAAGAGCCAGTTCCTGCCCAACCCAAGAGGGGGTGGAACAGAGTTAAATAATAGAAATGACTAGGCTGAGCCCATCCACACAGGAAGTGGGCCCTGTTCTTCCTAGGGGCGGGCCTGTTTGCCTAGGGAAGAAACTCAATCCCCCTCAGAGGACAAGGTGAGGGGCTGGG
>CAJQZJ010000248.1:58223-88306 GCA_907164525.1 Lophiomys imhausi | reverse complement strand
CCCCAAGCCTGAAGACCTGAGTTCAATCCCCTGAACCACATGAAGGTAGGAGAGAACCGACTCCTTCAAGGTCTCCTCTGCCCTCCATATGATGGCCACATACATATACAACACACACACACACACTAAAATAAATAAATAAATTTGTTTTTAAAAGCTGCTGAGTATGATGTTGCAGGACTCTAATCCTGGCCACTGGGGAGGCAGAGGCAGTTAGATCTCTTAGAAATTCCAGGCCGGGCTGGAGAGGTGGCTCAGAGGTTAAGAGCACTGGGTGTTCTTCCAAAGGTCCTGAGTTCAATTCCCAGCAACCACATGGTGGCTCACAACCATCTACATTGAGGTCTGCTGCCCGGGCATATATGTAGAGCAAATATGGTATACATAATAAATAAATAAATGTTTAAAAAAAAAAAAAAAAAGAAATTCCAGGCCAACCTGTTACTCAGCAAATTCCAGGCCGGCCGGCCAAGTGTACATAGTGAGACCCTATCTCAAAAAAGGAGAGAGATAAAGGAAGGAAGGAAGAAAGGAAAGAAAACAAAGAGAACATTCACGGGTTAGTACAAAGGTAACTTTGGGAGGGCAATTGCTATTCTCTTCAATTATCTTACAAGTCTACCATAAATACCTACTGTCATCCTGTCATGCCCTGGTTCCCAACTATATTTACAAATCTGCCTCCATGGGTTCCCACCTCATCCTGAAACTGCTCTGACAACTCTTTCTTCCCTTGCAGGATCATTCAGTTAAATGGTGGCCTGTCAGAGACCTCAGCCACCCCTTATCACAAAGTTTATGTGCCCCTAAACACCTTCAATCTTACCTTCCAACTGCCCTCTCTCTACCCTCCACGTCTCCAGCTCCCTTTCACTGGGCCCAAGTTGTCTCACAATTTACATCAGAGGGGAAAGGGGACAGGGGGCTGTTGAGGAGATTGAGAGTGAGAGATTAAGAAACAGAAAGAGAGAATGGTGGGTGTATTGTGCCTCAGGAAAGCAGTTGTCACTTTTGAGGCAGGCATATGAAGATGGTGCTTGTAACTTAATCTCTAAATAGTCAGTTTCAGTCTGCTGCAAGTGTTTTTTTTCATACCATCACATCTTTTCATCAGTCCTTGTTTTTGTTGTTTGTTTGTTTGCTCCTTTGTTTTTTCAACACAGGGTTTTCTCTGTGTACAGCCCTGGCTGTCCTGGACTCACGTTGTAGACAAGGCTGGCCTCGAACTCACAGAGATCTGCCAGCCTCTGCCTTCTGAGTGCTGGGATTAAAGGTGTGCGCCACCACGCCTGGCTTGGTTTATGTTTCTTTTTCCAGACTGGATGGGAGAGTTATTAGTGAACAGGATCCTTGTGAGTTGTAGGAGAGCACAGTGGAAGCCCTCAGGAGAACAGGGCTCTCCACTTGCCCAGGGGATCATGATTGGGAGTATGTTTGACCTCATACCCATCAGGGATGAGCCACTTCGCACCTACTGTGTCCTCAAGGTCATCTGCATTTAATTTAGAGGCCCCACTTTGAGGTATGGATCTTCTGGCAACAAGGGAACTTGAACTTGACTCTATTCAGGGTTTCTGTCTCATATTCCTTATTCTGTAGCTTGGTGTAGATGGACATGATGACTGGCCAATGAGAACCCTGGGCTCTGTGTCCTGGGGCTGGATCTCTATGAGTTCAAGGCCAGAGTTGCTTAAATACAAGTTCTACCACAGCCAGAGCTATGGTGTGAGACCTTGTCTCAATTCTTTCTGTTTGTTTGTTTTCCAAGACAGGGTTTCTCTGTGTAGCCCTGGCTGTCCTGGAACTCACTCTGTAGACCAGGCTGGCATCAAACTCACAGAGATCTGCCTCCCAAGTGCTGAAACTAAAGGCGTGTGCCACCACACCCAGCCCCCTTGTCTCAATTCTTTCTCTCCCCCTCTCAACTATATTCTAATATGTTTTAAGAAAAGAGATATTCTCTTTAATTTTTTTTTTTTTGGTTTTTCGAGACAGGGTTTCTCTGAATATCTCTGGCTGTCCTGGACTCGCTTTGTAGACCAGGCTGGCCTCGAACTCACAAAGATCCGCCTGCCTCTGCCTCCCAAGTGCTGGGATTAAAGGCGTGCGCCACCACCGCCCGGCTTCTCTTTAATTTTTATTATTAATTTTATTTCATGTGTATGGGTGTTTGGTCTGCCTATATGTCCACTGAGTCCAGAAAAGAGAACTCTTGGAACTGTAGTTACAAATGGCAGTGAGCCACCATGTATGTGCTGGGAACTGAACTCAGGGCCTTTGCAAGAACAAGTGCTCTTACCCACCCAGTCAGTTCTCCAGCCCCTTATATTTTATTTTTGAGGCAGGATACTGCTATGTAGCCTAGGCTGACCTCAAACTTGTGTTCCTCCTGCCTTATCCTCTTGAGTGCTGAGATTATAGAAGTGCACCATTATGCCTGATTTGGGATTTTTTTTTTTTTTTGGGTTTCTCGAAACAGGGTTTCTCTGTGTAGGCCTGGCTCTCCTGGACTCACTTTGGCCTGGAACTCACAGAGATCCACCTGCCTCTGCCTCCCAAGTGCTGGGATCAAAGGTGTGCACCACCACACCCGGCAATTAGACAGCTGTGAACTGCCATGTGGGTGCTGGGATTTGAACCCTGGTCCTTTGGAAGAACAGCCAGTGCTCTTAACTGCTGAGCCATCTCTCCAGCCCACTTGATGGATTTTATGAAACCTTAGCCTGGATTGTGCAATCTTACCCCACCTAAGCTAGCCCTTAATTCTATTCCCCAAATATGATCCCATATATACATACATGCCCTGGGCTGTTTTTTTCCACACTATGCCATGTTCCCGGCCACGTGTCCCGATCTTTTCTCAAACCCATGGCGTGTGTCCTCCCTCCTGCTCTGTCTTCCTCTTCTGGCTTCTCTCTTCTCTGGAGGCTTCTCAGAAGCCAAGGGAGGAAGAAGGAGACACACAATGGAGTAGATGAAAGAAGATCATGCCATATGGCCTGGAACATCGGCATAGTATGGAGAAAAACACCCCAGGGGACGCATGTATATATGGGTCATATTTGGGGAATAGAATGAGCTAGCTTTGATGGCCAAGATTGCTCAATCCAGGCCAAGGCTTGATAAAATCCATGAGGTGTCTGTGTGTTTAGTTATAATGGCGGGTTAAGGATTAACACTGCCAACCAATTAAATATAATATAAATACTAAGTAAATAATTTAATTAATTATTTCTACAGTTAAGATCACTGGCTGCTGTTCTAAAGGACTCAGGTTCAATCCCAGCACCCACATAGTAGTTCCTAGCTCTCTGTGCACGTCTTTAATCCTAGCACTCAGGAGGCAGAGGCAAGCAGATCTGTGAGTTTCAGGACAGCCAGGGCTACACAGAAAAACTCTGTCTCAAAAAAACGAACTAAACAAAAATTACAATGTTTCTCTTCTTGGGACAAGAGAAGATTTCTCAGCAGTTAACATTGTTGCTCTTCCAGAGGTCCTGGGTTCTAACACCAGACATGCATGTGGTGCACATACATATACACATAAAATATATCTAACAGAATAATAATAAAGAATGGAGAATCAACCAGTTGTTAAGAGCATTTGCTGCTCTCATACAGGACCCAAGTTCTGATTCCCAGGATCCACATGAAGGCTTACAGCCACCTGCAACTCTAGTTTCAGGGCTAATTTCCTCTTCTGATCTCCACAGGCTCTTGCATGCATGCAGGCACACACATATATCCTATATATATAGGATATATATAAAATATATATATATATTTTTTTTAAGTAGCCCGGAGTAGTTGTGGTAGTGCTTGGCCTTCAGTCCCAGCTGTAGGGAGGCAGATCTCTGTGAATCCAAGCCCAATGTGGTTTTACATAGTGAATTTCAGCCCAGCTATTGCTACAGAACTGGATCATGTCTCAAACAAGACAAAACAAAATCTTCAAAACTAACTTGAGATTGTAATCTTTCTTCTGGAGACGGTCCCCAATGTGACATGGCTATGGATGCAAAAATGTGCAAGTTAATAAAGCCAAGTGAGACACCTGGGAAGTGATGGGAAGTGAGATTACCAATATCACTAACTGCAAGGCCAGTGAGCTTTCTGGTCTTGTTGTTTGAGGACTGCTTGTGTCTCAGATTATTCTGCAAGTCACTAATGTGTGGCTAAGGATGATCTTGAGTTTCTAATTCTCCTGGCTTTCGCTTCCCTCATACTGTGATTGCAGACTTGTCCCATTATACTCCCACACCCACTTTAATTAAGTTTCTCACGATCCAACTGATGGTCTCTCAATGTTTGCAAGCAGGAAGTGAAAATGGTGGGCTCAGGTGTTTTGTGAGCTCTGTGTACCTGAAGGTATGGATGATGGTGTCCATACCACCTTGCATTTATCTGCCACATACAGGCAGCTCCTAAATGTTGAATCAAGTGAACAAGAGATCAATTATTTTTTTTGGGGGGGGGACTTACTGTATGCAAAACCGATATCCAGATTTTATTCATTATTTATTTCTAATCCACATATCTCTGTCGACACAAATTTTGGCCCACATTTGACAGGGCAGGAAAGTGGAGCGGGTCCTCTGAATTGTTCAAATAGTTATAATTACAGACGTCATTCACTGGAAACCTGGTCTAATTACCATCGGTCCACTCATCCATCCATCTGTCAAAAGATTCATTAACCATCTATTACATAGTACAATGATCATAGTACAATAAATAGTTTAGATAACAAACAGGCTGAGCTCTCTCTGGAAGACCAACTCCGTGGCTGGACTGAGGGCACCAAAAGGGCGGGGTTTCAGCACCACCTTCTAGGAATGTCGTTGCTTCTTCTTCAGTCATAGACAAGGCTTGAGAAGACGTAGGTACTGAGAAGTTGGAGTGCGGTCTGGGGTGACCCTGGTCTAAGAGCCAGGACGGTCCTTCTAAAAGCATGGCATACACACTTTCCACGCAGGCGCAGAAAACCCAAGCCTCAGCTTAATATCTTGCTGGAGGTGGTAGGGGTTGGGGCTGGGGGTTATGAGGAAGGTGTGGATAATTTCAGGAGCGGGGATGTGGCTCAGGATGCTAAGCAAAAAGAAAGGCATGCCTCATTTGCTTATTTGCTTCCGCCGCCCGGGGCGTGGCTTAAGGGCTCCCTTCTCCAAAGGGCGGACCAAACCCGGTGTTCCCTACGCCTCGACGTCGTGGCTTAGGGAGGGCCCTCGAATCTCCGGGCGGCAATTGGCTGCCTTGCTCAGGAGGTATGGCCCAACCAGACTTCCAACCCCAGTGTGATCACTTCCTGTGGAGTTTCCCCAGCCCAGGGAGGTGGGGGAAGAGGACGAGGGGGAGGCGAGCGGTCGTTCGGGGTTAGGTTTAGGGGGTGTCGGTCCGTTCAGGGCGGGTGATGACTCACGGCCCATCCCATCTCCCCGACGCTGCCTGCCCGCGCAGAGCCTAGCTCCATGGCTTAACGGAGGAGGCAGTGGCGAGCGGGGGGAGGGAGGACTCTTATTTTGTTAGGGGTACCGGGCCAAGGCCCGACCGGCCTGGCAGGGCTTGCCCGGTGCCGGGCGTCATGTCTCATGCAGCCGAACCAGCTCGGGACAGCGTAGAAGAGGGCCCTCGAGCCGTGTTCGTGCTGTTGGAAGAGCGCAGGCCGGCCGACTCGGCCCAGCTGCTCAGGTGCGGGGCCACCTAGGGCTGGGAGTGACAACTGAGGTTCCCCGGGGACTCATCCCAGGATTGAGGTCCCTGGACTGGGATTGGAGACTCTTGGCCTGGGCTGGAAGGACACCGGAGTGCCCATCTTGGGTGGGCACCCCAGAAATCTGGTACTGACCCGCTTACACTGAAGCTTAAAGGAGTAGTTTGGGGTGCGTTGAGTCATATTTGGGGGGCTCTTTAATGGGTCTAGCGGTGCAGATTGTAGAGTATACAGAAACTGGTGTGAGATAGTTGAACTTAAGAAACTGATTAGAAGCTCAATTTGGGATTGTCGAGTCGGTCGCAGAGGGATGAATTTGAGGGGACACTGTTAGGTGAGGCACTGATTTTTAAGGAAATCCTGGGATTTTTCCCCCCGATTCAGTGTCGGAAAAGGATCCTGGGAGGCAGAGGTGCTATTTGGGGCACCTAGTGACTCCTCGTAGTCCGTGCTGTGTTTGAAGAGAACATGAATCTGGAGGGGTTAGGGAGAGGGCTCAGGTATGCCGTGACCGTGTGTGAATAATGGAGCGAAGCAACTTGAGCGGCCCAATCGTCTCACTGCTGCTACCCGCTTCACCTCGCGTCTGTATAGAAATGCCGGGATAGTGGCAACCCTTCTTGCCTTGTCCAGTAGGTGCTTAAATGTGAGGCAGCGGGGCAGACTGGAAAGACAGTTCACTTTTAGTGGGGGGGGGGGAAGCCTCAAACCTTATTTGGGAACCCCGGGGGGGGAGGGTCTTGTTTTTGCTGCCACTCACCCTAGCCTCTCAGCCCTGCCCACTCCCTACCCACACACCCCCTCTTCCTTTTATTTCGCCCTCCCAGCCCGTCTCTCAGTTCCCGGGTGTAATCTTGAATCAGTCTCTAGAGCTGGAGTGAGTACCGATTGCACCATCCCTGTCTGGGTGGATCCTCCGTCTGTCCTCTTATCCGCTCACTTCCATCAGCCTTGCTTTGAAGCTTCAGCCCTTCCTTGTCCATATCCCTGCCCTCCCCAGCACCCATCTTTCCCAACTTATGTGCAGTGGTGTGTGAGTATGGGAGGGGGCTGCTTCCTTTCTGCTTGGGATTGTGCTGAACTCAGCTACTCTCAGAGCTTCCTCTTCCCAACTTCCTGGGTGGTTTTAGAGCCCCATCTGTGGGCAAGGAGAGGAAGGAAGACCATCGTTGGGGCGGGGAGAGACTTTTTACCAAGCGCAGTCACAAGCTTTGTGGATTCTAAACTTGACAAAATTCAAGGGTGCATATTAATTGGGGATGTGGTGGGTGGAACCCAGGGCTTCACACGTGATAGGCAAGTGTTATACCACTGAGCTGTACACCTCCAGCAAGAATGCATATTCACTCTGGTGTATGTTTTTTGCCTAGTCTCTGGAGTCCTTTATACCCAACAGGGAGGACTGAGCAGAACTATCATGAATTGCTTATAACGGCCTAGATCGTCATACTAGTGGGCATAATTGAAAGGGAGAGATGTAGCCGGGCAGTGGTGGCGCACGCCTTTAATCCCAGCACTTGGGAGGCAGAGGCAGGTGGATCTTTGCAAGTTCGAGGCCAGCCTGGTCTACAAAGTGAGTCCAGGAAAGCCAGGGCTACACAGAGAAACCCTGTCTCGAAAAAACCAAAAAAAAAAAAAAAGAATGTTGAGAAAGGGAGAGATGTATATTGCTTTGTTGTTACACTGCAAGCCCTAGCTCCCGTGGGTTTGGTTTGGTTTTGGTTTTAATTTGAGATGGAGTCTCCCTATGTAGTTAGTCTAGGCTGACCTCTGCCTTCCTTCATCTGAGGTATGGCTTGTTTTGTGTGCATGTGGCTGTTGATACTGAAAACGGGTATGGTATGTGTTTTGATCTATCTAAAAAGAAGGAGGAGGCTGAGCAGTTTCTTCTAGCTAAGAAAGATGCTCCTCCTGCAAGGCAGATGGTGCACTCCGATTCTCTTGAAGATGCTCACTGGTGGAGTGTGAAGTGAGGAGAAGCCTTTCCATTTCCATTCTTAGATTTGGGCGGGTTATCAGTGGCCTATGAACTCTGGTGCTGGAAGAACTCACTTGCAAAGTGCTAACTCCTGATGCGAAGTGAACCGCGGAGCCCAGGTCTCTTTGTAATGCATTCATCTTGTGTTACAATGGACGGTTGGGCCTAAGGGTGCCCTTACTTGCTCAGTGGATGTATACAGACAAGGGTTCATATTCAGCTGTCGGCAAAACAGTAGGGAGTGTGGGGGCTGGGAGAACTCTGAATGCAAAGCCTGGAATCCTTATACAAAGTTAATTGTCTTTCCCAAAGTCTTTTTGTTACCTCTCCTCCCTAAACCCAGGTTGGTGTGATTGTTCAACCGAAGGAGTTAGGATCTAGGCATTTTTATTGTTCTGACCCCTTACTAAGGGCCTGTGGGTAGCCTATGGAGTAGGAAGAGGGGGAAGAAGAGGGGGAAGGATTTGGGACTTTTTCGTGGCTGTGCTCTTCTGTGTATGAGCCCGCCTCAGTGTCTGGGAAGGGAGGGTATTAGAGCTCCCGGCAATCACTGATCACCACTCCTTCCTCCCTCCCACCCTCAGCCTGAATTCTTTGCTTCCGGAATCCGGGATTGTTGCTGACATCGAATTAGAAAACATCCTTGATCCCGACAGCTTCTACGAGCTCAAAAGCCAACCCTTACCCCTCCGCTCCAGGTAGGACTGGCCTAACCCACCCTTCTCCCAGCCCTCCTCCCTACTTGATGGCCAGGGGTTCTCTGAGCCCACCCAACCCATTCTGCCTTTCTCAGTATCCTATATTTTCTCAGTGCTGAAATTAGAGGCACGAGGGAAGAAAGCAGGTGGACAAGTCAGTTCGTCCCTGATCTCCCTTTACCCTCCCTCCCCTGCCTGGGTTCCCTACTCACACTCAGATCTCGCAAACCTGGCTAGTCGGATAGGCGTGGCCTTCCTAAACTCCCGCCCCCCTGTGGGTGGGACCATGCAGCCCCTGCTCAGCCCTCCTCACACCTGGCAAACCCACCCTCTGTCATCTTTTGAGCGTCCAGGATAGTGGGTGGAAGCCTAAATGTGCTGAGTCATCGGCCTGTGCTCTAAGAGAGGGGAGGGGACCTGGAAGAGGGGCAGGAAGAGAGGATTGTGAAACCTGACATTTTCAAGACTGACTGGCTCCTGGCAGCAGAACC
The DNA here is from genome assembly GCA_907164525.1 of Lophiomys imhausi. Taxonomy (NCBI): domain Eukaryota; kingdom Metazoa; phylum Chordata; class Mammalia; order Rodentia; family Muridae; genus Lophiomys; species Lophiomys imhausi. The sequence continues at coordinate 79,429 of CAJQZJ010000248.1, read as the reverse complement.
CTGGGCAGGGAGGAAATGGAGCCCAGGACTCCCCAGGAACCTGATGCCACTTCCAGGAACTGCAGAGTCGCCTTAGCAACCCTTAGTGTTCACGGCTTCACCCTTCAGCTTCAGTTCCACTTGAGCTCACCTCTTTAGTAAGAAAAACTCCTCTTATAAGAGTCTGGCATCTGGGCCCACTTTGTGAACCTGCTCAAATGGAGGCTTCACCGTTAAGGGTGAAGGCGACAGTTTATATCCCCTGGAGGAATTGGCCAGACTGCCCATCGAGCCGCCGGGACCAGACATAGTTCCATCACCCTTAACGGTGAAGCCTCCCTTTGATCTAGTCCAGAACACACTTGACCCTTAGCCTTGGAAAGAAACTTATAGCTTACCTGTGGTCCCATATTTCCCATTCCACAGCTGTCCGGTATCACTGCAGGTCACACCAACCACCCCAGCCACACTCTCTGCGTCGTCTTCTGCAGGGGACTCTAGGACCCCTGCCATGTCATCATCATCATCACGGGTCTTGCTGCGTCAGCAGCTTATGAGAGCCCAGGCTCAGGAGCAGGAGAGGCGTGAGCGGCAGGAACAGGCAGCCGCTGCTCCCTTCCCCAGTCCGGCACCTGCCTCACCGGCCATCTCTGTGATTGGTGTGTCTGCTGGTGGCCACACATTGAACCGCCCACCCCCTGCTCAGGTGCCCAGGGAGGTACTCAAGGTAAGGACAGATCCAGAAGCTCTAGGAGCCAGTGACTGAGAACTGGTTGTAGGAGCTAAGGGGTGACCTGGGGTCCCAATGGCTTTTGGACAGGGTCCGTGTGGTTCTAAGGCCAACTCATGATAGTGTTTTGTGGTTGGAGGTTGTACCTGATGTGTTTATGGTTTCTTGGGTTTTCTTTTGTACCTGTGAGGACTATTTCAGCCATAGGGGTGTCTAGGGAAGGCATGTGTGGACTTAGCAAGGACTAAGTCTCTGAGGACTTGGACCAGGTGATCTAGAAACTGAGGGGACTTATCAGTCCTGGGTGGATTTTGGAGGCTCTAAAGCGTTTCTGGGAAAAAGAGGTTTGGGTTCTTAAGATTTCACTAATATTTTTGAGATGGTCTCAAATTTCAGGTCCATTTGTCTACATGAGCCTAAAATAGTTGAGTTACTTCTCTGAGTTCTTTTGTACCTTCTGTCCTTCCTCACTGTCTTTTTTTTTTCTTTGTTTGGTTTTTTTGAGACAGGGTTTCTCTGTGTAACAGCTCTGGCTGTCCTGGACTCACTTTGTAGACCAGGCTGGCCTCGAACTCACAGAGATCCGCCTGCCTCTGCCTCCCAAGTGCTGGGATTAAAGGCGTGCGCCACCATCGCCCGGCAATATTTAATTTTTTATAACTTGTTTTTTAGATCATTGATTGGTGTTTTTTCTGCATGAATGTCTATATGAGGTTGTCAGATCCCCAGGAATTGGAGTTACATAGAGACAGCTGTGAGCTGCCATGTGGGTGCTGGGAATTGAACCTACCAGGTCCTCTGGAAGAGCAGCCATCCCTCCAGCCCCCCTCACTGTCTTTTATTTCATAGGTTCAGACCCATCTTGAGAACCCTACACGCTACCACCTACAGCAAGCTCGCCGGCAGCAGGTGAAACAGTACTTGTCTACCACACTTGGGCCCAAGCTGGCTTCCCAGGCCCTTACCCCACCACCAGGGCCTGCCAGTGCCCAGCCACTTCCTGCCCCTGAAACTGCCCATGCCACCGGCCCTACAGGCAGTGCTCCTAACAGCCCCATGGCACTGCTCACCATTGGGTCCAGCTCAGAAAAGGAGGTAAGAGATTGTATATAACCTTCCCTTATGCCCTTTGTCCAGTTGTTTTCTTGTTTTGTTTATGTGTGTGTGAATGCCTGTGGCGCTGGGAATGGAACCCAGGGCCTTGTACATGCTAGGCCAGCACTCTACCATTAAGCTACTCCTACCCCCAGCCTCCCCTTCCAATTCTTGTAACCCTGTACAGTATTTACTTCTTCCCCCAGATTGATGATGTCATTGATGAGATCATCAGCCTGGAGTCCAGTTACAACGATGAGATGCTCAGCTATCTTCCCGGAGGCACTGCAGGGCTGCAACTCCCCAGCACGGTGAGGCCCTAAGAAGGAAAGTGGTCTGAAAATTATGGCATTCTTCTCTCACTTAAGACCACACTCATACTGGCTGTGTGTATATGAGCGACCCTTGCCATGCATTGTACTAAGAGAGAAAGGCCTTATATTGAGAATGGGGCTTAGGCCACCACTGCCCTTGGGCCTTTGTTGGACTTCATGGAGAGGTGGCCCTAGTAGATTTAGGTATATGTATTATGGGGAGTTTATAGACATACTATTACCAGGGCACTTGGGCTGTGCTCTGCTAAGTACCAAGAAGTGGAAGTCATGTAGCAGTTTGCACGTCCCAAGAGATTCAGGTACTACTGTGTAGTAATTGGAACCAAAAGGCTTGGGTTATAACAAGTGGTTGGAACGTACCAAGTCTCTTGCAATGAATTGGGCTGAGAGGCTGGGTTCTTGTAAAAAAAAAAAAAAAATGGCTACAACTTTGCAGAGCACAAGATCTGCCATTGTAACAGTCTGATACTGGACCAGTCAAAGAATCTCATAACTTGCTTTGGGAAGTTATCTGATAGCTTTTCCCAACATACCAAAAGGATAGAACCTTGTATATCAATGGCAGTAGTTTAGGGGGCTGGGGATGTAGCTGAGTAGAGTGCTCACCTAGCATGTGAGGTCCTAGGCTCTGTCCTCAGGACCACACACACACAAAGTTCTGCTTTTCATAACTTTTTACTGGCTTGGACACAACTAGAGGTTACAAGACATATCTGAAAGACTCAGAGGGATAGTAAGAGAGAGACCAAAACTAGGCTAGTATAAAAGCAGCACTAACTATGAAATAGACTAGAGATCATGAGGTAGCCGAATGTGTGGGTAGACACAGAGTCAAGACCTTGGTAAATGACCAGTGGGAACTCATGGGTTTTTGTTTTGTTTTGTTTTTTGAGACAGGGTTTCTCTGTGTAACCTTGGCTAGCCTGGACTCACTCTGTAGACCAGGCTGGGCTTGACCTCAGAGATCTGCCTGTCTGTGCCTACTGAGGGCAGTGTTAAAGGTGTGGACCAGCAAGCTCATGGTTTGGTTTTTGGTTTTTCGAGACAGGGTTTCTCTGTGTAGCCCTGGCTGTCCTGGACAAACTTTGTAGACCAGGTTGGCCTCGAACTCAGTGATCCGTCTGCTTCTGCCTCTCAAATGCTGGGATTAAAGGCATGCATGCGCCATCACACCTGGCTTGTTTTTGTTTTTAAATTGAGACAGGGTTTCTCTGTAGCCCTGGCTGTCCTGAACTCACTCTGTAGACCAGGCTGGCCTTGAACTCACAGAGATCCGCCTCCCTTTGCCTCCCAAGTGCTGGGATTAAAGGCAGCTGCCACCATGCCTGGTGAGCTCATGGTTTTTTTGTTTTTTTGTTTTTTTGTTTTTTTTTTTTGGTTTTTCGAGACAGGGTTTCTCTGTGTATGCTTGGCTGTCCTGGACTCACTTTGTAGACCAGGCTGGCCTCGAACTCACAAAGATCCGCCTGCCTCTGCCTCCCAAGTACTGGGATTAAAGGCGTGCGCCACCACCGCCCGGCGAGCTCATGGTTTTTAAAGTAGGGATCACACTTAAGGGTCGGGGTTTAGGCTGGAAGTCTCCAGAAAGCCAGATTTTAGATGGCATGTTGCCATGATAATTTACCAAGGTCTGAAAAGATTGAGTTTGAGTGTTTCAAGAATGCTGGTTTGGAATGCTATGCTGGAAGTAGCTAATGGCCTAGAATGTCAGATCAGAGATGACAAGAGACCTGAGAATTGTAATATTTTTTTCCCCAGCATTTTTCTTCTCAGAGCCAGCCTTGGAGTTTTGGAGAAGGGCTTCAGGGGCCACTGAAATATTTGAGTAGCTGAGTGGGCAGACTCCACTTCTCACAAACCAAGGAAAGTTCACTTGGTTCTGTTTCTGTTAAGTACCACGTGAAAGTTCCATAAAGGACAAGGGAAGGCTTGGAACCCTCAGACCTTGAATTAGAGGGTGCTGGCTTTTAACATGTGAGGGTCAGGAGCCTGAATTTGAGGAGGCTGAAGTTCTATGCCTTTGCTGTCCACAGCTGCCTGTATCAGGAAATCTGCTTGATGTGTACAGCAATCAGGGAGTGGCCACACCAGCCGCCATCACAGTCAGCAATTCCTGTCCAGCTGAGCTGCCCAACATCAAACGGGAGATCTCTGGTAAGTGTCAGGGTCTTGGCCCTTTACCCCCATCCTGTCCCTTGAGCCAAGCCCTGTCACTACCAGGTCTGGAGCTAGACCTAGTTCTAGGGAAAGGGTTTGAGCTTTTCAGAAACAGGTTAAAGCTGGGACTGGGATGGTAGCTTAGTGTCTGCAAGACCCAAGGTTCCATCCCACGCACCACAAAGAAGAGAAACAAAGCCACTGCTCTCTTTTTTTTTTTTTTCTCATATGAGTCTTGGTCCTACTTTCACCTTGTTTTCTCTGACTTCCTCTTATTTGGGGTGCAACAGAAGGCCTGTACCACTGTAGTTTCATCAAAAAAAAATAGCAAAGAGAGACATTGTGTTTATTTTTTTGAGACACAGTCTCACTGTGTAACCTAGACTGACCTCAGATTCCCAGCAGCTCTCTTGCCTCAGCCTCCTGAGTGCTGAAATTACAGAGCTATGTCCAAATGCCCAGCTATGGAACTCCCTATAGAGCCCAGGCTGGCATTGAACTTAGCAATCTTCCTGCCTCTCACAATACTGGAATTATAGGCATGAACTACTATAATTATAGCCTGGCTCAAGACATCTTTTAAAATAGTCAGTGGGTATGGTGATGCATGATTGTGGTCTCAGCACTTGTAAGGTTTAAGGCTAGTATGGGCTATATAAATGAGTTCCTGTCTTTTAAAAAAAGAAGAAAGGCCGGGGGTGGTGGTGCACGCCTTTAATCCCAGCACTTGGGAGGCGGAGGCAGGCGGATCTCTGTGAGTTCGAGGCCAGCCTGGTCTACAAAGCGAGTCCAAGACAGTCAAGGATACACAGAGAAACCCTGTCTCGAAAAACCTTAAAAAATAAAGATAAAAAAAGAAGAAGAGAAGAAGTAGTAGTAGTAGTAGAAGAGGAAGAAGAAGAGAAGCAGCAACAGGAGAAGATGATGATGATGATGATGATGATGATGATGATGATGATGATGACGACGACAAGACTGGAGAGATGGCTCAGCAGTGAAGATTACTGGCTGCTCTTCCAGAGGTCTTGGGTTTGATTCCCAGCAACCACATGGTGGCTCACAGAACTATCTGTAACTCCAGTTCCAAGGGATCCAGTGCCTCCTTCTGAGTTCCTTGGGTGTGAGGCATGCATGCATGTGGTTTGCATTCACACATGAAGGCAAAACATCCATACACAGAAAATAAGAATAAGTCTACTTAAAAAAAATTACTCCAAGTCTGGCTCTGTGGCCAAACTTTATAGTTGCAGCTAATCTGGAGACTGAGGAGGATGGCTTAAGTCAGGTGTTCAAGGCCAGCCTGGACAACAAAGCAAGAGCCCATCTCTAAAAAAGTCACGCCTTCTGTCCCTCTCCCACTAGCGTGTGCAGGGACTCTGCTTCCTTTCCCCAGAAGCTCTGATATCCACCCTCACTCTCTTCCAGAAACCGAGGCAAAGGCCCTTTTGAAGGAGCGACAGAAGAAAGACAATCACAACCTAAGTAAGCCCAAAAGCAGGAGCACTTCCCTCCTGCCACACAGCCCTGCTGTGCCCCTTGCTTCCAGGGCTGCCTTCCATGGGGAGCCTCCCAGCACCCCTGTTCCTCTCTTTCTTCACCCATTGATGACTCTTTCCTACTCTTTCTTTTTCTCCCCCTCTCTTGAAAGTTGAACGACGCAGGCGATTCAACATTAACGATAGGATCAAAGAGCTGGGCACCCTCATCCCCAAGTCCAATGATCCGTGAGTCTGGGCTGGGGACCCCAGGCCAATGGGAGGTGGAATAAGCACCCTCGACCAGGAAAGTTGTTCCTTGGTGTGTCTGCCATGTAGTCTTGCCCAGAGAAAAGTTCTCTGAGCCAGAAGCTGAGGCTCATACCTGTAATCCCAGCACTAGGGAGGCTGGGGCAGGAGGATTGACAGGAGTTCAAGACCAGCCTGGGCTGCATAGTAAGTTCTAGGTTCTCCTGGGCTACAGAGTGAGACTCTGCATCAAAAAACCAATACCTGCCCCCCAACGAGCTCTCTGTCTTTTCTTAGCTGGGAGACAGTAGAATCTCAGACTTTGAATACACAATTTTAGTTTGTCCTATCTGCATCCTGTGGAACATAAACACAGGTGTCCTGTTCATTTAGTACTTCTTTTGCATACTCAAAGTTTAGTTATTGGGCCTTTGCTTTGTACCAGGAACTCTGCTAGGCTCTGAGAATACCAGAGGAGACAAAAAAAGAAAAATACCCTTGTCATCTTGGATCTGAAGTTTTTTTTTTTTTTTTTTTGGTTTTTCGAGACAGGGTTTCTCTGTGTAACCCTGGCTGTCCTGGACTCACTTTGTAGACCAGGCTGGCCTCGAACTCGCAGAGATCTGCCTGCCTCTGCCTCCCGAGTGCTGGGATTAAAGGCGTGTGCCACCACACCCTGCTGGATCTGATGTTTTTAATTGGGGCAAGTAGACAGACAAAGAAAATCCATGGCATATCTTCTAATAAGGGTTGTGGAACATAATGAACAGAAGGGAACTGGGCATGGTGGGGTATGCCTGTCATCCTGGCACTCAGCAGTCTAAGGGAGGAAGATCTAGAGTTTGAGGCCGGCCTCAAAACAACAAAAAGAACATGGGAACTGAAGAGGTGGCTCAGCGGTTAAGAGCACTGACTGCTCTTCCAGAAGACCCATTTTGATTCCAGTATCTGTGACTCATTCCAGGAGATCTGATACCCTTTTCTGGCCTCCAAGGACATCAGACAGGCACTATTGGTGCACACACATAAATGCAACCAAAACAACCATACACAGAAAAGGAAAAAAACACACTGAAGGAAGAGGAGAGGATGTTGGAATGGTGAAGATAAGGTTTAGAACATAGCTAAGCACAGTGCTTGCCTACCATGTGCAAGGCCCTTCATCCCCAGCACAGAGAGCAGGAATGGGCAAGATTAGAAGGCCACATGGTGGAGGGAGGGTGCTTTCGGTGCACGGTTGTATCCAAGTCCTGGGCCTGAGATGAAAATAGTTTCCCATTGTTAACACTGAGAGGCCTGAAGGGTTTAAGAGGGCTTCCAGGTTTTGGGGTAAAATGGCCACCACTGGAAGATTGTAAGCATTGGGATTTTTTTAAGCATTCTAACCCTTTGATTTACCTCAAGTACTGGCATATGGTCAAATATTCCATCTACCTCGTACAATTCTCCTGAGAGACTTCACATGTAGCACTTGGTCTTTCCCCTCTTGGGGTCCACAGGGAGATGCGCTGGAACAAGGGCACCATCCTGAAGGCATCTGTGGACTACATCCGCAAATTACAGAAGGAACAACAACGCTCCAAAGATCTGGAGAGCCGGCAGCGATCCCTGGAACAAGCCAACCGAAGCCTGCAGCTCCGAATTCAGGTTTGGGGGGAGAAAATGGTGAGGGTGGGCCGGGCGTGGTGGCACACGCCTTTTATCCCAGCACTTGGGAGGCAGAGGCAGGCGGATCACTGTGAGTTCAAGGCCAGCCTGGTCTACAAAGTGAGTCCAGGACAGCCAGAGCTGTTACACAGAGAAACCCTGTCTCGAAAAACAAACAAACAAAAAATATGGTGAGGGTGTCTGGAACTTCTTGCCAGAAGAGGCAGAGAAAGAACTGGCCAGGCAGTTTTCCCTGTAGGCAGCCCAATTCAAATGGTGATGGAGGCAATAAGTAATTAGCAAACCATTAAGGAGAATAATGACACCTGGTATGGTGGTCAGCTACACCTTTAATCTTACCTTTCTGGAGGCAGAGGCAGGTGGATCTCAGGGTCAGGGCCAGGGCCAGACACTGCTCTAAACAATTGGTAATGAAAAACAGATGGTTTAGTGTCTCATTTCCTGTTCTTCCAGAGGACTGGGTTTTTTTTTGTTTTTTTAAGCACCTACATGGTGACTCACAACACTCTGTACCTCCAGTTCCAGAGGATCTGACACCCTCTTCTGGCATCCACAGGCACTGCAGAGTGAGTTCTAAGACAACCAGAGCTACTTAGTGAGACCCTATCCAAGGGGTAAAAAAAGAAAGTCTTTAGTGATTTATTTATTCTCTAAATAATTAATAAAATAGTATGAGTATTTGCCTATATGCATGGCATTTATCTTGTCTCGTGTACTGTAACAAGAGCTATATGCCTGTTAACTCATCTAATTCCCATAAATAGCCATTCAAGATAACCCTCCGTTATTGTACCACTTTACAGATTGGGTCTCTGGAGCTCAGAGACTTTAAGCATGAAATTCTGCAAGTAGTAAGGCCCAGAGGCTGCATTGGAACCCAGTAGTCTGCCCTTTTAATAGTACACTCCTCTACCTGTGAGGGACTTTGAACCCCATCTTACTTTGTACCCACTCCTTCCTTTTTTGCAGGAGCTAGAACTGCAGGCCCAGATCCATGGTCTGCCAGTACCTCCTACCCCAGGACTGCTCTCCCTGGCCACTAGTTCGGTCTCTGACAGCCTCAAGCCAGAGCAGCTGGACATTGAGGAGGAGGGCAGGCCAAGCACAACGTTTCATGTATCAGGGGGACCTACCCAGGGTGCTCCTCAGCAGCAGCCTCCAGCACCACCCTCAGATGCCCTTCTGGACCTGCATTTTCCAAGCGATCACTTGGGGGACCTGGGGGACCCCTTCCAACTGGGGCTAGAGGACATTCTGATGGAGGAGGAGGGGGTGGTGGGAGGACTGTCAGGGGGAGCCCTATCCCCGCTGCGAGCTGCCTCTGACCCCCTGCTTTCTTCAGTATCTCCGGCTGTCTCCAAGGCCAGCAGCCGGCGCAGCAGCTTCAGCATGGAGGAGGAGTCCTGATGAGGTCTCACTCCTCCCCTTGGACTTCCCCACCCAGGGAAGGAGGACAAGCCTGAATGAGACCCTGCCTTTTTTCCCTACCCCTCCTGTGAGACTGTCCTGTCCAGGAAATCTGGGGGAAGAGGAGTTGCAATCAGGCCCTACCCCTGTAAAAAGCAAGGAGGAGGAATCAGGTGAGGCCCTGCCCCTTTTCCAAAGGGAACCTCTCTGCACAGGTATTTCTGAGGGAGAAGGCAGGAGAGAGCTATGAAAGCTCACTTCATCTCTTGAGCATCACAGCCTTACCCCTGGCCCCTGGCCCTCTACTCCTCCCTAGTAGGCAAGAGAGGGAGGCAGGATAAGGTTATGCCCCTGGACACTAGGGACGCTTATAAATAGGAAAGAAGATGCCAAGATTCTACTCCATTCCTTCTCTGGGAATTGCCAGTCCAGCTTTTCCTGGCACTGGGAAAAGAAACAAGAATGATGGTGTCCTACCCCTGGAAGGTTAAAGCCCTCTCCCTTCCTTATGATCCTTGCCTTGCTCTGGCAAGGATCAGAAGTAAGGGCGTAATCCAGCCCATTCCCCTAGGACCCATCCCTTCTCTATAGGAAAAGCCCAGCACAGGTATTTCAGGTATGAAGCAATCACTAGTATCTCATCTGCCTTGTAGAAGCCCCAGCCCCAGCCCTGCCTCTTAGCAACATCCCAGTAAGCATTCCACTCAGCAGGGAGGAGCGGTTGTTCCTAAGCTCCCTGCCTTAACCTGGGACCAACCTGGGACCTGACCTATGAGGGCTCTGTGCTGACATCATTCTTGGGGAAGGGAACAGACTTTGGAATCTTATGGGTTGAATTTCTAGACCTAGATCAAGTGAAACTTAGATCCTCACCCTTGGGAATAAATATCTTGCCTTTTCTACCTTGAGGGGCGGTTTGGGGACATGATAGGGATTAGTGTGGACCTGGCCCAGGCACCGCAAAATACTACCCCAATACTTCCCTTCAACTTGTAGAAAATGGTAAAAAAAAGGATGTGTCCAGGCTGTTTCCCAGCCCAGGGAAAAATAGTAGTCTACCCTAAAAGGCAGGGGCCTGGAGGAAAGGTGGCAAAAGTATATTGTACCCCCCCCCTTGTTTGTTTGTGTGATTTTTTTTTTTTTTTTTTAATTGAACCTACCTACTCTGAAGCTAGGTCAATCCTGACCTCTGCTCTATCTACCCAGTTCTCCATTTGGGGTCTACACGTTTCAGAGCCAGTTCCCATCTAGTCCTACCCCTGCCACCTACACCCAAGGCCTTCAACTTTTAAAAGCTGGGGCCAGGCCCCAAGGAGGGTTTACCGGGGAGTCTGTAGGTTTGTGACTAAAATAATAAATGCTAGGCGTGTTTGATGCGCTTTTAACTTTGGCATTGAGACTCCTGTTTTTTTGATTGTGCTGTGAACATGGCCCCTGCAGGCCAGGAGAAATAACAATTCTAGAAGAAACAGAACAGATTTCAGAGGGCCAGACAGAATTTTTAGCTAGAATGAGAGCCTGGAGGGAAACCACCTGCAAGCAAAAGCAATGAGCCTTCCTAAGGGCTTGCCACGGATCATCTGAACCAGATGTGCTTTTCCCGGATTTGTTTCCCTGAGGGGAGGGTATTTCTCTGTCTGCTGCTGCTTCCTCCCATTTGCTGTTCATAGAAGCCAGTAGGAGAATCAGTAACTTAAGAAGCAAACAGGCAGTCTGTAAGTGCGCTAAGCCTGAATGCTATGTGTGGCCATGAGAGAGAGGAGAGATTCTTTTCCTTGCAGGGCTGGAGATGAAACCCATCTAGCCCTCTGTCACCCAGCCACATCCCCAGCCTTGTAGGCTCACTGATAAATTGGGGAGGTTGAGATAGAGTTTGCAAGTTTAAGGGTAGCCTAAGCTACACAGACCCTATTTCGACAACAAAACTAGGGAAGCACATTAGTTTGGCATTTTGGGACATGTAAATGAAGGTAAGTACACATAAGTAGTTTTTATTGTTCTTAGACCCTCTTGTCTACTTCTAAGCTGGGAAAAATACTTTTCTGACGATTTCTTCAACCAGACTGATCCTAACCACTAGACTGGGCCGGTGGTCCTGATTACCGTATCTTCCCTCATGAAACTTAAACCCAGGGCTTAGGCTGAAACGGGAGTATTATGGGTCCCACACCAAATTAGTTATGCTACAGCATGCCTAGCACACCTGAGGTTGAGGCAGCAGGTAGGCTCTTGAGTTCAAGGATAGGCTGTGAGATTTTTGTCTCAAGACCACAGTCACAATGGCTCAGCACGGTGGTAAAAGCACCTGCCATCAAAACTGGCCATCGGAGTTCTGTCCTTGGAACTCTTCATTAAGGTGGAAATAGAGAGCCAACTCCACAGAGTTGTCTGGCGTGGAGTATATGGGGGCCATGATATGTGTTTTCATATAACCCACACCAATAATAAAACAACAGTCAGCTGGGTACAAATAAACACTGACAATCTCAGCACTTGGAAGGTGGAGGAAAGCAGGATCAGAAGCTCAAGATCAAACTCTAGTACACTGTAAGTTTGAAGCCAGTCTAGATAAAGAGGGAGCTGGAGAGATGGTTCAGCTGTGGAGAGCACTGGCTGCACTTGCAAAGACCCCAGGTTCAATTCCCAGGCCCTTTCAGGGTGGCTCATGAGCATCTAGAACACTAGTCTCCTAGGGGATGTGATGCCCTCTCCTGGTGTTCTCGGGCACTGTGTGCAAACAGTACACTGACAGACAAAACATACATACACTTAAAAAAATAAAAAAAACAGCTGGGCGGTGGTGGCGCATGCCTTTAATCCCAGCACTTGGGAGGCAGAGGCAGGTGGATCTTTGCGAGTTCAAGGCCAGCCTGGTCTACAAAGTGAGTCCAGGACAGCCAGGGCTACACAGAGAAACCCTCTCTCAAAAAACCAAAAAATAAAAACATAATTACAAAAACAAAACAGGCATGCTGATATACACCTTCCATCCCAATGCTTGTGAAGCATGGGCAGGTGAATCTCTGAGTTTGAGGCCAGCCTGAGCTACAAAAAAAAGAAGGGGAGCAGGAAAAAGCTGGGCAAGGCATAGCAGTGCACATCTGTGATGTAAGCCCTTGTGGAGACCCAGCAGCAGGATCTCAAGTGTTCTGTTGAACATGGCCAGTTCCAGGACCCACTCCTACTGGATTACATGGCAAGACCTTGTCTCAAAAACCCTAAAACAACCAATCAATAAACATGTAGAAGAGTACATTTCAAGATATAAGAACTCAGGCTCAAGAGATGGCTCAGAGGTTAAGAGCACTGACTGCTCTTCCAGAGGTCCTGAGTTCAATTCCCAGAAACCACATGGTGGCTCACAACCATCTATACTGGAATCTGATGCCCTCTTCTGGTCGGCAGGTGTACATACAGGCAGAACACTCCCTACATAATAAATGTTCAAAAAAAAAAAAAAAAAACTCAGACTGGATAGATAACTCATCGATTAAAGGCTACAGCTCACAACCAAAACAGACAGCAGGAGGTAAAATTGAACCCTGACAAATGAGAAACAAAGTGAGTGTGAGGAGTACCCTGCTTCCTGCTAGTTGACAAAGTTAGGCCAAATGATATGATCTAGACACTGGACATACACCTTATAACTCACCTATACGAGGTATCTAGAATATGTAATTTACAGAGATACGAAGTACAATAGACATTACCAGAGGCTGGGAAGTTCAGGGTAATAGATTATTGTTTTAAGGGTACAGGTTCTGTTTGGGATGATGAAAGAAAGTTCAGCAGATACATAGAGATGACTAACCATTCCAAACATACTTAGTGCCCCTACATTCAAAAATGATAAAATAGGGTAATTTTTGTTAGACAATAATTTTTTAAAAAATCTACACAGGGTTTCTCTGTAGTTCTGGCTATCCTGGAACTCTGTAGAGCAGGCTGGTCTTGAACTCACAGAGATCCACTTGCTTCTGCTTCCCAAGTACTGGGATTAAAGGAGTGTGCCACTATGCCCAGTCATTACAGACAGCTGTGAACTGCCATGTAGGTGCTGGGATTTGAACCCTGGTCCTTTGGAAGAACAGTCAGTACTCCTAACCACTGAGCCGTCTCTCCAGCCCCATACAATAATTTTTTGAGACAAGGTCTCACTATGTAGTCCTGGCTGGCCTGGAATTCACTAGGTAAACCAGGCTGGCCTCAAACTCCCAGTTCCACCTGCCTCTGCCTCCCTCCCAAGTACTGGGATTAAGGACAAGCTATTTATTTAATGTTTTGTGTGTATGAGAGTTTTGATTGTGTGTATGTGCACTGTGGTTGGTGGGCATAAACCTGGGTTCTTGGAAGAGCAGCAGCTTCTTTTTATCTGTTTGGTTGTTTTTAGTTTTTTTTATGACAGGGTTTTTCTGTGTAGCCGAGACTGTCCTGGAACTCTCTGTAGGTCAGGCTGGCTTCAAACTCATAGAGATCTGCCTCGTGAGTGCTAGGATTAAAGGAATGGGTCACCCAGCTTACACACACACACACACACACACACACACACACACACACACACAGAGTTTTTTTGTTTTCTTTTGTTATTTCCCAGACAGGGTTTCTCTGTGTAATAATCCTGGCTGTCCTGGACTTGCTTTGTAGACCAGGCTGGCTTCAAACGCACACAGAGTTTTGTTTTGTTTTGGAGACAGGGTTTCTCTGTGTATCCCTGGCTGTCCTGGACTCACTTTGTAGATCATGCTAGCCTTGAACTCACAGAGATCTGCCTGCTTCTGCCTCCTGAGTGCTGGAATTAAAGACATGCACCACCATGCCTGGCTCACAGAGTTTTTAAAACAATAAAAGAAGCTAGGTCTTGTGGCTCACATTTTGTAGACACTCCAGAGGCTAGATAGAAGGATCTCTGGAGGTTTGAGGTCAGACAGGCTTCAGAGTAAAACCTTGCATCACAACTTTCCCCAGACTCTAAGGATTTATAGGCAGTTAACTATTGCTAGTGGGGAGGCAGGGGGGACTCATGAGCATAAGCCTCTCTCATCTCTGAGTAGCTTTTGGTGGTTAATGATTGCAGAAAAGAGGGAGAGGCATTTTCTTCAGTGGTGGCCACTGATAAGGGATCCATGCTCCTGCTAGTAACCCTTCGCCCATGCTAATTAAATTCATTCGATCACACACACACAAATACTGGAGAGTAAAAAGGGACTACTTGGGGAGAGGAAGGACGGGGGAGGGAAGTTCCTCACCCGGCGCTCAGGATATCACGGCCGCCCCAAAACTCGCAAGAGGCCATGTTGATGCAATCGCAAGAGGTTTATTTCGGGGGAGGGGTCAGTGCACTGAGGGTGCAACTCGTATCCCATGCAGGGGTAGAGGAGCAGCGACCACAATTTGGGGGAGAGTAGAGTATTTAAACTACAACCCAAAGGGGGGAGGGGAAATACAAGTGGAAAGTACCAGCCCAGCCCATTGTTTACCATAACTGAAGGGGGTGAGGGGGAATGTAAGAGAATGTGCCAGCCCATTAGTTAGTCAGCAGGAAACATCCTACACCTGTTTTTCTCAGGAATAAATTTAATCTTACTTCACCATCAGCTTTGTGGTCAGCCGGTTCCTGAAACCCTGGGGGCCCATGATAGTCATCTGCTTTGTGGTCAGCTAAGTTCTGGGAACCACCTGGCGGCTGGCCTGGCTCTACTGCCGACTTAGGGGGTCTTTTAATAATTTTCATTCCCTTCAGAAGGAGTTTGGGAGGAGGAGGGGGCAGGCAAGGATAATGGAGGTGAATACGATTAAATATTGCATGTCTAAAGATGTCTTAATGAAACCCATTATTATGTATAAGTAATACATGCTAACAAATAAAAATGAGGACAAATCGTTTTTGTGTTTGTTTGTTTTGTTTTTTTGAGACAGGGTTTCTTTCTCTGTGTAACAGCCCTGGCTGTCCTGGACTCACTCTGTAGACCAGGCTGGCCTTGAACTCACAGAGATCCGCCTGCCTCTGCCTCCTGAGTGCTGGGATTAAAGGCGTGTGCCACCACCGCCTGGCGACAGCAAATTTTTTGAAAGACACAAAGTGCCAGTGGTAAGAAGTGGGGGAGGCAGAGAAGTCTACCATATACTTAAGGGAAATATAATACCAATTCTGTACAAATTCTTCCAGAAAATTGAAAAGATGATACTTTCTGAGACTAACATAACCCTGTTCCAAACCCGGAGAAAGCCATTACGAGAAACCTAATTACTCTTCATCAACTACAGATCCAAAATTCTTGTGTGTATGTGTCTGTGTGTGTGCACACTAGAGTTGAAACCCAGGGGCCTGGCGTATACTAGCTAAACATGATACCACTAGTCTGCACTCAGTTTTGAGATTTTTATGTTAAAATAATTTCAGATTTATAGAAAAGCCACAAAATAACAATCCCTATCAGCTGTTCCAATGTTAATATTGTATCATGTTTTCTTCACTTTTCTCTGTGACTTTCTTCATGTCTGTATTTGTCTTGAGGATATTCAAGACCACCCTCAGTTTTGGCAGTAGCCATGATTCTTTTTCTTTTCTTTCTTTCTTTCTTTCTTTCCTTCCTTCCTTCCTTCCTTCCTTCCTTCCTTCCTTCTTTCTTTCTTTTTTTGGTTTTTGGAGACAGGGTTTCTTTGTGGAGCCCTGGCTGTCCTGGAACTAGCTCTGTAGACCAGGCAGGCCTTGAACTCACAGAGATCCACCTGCCTCTGTGTAACAGTAATTTTTTCCTTTTACACTACACTACTTCACTAACCCCACCATACCTCTGCCTCCCAAGTGCTGGGATTAAAGGCATGCACCACCACCCAGCCATTACAAACAATTGTGAACTTCCATGTGGGTGATGGGATTTGAACCTGGGTCCTTTGGAAGAAGAGTCAGTGCTCTTAACCGCTGAACCATCTCTCCAGCCCCAGTAGCCATGATTCTTTACAGAATAGGTATAACATGGGATCAGAAAAAGAAAAAAGACACTACTGGTTTGATCTGATAATTTGGTTCACAGGTTCCTATATACTCTGAACCTACCTTAAGGAAAGGGAAAAAGTGAGTACCCATGATCTAGATGAAGCAGGCACATGCTTCCTTCCAAGTGTCTTTTCCCAAGGGAGTCCTTCAAGACTCAATTCCCACAGCAATGAGTTTTCTGCACTGTCCAGATAGGGGAGTTAAAGGGAGACGTGGGAACCACCACCCCTGCATCTTTCAAGTCCTTCATGGTGCCACTAATTTCTGCAGTTCCTCCACAGATACAATATTGTCTTTGATTCACTATTGTCCCTGGCAGAGGCAACTCTAAAGGCTTCCATTTAGCCTTTCCAATGATAATAATCCTCACAGAACAGGTCAGGGAACCAAGGTGAGAAGTCTACCAACTTCTATGTATATCTATCCCAATTATACATTCTGGGACCCAGTGAATCTACTATGAGTCAGACTTCAGTCAAAACTCCATTAATCACCTGAGCTCCATAAGTCCCTACTTTAACTGGAGGGCCACAATGCTTCTGGGCATCTCCTGGAATCAGCATCAATTCAGAACCAGTATGCAATAGACCTCCAAAAGTCTGACTGTTTCCTTTCCTCAGTGTACAGTTACTCTTGTAAAAGGCTGGAGGTCCTTGTGGGGAAGGACTAAAGAAAGGTTAACAATAGCCAGGCGTGGTGGTGCATGCCTTTAATCCCCCAGCACTCGTGTAAACAAAACTTTTTTTTGTTGTTTTGTTTTTTCAAGACAGGGTTTCTCTGTATATCCTTGACTGTCCTGAACTCACTTTGTAGATCAGGCTGGCCTTGAACTCTCAGAGATGTAAACAAAACTTTTAAACTATATTTGGTATCCTCAAGCACAGGTCCTTTGAGGGCAACTGGTCAACAGTCTGTCTGCAGGAACACCTCAATAAGTAGTAGCTCTGTGGACAACTGGCTCTGGCGTTGCTATGGCAGTCTCATTTCAACTTGGGCTCGAGGCCTTCTCAGTCAGCCAAGTCTGTCCAGGCCTTAGCTGGGGCCTCCTCTGCTCCTCTGGGCCTTCCACAACCTCAGGAGACAGGGGCAGGACTGCCATCTGTTTTTGGTCTCTTCACTGTTTGCTACAGCCTCAGAGCATGTGCACCTCATGCCTTACTCATTCCCTTGGCAGCTGTGGGCCCATGGATAAATGTAGCTTTAGGCCACTCTGCTCGTCAGTCAGCTGTGGCTCTCCTCAGTGTCCGGTTTTCAGGAACTTTCTCTAAGCAGGTCCTATGCCATGCCTCTTGTGCCAGCCCAAGTTTACTTGTGGCAGGCAGAGCCTTCTGAGGCCTTTTCTCAGCCTTCTTGGGCTGGCTGGTGGCAGGAACCCCTTTCCTTGACCTTTTCTGTCAGAGAGGTCTCAGTGCTAGCAGTTGGCGCAAGCTCCCTTTGCACCTGTGCCTCTCATGAGCTCCTCCTTGGGCTTTGCTGCCATTCCCTTAAGGAGGGTTCTGCTCTCAAGGTAACTCAAGGTTCCCTGGCAGGTCTGGGGCTTTGCAACCACACCCTTCAACAGGATGCTGTCTTGTGGTCCCTACAGTCATGTCCCTCAGCAGGGGACTGTCTGTGTGTCTCTTGAAGGTCCTGGCTTTTATGGCTCCAAAATGAGGCTTTACCTGGCTTCAGCCTCATCTGGGCTCTGCCCACCTTCAGCAACTTAAAGCAATGCCAAGCCAAAAGCCCTTTTCCAGTTTCCCAGACTTTCATTAATTTCGCATACAAGGTGCCTTTTCATTGATCCTCCCAAGGTACATGCTGCCCAGGACCATGTGCGATCTGCCAGGTGTTTCCCACAAGTCACATACCTCCTTTTAAGAGACTGTCCTTCTGAAGCCCCCACATATTCACTAAAGAAATCTAACTTCTGGGAATGGGAGAGATGGCTCAGTGGTTAAGAGCACTGGCTCCTTTTCCAAAGGACCGGGGTACAAATCCCAGCACCCACATGGCAGTTCACAGCTGTCTGCAATAGCTGGGCATGGTGGTGCACGCCTTTAATCCCAGCACTTGGGAGACAGAGTCAGGAGGGTCTCTGTGAGTTCAAGGCCAGCCTGGTCTACAAAGTGACTCCAGGACAGCCAGAGATACACAGAGAAACCCTGTCTCGAAAAACAGAACAAAAAAAAAGGCTCACAATAAAACTCTTAGGTATTTTTTAAGGTCCTTCCTCAAGGAACCTGTCTGTCTCTTCATTCAAGGGATTCTGGGGCTGCAAACTGGCTTAAGCCTGGAAATCGGTTCACAGGCACAGATTCCCTTTTCCCATTATTCAATGTAGCCTTTCTTTCATTTGTTTGAGAATTTTTCCATTTATACAGATCAAACAAAAATGAAGTAGGCCTCTTATCTATTTCATGGCATGATTGATTAGCCAGTACCAAAGGTCCACGTGAATCATGTCACCATGAAATTCACTTTGCTGGTGCTGACCATTACAGGTCAGGCCATTATAAACACTGCTTTGTCTATGCTGCCCACTATGATAACCATGATCACCTTGCCTTTGGCTATTCAGTGCTGCTACCTGGCCCCTACTACTTCAGGGCTCAATTAAATCCATCGCATTTAATTCATCCAACTGAGCAGCATTGTCTCCAACCCCAATGTCTGACACAAGGAGAAGGGATGTGTCTTCAAATGTGCAGGTGGTCCTCTCATCATTTTTTTGTCATACAGGATTAGTGAAGGGCATGTCATCTGGGCCTTCTCATTGCGGAGGAGGATTAGGTTTTCCACAGAGTAGCCAGTCTAGCAATGCAATTTCACTGACTCTTAAAAATCCTTTCATCAACACTAAGCCAAGGGAGATCAAGTGTCTCCAACTCCTTTTTCAGTAGGTGTAACCGAACTTTTTAATTATTATTTAACACTTATTTATTTATTACTATATTCACTTATAACAAACACCAACAATTTCTTAATTATTAACCCTATAAATTCCTACAACCCCTTTAACCTATCCATTAAACCTATTGATAATTATTTTCCTAACCTTTTAGAATGATACAGTCTCTGGGTCAGGTCCTCAGTCGTCAGGAACACAGTCTTTGTTGTAGATTCTTTAACGCACTTAGCAGTCCTTTTTCTGGATCTCTCAGATGCAGGTTCGTCAGGGTAAGTTAGTTATTGCAGTCTCACCTTAAATAAGGCTTGATGCTTTCTTCTCTCTGGGAGACCCCAGCCCCTTCGCATCAGCAATTCTGCTGCTCTGCCTCAGAGTCCTTAAAGCCAGGCACAGTTTCCTTTTGGCCACTGTTCAGACAGGTCAAACTCCTCTAGGCAAAAGCTGCGCCACAGGGTTTAGTCCTTGGCCTTTTGGTGTCTTGCTCAGGCTTTCTTTGCTCACCAGCTTCTTTCTGCTTCAGGGAAATCTGGCCATCAAATGATGGCCAGCACTTTTTTCAGCAGGACTCTTGGAGCTCTCTAGCATCAGGGGCCTCTTCTTTTTCTGGGCTCTATGCACTGTCCTTAAGTAGAAGGAACTCTGTTTCAGCTTAATTTGGGCTCCGCCCACTTAGCAGCTGAAAACAATGTCAGGCCAGATACTTTGTTTCTTTAAGTCTTTCCTGTTTTTGTGACAACCTTGTTTTTCAGTCCATTGAGTATTTCCTGTTTTTCCTGACTTCAACCTTGTTTTTCAGTCTATTAAGTCTCCTGTTTGTTTCCTGTTTTTAGTCCACATGCTGATAATGATCTTCATGCCCGGCATTAAGAGACAGTATCAGAAACCCCTATATATTTTTAATCTAATTTAATTTATCTAACTCCCTACAAGTAGACTTTTTGCTGTTATTGTTTTGTTTTGGTTTTTTGAGACAGGGTTTCTCTGTGTAGCCGTGGCTGTCCTGGAACTTACTCTATAGATCAGGCTGGACTCAAATTTACAGAGATCCACCTACCTCTGCCTTCCAAGTGCTGGGATTAAAGGCGTGTGCTGCTGCTACCACCACAACCCAACTCCGTAGACCAGCTTTTGACAAATACTTCAGTCAGCCATTCACACAAACTTTCTTTTTTTCTTTTTATTTAAGGTGTATCTTTCCCCCCAACATCTCCTCCTTTTAGTCCAATAACAGACTCTTTTTCTTGTAACAATAAATACAATACAAAACAATAAGAACAGGCAACAAAAACATATGGAACCCTTCAAGAATTTGCCTGTCCTCCTTGCTTAGGGCCCATGCTAACCTTCTCTGTATCATTCTAATTTTAGTATATGTGCTGCTGAAGTGAGCGCTCACACAAACTTTTAACTGAGTGAGTTTCCATATTAAACTTAGAATCTCACTCAGTGGTCCCATATCAATAAATTCAGCCTGATCTAGTTTTATGTTCCTTCCACCATTATCCAGCACCCTTAAAATCCATTTCCGTGTGGGGTGGTGGTGGCACACACCTTTAATCCCAGCATTCAGGAGGCAGAGGCAGGCGGATGTCTATGAGTTAAAGGCCAGCCTGGTCTACAGAGCTAGTTCCAAAAACAAAAAAAGAGCTGATTGTGGTGGCGCATACTTTTTTGTTTGTTTGTTTTTTGTTTTTGTTTTTCGAGATAGGGTTTCTCTGTGTAACTTCCTCTTGGACTGCACTTCCCACCTCCCCTCTAGGAGCCTGTTCAGTCTTTAGTCTGGTTACAAGTCTAGAGGCAACTATTGGTGGACCCTCGGGGATATCAGTATTGTCTTGCCTGGCATCTCCTTCAGAGAAAGTCATTGCTGGTTTAGCAGACAGTACAGGATTAAATTCCTCAGGCAAAGCAGAGATGGCAATATCTCAGGGGGTGTGAGTCAAGGTACATCTTCTGCTGAATGTGGAGAGACTACTTCCTCAGGTGAGATAAACTCTTGAAGGTTCAAAGTTCTCAGGTTCAATAAGGTACTCCCACATATCCCCATCCTGAGTTACCTGATTCCATTTGTCTTAGTTAGGGTTACTATCGCTGTGATGAAACACCAGGACCAAAGAGCTATTTGGGGAGGAAAGGGTTTATTTGGCTTACACTTCCAGATCACTGTGAGTCATTAAAAGACACCAGGACAGGAACTCAAACAGGGCAGAAACCTGCTGATGAG
>CAJQZJ010000248.1:32076-56678 GCA_907164525.1 Lophiomys imhausi | reverse complement strand
CACACACACACACACACACACACACACACACACACACAAACTGGAAACTTCAAGGCCAAAACCAAAAGTAACTGTAGAAAAGCATTTAACTGTTAAATACCACCATTTCCTAAGGAAATAGAGATGCTTCAACAGTTTGTTTTTTGTTTATCTTTATTATTTATTTTTAATCACCCCAAAACACATGCATAATAAAACAAAAAGAATACTTGTGATTGCACTTAGAACTCATCCAGATGATGTTTCCAGATATTTAAATTTTTTTTGTGGTTTTTCAAGACAGGGTTTCTCTGTGTGACAGCCCTGGCCGTCCTGGACTCGCTTTGTAGACCAGGCTAGCTTCGAACTCACAAAGATTCTCCTACCTCTGCCAGAGTGCTGGGATTAAAGGTGTGTGCCACCAAGCCCGGCTAAAACTATTTCTTAATAAATTCCAACTTTGCCTGGTGGTGGCAGAGGTTTTTGATCCCAACGCTCAGGAGGTACAGGTAGGCTAATCTCTGAGACAGCAAGTTCCAGGACAGCCCGGGCTGCACAGAGAAACCCTGTCTTGAAAAACATAAATAAAACAACAAACATCCCAGCATTCGGGAGGCAGAGGCAGGCAGATCTCTGTGAGTTCGAGGCGAGCCTGATCTACAGAGCTAGTTCCAGGACAGTCAGGGGTACTCAGAGAAACTCTGTCTTGAATAAAACAACAACAACAACAAAATAAATAAATAAACTCCAACTCTGCTTCAAAATAGGTTATTAATGGCTAGAGATACAGCTCAGAAATAGAGCACTTGCCATCATGCAAGATTCTTGAGTTGATCCCAAGCAACACACACACATACATTAAAACGGTCCTTAAACACATGAAACTATAATCATTTTCATGCATAACAAAAAATACAATAGAATGGATAAGCAAGTTGTGGCATCTACATACTAGGAAATTGTACCCACTAACAAAAGAAAACAATCTGATAATACAACTTGGATGAATCACAAAAGCCAAAAGTGAAAAACAAAAGGAAACACAAAAGCAGTACATACATACTATCTCATTCTATTTGTATGAACTTATATGACAGACAAATGTACTCACTCTACAGGGTAGAAAGGCTGTAGGACGGGAGAGGGGTGGAACGGGCCACAAAAGAACCTTTAAAGTGTGATGAAAGTGTTCTCTTTGGATTGTGATGTCGTAGGCATCTCAAGTCATAGGATGGTGTCCTTTAAATGACTGCATTTATATAGGGAGATAACGTATATCAATAAAATCTTTCAAATTACAAGAGTCCTGCTTCAGTATATTTCCACACGAGGAAAATAATTTCATTTCTGTTGAGAAAATAATAGAACTACCCTGAGCGACCTTTTCTTTCAGATAGGAGATGCAGCTAAAGACTTGTTTGTGGTGGTTTTGTTTTGGTTTCGGTGTGGGGTTGGGGATCACAACCAGAATCTTGCGCGTGTTATCAAGCTCTCTTCCATGGAGTTAGGTTTTGTTTTTATTTTTAGTGGAGTTTTCTGTTTTTGGTTTTTATGTACTGCTGTTTTCTCTTTTCGCGAATTTTTAGCTTATCAATGACTAGATCTTTTCCCTAACACGATATGCAGCACTGTGTTAATGAAATCATTGTCGGATCTTTTTTTAAAATGAGGGGTGGGTGGCCAAGGTCTTTACATGAGGCGGGATTCCCCTTTGGGGTCACCCGGAGGAGGGCCGGAACAAGACCCGAGGAACCTTCCGCTTTCATTTCTATGGTTATTAAGTCACTTTCTCTTTAAAGGAGCATCGCAGAAGGGTAATTTTTCTGTCGGAGGACTACTTCCCTATCGACGAGTCCACCCATGATACAGGGATATCAGAACGTCGCATAGCAATGAGTAATCGATAAATGCTCAAAAGCCATATCAGGTGATTTATAATTTGGTTGAAAAACAACGTAAAATTTGTCTGACCTTTAAGCATCGTTCTCTTCTCTACGTCTCTTAAACACCGAACATTTGAATTAGGGTTCGTCCCCTCCATTCCCTCTCAGTAGTTTGCTCCAACCTGAGCTATGACGGGGGCACAAGCTGCGCTTGCGTACAAAGCTTGCGTGGGGTGGGGGGAGGAACATGGCGCAAGCTCTCTCTGAAGAGGAGTTTCAGCGGATGCAGGTGCCACTCGACGTGGGGAAGACCACCCGTCTAGGACACTGGGGGCGGGGTAGAGAGGTCGTTCCGTCGTCTCTGAGGGTTTGGTTGGGAGAGGTCTTGACTATAAGGGGGTGGTGGTCTGGAGAAGGGAAATAGAGGCTCTGAGTGGCGACCTTATTGATTTCGAAGATTCTATGTGGGTTCTAAAGGTTGGATTCTGGTACCATTGAAGGGACGGTAGAACGTCTTTAGGCGATACCTTTCTCAGTCCCGGGTTGGGGCAAGATCGTTGGGTCCATGTGTAGGGCATACAATTAGCTGGTGATATTAGACTTTAAAGGATGGAGATACTGAGGAGAAACTGTTTTGTCTGGAGAGAAAAGAAACAGGCATCTGGCCATTTTTGTCATGCGGCGTAGGGGGTGGGGGTAGGGGCGCTAGTTGGTGATTTGACACTACATGACCATGAACTGGTGGGAGGTGGAAAGTTTGTGGGAGGATACCACTAGGCTAGGGGAGTAGGGTAAGACATGGATCTATCCCCTCGAGTTTCTGTGTCCTTGGTGGTAAAGGCTCCTAAGAGGGAGGGGTATAATTGCATGGATTTGGGTTATTCCTTTAGACCCAGGGTGAAGAACTTTCCGAGTGGGTAATACCGTTAACTCATATTAGAGGAAGAACCAGAGCATATAAACGAATGATACTTTGGGACTTCAGGGAAGGGGATGTCACTGGGTTTGGGGGAGTAGTCTGACCTGGTCCTCAGACCTGTTGATTCTTTTCAGGGGTTTTCTGAGAGAGAATGATAACATTGCACAACGAATGGACACTTTGTAAGAGAGCCTCAGTGGGAAAGACTGAAATGGGGAAACCTTAGAGATCTATGGTTGGAGACAGAACTCTTGAGGGAATAGAAATAATTTTATTGGCTGGGCGGTGGTGGCGCACGCCTTTAATCCCAGCACTTGGGAGGCAGAGGCAGGCGGATCTTTGCGAGTTCGAGGCCAGCCTGGTCTACAAAGCGAGTCCAGGACAGCCAGAGCTGTTAAACATAGAAACCCTGTCTCGAAAACCCAAAAATAAAATAAAATAAAATAAAAATAAAAATACAAGACAAAAACAAAAAAAAAAGAAATAATTTTATTGGCCCAGTAGTTCTAGTTGGCCTGCATGAGGGAAACTGAGGATGTAAGAGGGAGCTCAGTGGCCCATAAACGGAGAGGACCACTGTAAATTGCAGAAGATTCTGAATAAGACTAGTTTGACTGGTCCACCCAAGGGTATTTGAGAGACCCTGAAGGACATAGTGTCACCCCTATTGGATCATGACTGAACACATCTTGTGAAGTGTGGATAGATACTTGAGCAAGGGAGATCTATCCCATTGGGCCATGTATAAGAAAAAGCCATTGGGCTTTTTGGAGAGGAACTTGGAGGTGGGTAGAAAGGTATTCATTCCAGTTGGCCTAGGATTAGGAGAGATGGTATCTGGATCCTATAACAGCAAAGCTTGTGATCTGGAGCAAACCACTGTGGTGAGAAAGGTGGAGGCTAGTGCTTTGAGAGGAAGATAAAAGAAGGGGTAGGAGACAGTGGGTGGTTCTGGGAAGAATCAGATTCAGGGCTCTACAACGCTGGCAGATATCACATGTACTATTTGAAATGGCCCATGCTGTACTTTCCCTTAATTCTGATGTGCTTTGAAAATCCTGGGAGTTCCACAGGACCTTGAGGAACATCCCCTGACTCGGGAAAGTTGGGAAAGAGAAAGACCAGACTCTATTTCCTTGGGAAAGAATTTGGAAGGCCCTCTGCCAAAGCGGCCTCCTGGGTCTAGCCAGGACAATGGCCAGGGTATGAAGAGATCAGGCAAGATGATTTTATCCAGCATGTAGAGAGTCACAGGAACACGTATGAACAGGAGCCTAACCATTCCAGTACCTTTCAGTGGCCCAGGTGTGCATTAGTGGGGATATGGAGGCGTGAGGCTGGTTGTGGTTGTAAATGGAGCTGGCTGAGGTGGAGCTGGGGCTCAGGGCTTAGCTGCCCATTGAAGAGCTACATCCACAGTTCTGAAAGAACAACTAAGGAAGCACTTAGTGGGTACCAGTCCAGTTTAGGGCCTAGGGGCTTGGCTGCCTCACATCGGGGTAGGAATACTTTCCTGACAAATCTTTTTGTTTCTTGGCTTCTCCCAAAGACTCAACTTCTGGAGCTTCGTACAAATAACTACCAGCTTTCAGATGAACTTCGAAAGAATGGTGTTGGTGAGCCAAGAGTCTCATTAGATGGGGTGGTTTTGGGGTAATAGAGGCAAGGTTTTCCCTTAGAGGCCTGATTAGATGACCTTCAGTTCCTTGTTACCACCTGAGGCTGAGATTCCCTGCTTTCCCTGCACCAGAACTTGCAAGCCTTCGGCAGAAGGTCGCCTACCTGGATAAGGAATTCAGTAAAGCTCAAAAGGTACCTCCCACCGCCTACCTCATCCACCCACCTCTTGCTTCCCTCTATCCATCTGCCTCCTTTACCTCCCAGTGAACACCTACACTGAACCAGACCTAATGTTACAATGTTGCTTTCTTATAGTCATTTGGAAAACAATTTCACAGAAGCCACTTCAGTGTGCTAATTGTAACCTAATCTTAAGTAATTTTTGTGTGTTTCTTTTGAGGCAGGATCTTGCTATGTAGCCCAGACTGGCCTCCAACTCTTGATTGTCCTGCCTCAGCCCCTCCAAGTGCTGGGATTATAGATGTGTGCTGAGATGCCTGGCTTTGCTTAATTTATTGACCTATTTTCATTTATTCTAATATCAATTGCTTATTCATTTTCATTCACTGGTTTCTTTTTGTTTTGTTTTGTTTTTGCGGTGCAACAGATCAATCTAGGATCTCATGCATGCTAGACAAGCTCTCCATATTCGATCTTAGCCAAAAGGCTAAAAAGTGATCTTTTTGTTGTTTACATGACAGAGTCTCTTGAAGCCTAGACTGGCCTTGTGCTTACTATGTGCTTACTATGAAGATGGCCTTGAATTCCTGATCCTCCATTCCTCATCCTCCTGGGTCCAACTCCCAAGTACTGAGATTACAGGAATGTGCCACCACACCTGACTCTAAACTGTCTCTACTCCTGTGCTACCTCTCCAGCCCCCATTCACTAACTTTGTCTTGAAAGGGGAATCTAGCTGTGTTTCCCAAATTGCTGGCCTCAAGTTGGCCTCCATCCTCAACCTCTTGAGTAGCTGGATCTATAGACATGGATACCATGTGGCTTGATTCATTAACTTTTAATTAGTCAAGTCTATCCGTAAGTCTGCCTTGGGTCTGCCTCCTGCCTTCCATCCACACTGCTTCCTTATGCTTCTACCTGTCCTGTTCTGTTTATGATAAGAGACCATACCCACCTTTCAGATCTTTAAAGACAAGGTAGGATATAGCCTATTGTGGCTCCTTAGGATAGTTTAGATCCTTATTTGTAATCCATCATTGGTTTTTCCTCATGTGTAGTGTGATGTTGCATATACTACATGCTGAATAAATACTTGCTGAATGAAGGGCTGGAGCTCAGTGGTTAAGAGCACAGATGTTCTTCTAGAGAGCTAGAGCTCCATCCCCAGCACCCTCATGGCAGCTCTCAACCTGGCTGTAACTCCAGTTCCAGAGGATAAGGTGCCCTCTTACGGTTTCCAAGAGCACTGCATGCACACATGCACAAAATAACAATTTTTTTTAAAGGTAGAAGGGGAAGTGACTTCATGAAATTGTCCTCTGACCTCCACGTGTAAGCTGTGACACGTGTGTACGTGTGCACAGACACAACAGTAATGAATAAGTAAAAATATGTGTTGGATGAGTCAATATAGAATTCAGAAAACTCAGCCATCAGGAAACTGGAGTTTTTGGTAGGGTGCTGATTTTCAAAGCCTGACAATGTCCTTGGCTGCCAAGCAGAGGGATAGAAGTTGCTGTGTTACATGAGAGGGATACAGACATATTTTTAAAAATTGATGCGTTCCAACAGGTGGAGTGATGAAGCCACAAGTTACTAGCTTGGAGATCCAGTATATAAAGGGTTAAATTCTGAGACACAGTTTTCCTCTCTCCCTCAAGCCCTCAAGAGCTTAGAATAGGAAGACATTTTGAATGCTGTGGGACCAAGGCCACATTCCCAATCATGCTTTACTCATTTCTTTTGTTATTTCTGTGGGCTTCCAATTGTTATGAAAAGTTCTGTGCTTAAACACATTCTCATCCCACAACCCATCATTGCCCCCACTTAACACCTGCTACAGCAGTCTCCTTATCCCACAGTGGGGTCCATTGCTGTTCACTTTAGCTCTCTTCCACCCTTCCTTTTAGGCACTAAGCAAGAGCAAGAAAGCTCAGGTAAGGGGGCCTTTGGTGGGTGAATATGTGTGCAAGACTGTCATAGTGGGGATATTTCTGTTCGGTGGCATTGTACTGGCCTTTATGTACACCCATATATCTGCAACTTCCTCGCTGCTGTGTGTTTCTATGTCTGTCTTTGTTTTCCTACGTTTATCTTGCACTCTTTCCATCTCTGTATATTTCTCTCTATCCTCGCTCAATCTATCTGTGCTTTCCTGTTTCCCTCTGTTTCTTCTCTTCAACTTTCCCTTTGCTTTTCTTCTACCTGCTTCTGTCTCTTTCATTTCTCTTTCCTGGTTTTTCTTTCTCTGACTTCTTGTCTCTTTCTCCCTTACTCATTTCTTTTCCTAACCTCCTCTCTTCTTTCTCTTCTTTCTGCTGTATTTTTTTTTTTTTTTTTTTTTGGTTTTTCGAGGCAGGGTTTCTCTGTGTATCTCTGGCTGTTCTGGACTCGCTTTGTAGACCAGGCTGGCCTCGAACTCACAGAGATCCGCCTGCCTCTGCCTCCCAAGTGCTGGGATTAAAGGCGTGCGCCACCACCGCCCGGCATCTGCTGTATTTTTTTGTTGATACCTCTTTGTTCCAGTCTTCCTGCCTTTTCTTTTTCCTGGTCCACCTCTTATTCCGTGTCTTCTCCCTTTTTCTGATCTCCCTATCATTATTTCTCTTTCCCTTCATCCCTTTGTCTATATCTCCCTTCCCATTTCTTTTCCCTACTTCCTCACGTCTCTTTTCCCTTCTCTGTCTCTGTCTACTCCGTATATCTCTCTTCCTATATATTGCCCCATTCTTTCTACCCTATATGCTTCCTACCCAATGCCATTTTTTCCTTCTCTCTCCTTTTTTATCTGCCTCACCATCCTTTCTACCCCTGTTCGACTCCTGGCCCATGTCTGCCACTGCAGGAAGTGGAGGTACTGCTGAGTGAAAATGAGATGCTGCAGGCAAAGCTGCACAGCCAGGAGGAGGACTTCCGTTTGCAGAACAGTACACTTATGGCCGAGTTCAGCAAGGTGCTGGTGCCTGGGATAGCTGAGGGGGGACATGGGAATGGTGCATCTGTGTATGCATGGGCAAGTGGCTCCTAGGCCAAAAACTAGCAGTAGAGGGTGGACAGGGTTTGGCGCTGAACCCTGTCCATGGTGCTGAAATAGGCCTTAGTCTGTTGCTGGGGGCAGTAATTTGACAGGTGGGGCCAAACACTTTCATGGATTTAGATCCTTTGAGCCCTGCATTTGGTTCCGAAGTCACTCCTTTTATTTAGTTCAAGTCTCCATTTGTATAATTTTGGGCTGGCACCATGGAGCCCCAGTGTATTCTGAGGCTTTAAGTAAAGTTCTTATTGCTTAATATTAATGGAAAAGTGTTTGAACTGCTTCCATTTTATCTTTCTTTTCTTCATCTGACATGAGTCTGGGTTCTACTTCTTCCAGGAAATTCATCTTGGATTGGCTAACTCACTCTCCTTACTGATTTTAATGTCCTGACTGTTTCTAACCCTACTGGGCAGTTGGAGATCCTATTTTATTCTGTACTAGTCTTTTGTACCCATGGTAGATCAGTTTGTGAGTTTTCAGGAAAAATATACTGTAGGAAAAATTGTTATTTCTAAGGCTCAACCTGATGGAAATATACTGCTTTAAAAGGCAAAACAAGCCGGGCGTGGTGGCGCATGCCTTTAATCCCAGCACTCGGGAGGCAGAGGCAGGTGGATTTCTGTGAGTTCAAGGCCAGCCTGGTCTACAGCATGAGTCCAGGACAGCCAGGGGTACACACAGAGAAACCCTGTCTTGAAAAATCTGGAAGAAAAGCCAAAACAAAAAACCAACAAAAAACCAAAAACAAACAAAAAAAAAAAGCAAAACAAAGCCGGGCATACTGGTGCACATCTTTAATCCCAGCATTCAGGAGGCAGAGGCAGGTGGATCTTCGAGGCCAGCCTGGATTACAAAGCGAGTCTAGGACAGCCAGGGCAGTTACAGAGAGAAACCCTGTCTTGAGAAACCCTGTCTTGAAAAACAAAACAAAACAAAAACCAAAACAAGAGGAATGTGGCCATAATACATGTATACAATAAGAAATTGTCAAAAGTAACAACAAAAAGCTCACAAGAGCTGGGGATGTGCTTAATTGATAACGTGCCTAAGTCTTCTGATCCCCGCGCTGCACGTACTGTGGCGGGGGCTCATGCCTGTTATCTTAGCACTTGGCAGTAGAGGCAGAAGAAGCAATTTAAGGTCATCCTCAGCTACATAGTGAGTTCCAGGCCAGACATAACAAAGCAAAGGATAAAGAAAAAAACATTTAAAAAGTCAAAAATTCAAAACAAAATACAACAGGAAGCAATCCTTCAGGAGTTACAATGCCAAGAGACACCATTTAACAGCCAGTAATTCTGGAACCAGAAGGCCTAGATTAAGACCTTGGCTGTACCTTTTACTAACTGTAACTTTAAAGAAGTCACTTAGCAGGATGTGTCTTGATTCCCAAATCTTAAAAATGGAACTGGTGATGGTAGGCTGCTGCCTTCCAGGGCTTTTGTGATGATTTATTGGATAAATCTATGTGAGTCCCTTAAAGCCACCTACATATTATCAGCTGTGGAAGGCTCACAATGACATGATCTCATTAGTTCATTTTGTCTCTAAACTATATCTTGACTTGTTTGTGGTGATGAAGATCCAACCTGGGAATCATGCATGCTAAGCATGCCTTCTGTCATTCTGCCACATCCCCATCCATTTCCACACCCAGAAAAACATATATTATCCAGGGGACGGGGGAGAATAAAAGAAAGTAAAGGAGAGGGAGGAGTTTTATATCCAGGAACTTTGCGGTTCAGTGGAAGAGCATTTGCTTAGTATGAAATATGTTGTATTCATTCCTGTGTTTTTGGCCTGCTTCTACAGCCTTCTGATCTCCTTCTTTCTTGTTTCTGTATTGGTCCATTCCACTACTCCACAGAAGGTATTTTGATCTCTAGATTGTCTCACACTGTTCCTTTAATTAATACCTTCTGGTATAAAGCCCCCTCTCCAGTCCCCAGAGCTTTCTGATGCCCTCATAGCCACTGGTGGTGCTTACTCTGGGCTCGTTCATAGTCCCCTTCCTACTTCTCTAGGGCCCCGATGGTATTTACAGGAAGACCTGATGCTAGAGTCTGCCAAGATATTTCGTCAGCTCAGTTGTTCCTTTGACAGATAGTTAAAGGGACCTACTATGTATTCTGTGTTCTGGAAATAAAGGCGTGAGCTGCACAGAATGGTCCTAACTCTTGCACAACTTACTGTTATAGTTTACTTTCAATTGCTGCAATCAAACACTGACCAAAAACAACCTGGGGAGGAAAGAGTTTATTTAGCTGGAAGGTCACGGTCCATCATTTGAGGGAAGCCAAGTCAGGAACTAGAGGCAGGAACCGAAGCAGAAGCTATGGAGAAACACTACTTATTAGCGTGTTCTCCATGGATCACTCAGCCTGCTTGGGTATATCACCCTTGTCTACCAGCCCAGGGGTGGCACCACTCATGGAGGACTGGGTCCTCCCATACCAATCATTAATCAAGAAAATGTAGACTCAACTACATGCCAAACTGATACAAGCTGATGAGGTTTTCTCTTCCTAGATGACCCTGGCTTGTGCAAAGTTGACAAACTGACCAGAACACTTATATTTTGTGGGTGGGATAGGGAGGAGTAGTAATATCTATTCCTATTTGAATTGGTCTATATTATTCATTCAATTCTTGCAATACAATCATGAGATATTTTTTAGTGTCTTTAATGGATGAGGAAAACTGAGCCCCAGGGACGTGAAGTAATTTGTCTCAAGGTCACTCAGCTGGAAAATGGTTGAGTAAGAACTCATGTCCAAGCAATCTAATTTCAGACTCTGTTTTGTGATTCCATGTTACAAAACAAAATTTAACCAGGCATGGTGGTAGTGCATGCCTGTAATCGCAGGATTTAGAAGACTGAGGTAAGAATACATTGAGTTCAATGTAAGCCTGGGCTACATGGTGAGATTCTGTCTTTAAAAGGGGGGGGGGGGGGGGGGGGGGTGGGTCAGCGGTTAAGAGCACTGTCTGTTCTTCCAGAGGTCCAGACTTCAATTCCCAGCAACCACATGGTGGCTCACAACCATCTATACTGGGATCTGATGCCCTCTTCTGGCATGCAGGTGTAAATGCAGACAGAGTTCTCATATATGCAAAATAAATAAATCTTTTAAAAAAAAGGCAAACCCATAAAATAAAAAACAAAACACCAACAAATAAATAAGTAAAATTTAATTATGATTGATACTAGGTCAGAAATAAGTGAACAGAGCATGCTATTGTAAAATACTGGAATTTTTGTGTTGGACAGTCCTACTTTAAAGATGACATCTGATTAATCCCAGCACTTGGGAGGCAGAGGCAGGTGGATGTCTGTGAGTTTGAGGCCAACCTGGTCTACAAAGCAAGTCCAGGACAGCCAGGGCTACACAGAGAAACCCTGTCTCGAAAAACCAAGAAAAAAAAAAGATGACATCTGAGTAGAGTGCTAAAGGATGCATTAGAAGCTAGTCAGGTGAAAAAGAGGTTAAAAGAAATGATGCAGGCTGGAGAGATGGCTCAGAGGTTAAGAGCACTGGCTGCTCTTCCAGAGGTACTGAGTTCAATTCCCAGCAACCACATGGTGGCTTGCAACCATCCATAACGAAATCTGGTGCCCTCTTCTGGCCTGCAGGTATACCTGCAGACAGACTATATCCTACGCAATAAAATTGGTTTTGTTTTTTTTTTTTTTTTGGTTTTTGTGGACCTCAGTAGTCTGATTTGAAAGTGAACATGGGACATTGTCTTGTGAAACTGTTTTAACCAGGAGGTGAATGAACAGTGGGCCTGCTGAATTTTATTTTCATGGCATACCTCTTCAAAGCTAAAGACTGGAAGGAATCTACAAAGTGAGCCCAGGACAGCCAGGGCTTGTTATACAGAGAAACCCTGTCTCAAAACAAACAAACAAAAAAGACTGGAAGAAAGTATAAGAACTGTAAGCTGTTTACTCTGGAAATGTCTTGCAAGCTCTCTTTGATGCCTAGGTCAAGAAGGAGCTGTCCTTGGACCCAAGGATCTAGGACATTTCTCTACAGCTGGAGGCGTGTGTGCGCGTGTGCATGCCTGCGTACATGCGCACGCCCTGTCTGGGGCGGAGGGGGGGGGGGGCAGCTGTCCATGGTGCTAACAGCTTCCATAGCAGCCTGAGGCCTTTGCATCTGAGAGGTTAGGAGTCATCAAAGGGAAAGTTGTTCTCAGTATTCACATCCTTTTTGACTTTACTACTTAACAGATGTGTAAATTGGAAATTGTTTGATATTTCCATGCCTCGGTGTCTTTATCCACAAAGTGTAAGAGCAACTGCATTATAAGGTTCTTGTGGGAATTTAATGAATTCTACCCTGAGTGCCCAAGTGCTATTTGTGCTTTGGTGGATATTGTTCTGATTTGCTCTCCCCTCTGTTATCTTTCTCCCTGTGCTCAGCTCTGCAACCAGCTGGAGCAGCTGGAGCTGGAGAACCAGCATCTAAAGGAAGGGGCTAGTCAGGCTGGACCACACGTGGATGGAGAACTGCTGCGGCTGCAGGCAGAGAATACAGCCTTGCAGAAGAACATAGCAGGTGCATAGAGATGTCCCTGGGATATAGGAACCTCAGGTGTTGAGCAGAGCTAGGATGTGTATAGTCCTCTTATGGGACAGAGAAGAAACTTCAGAGTAAGACCTGGCCTTGCATTGATGCAGTGTCTCACACATAGCAAATGTTACAGAACAGCAGAATGAATGTTGAAAAGGAGATGTTGACTAAGCATCACTAGAACATTGGGTAGATTCAGAGCCCAGGTTGTAAACAGGGTCTGGGATGAAAGTGGAAAGACAGCTTGGTAGAGCATGAGAAGGTCCTGACACATGGCCTTTGATGAGTATCTGGGACTTATGTGGTAGTGGGTGCTGGTTCCATGATCAGGAATGAGGCCAGGTACAATATGATAGGATTTAGGTTTTATATATATATGGTATGGAACATGGTAGATAGGATTTTTGAAGTTGGTGGGGCTTAAAAATTATTTGTGACAGGCATGAATGGGACTTCATTTGGAGCTGGGTGTGGTGGTGCACACCTTTAATCTCAGCACCCAAGATGCGGAGGCAGGCAGATCTCTGTGAGTTCGAGGCCAACCTGGTCTACAAAGAGTGTTCCATTACAGCCACGGCTACACAGAGAAACCCTGTCTCAAAACCAAAAAAAAAAAAAGAAAAAAAAAAAGAAAACGAAAAGGAGAGTGAGAGAGAGAGAGAGAGAGACTTCATTTGGGGCAGGGTCCTGTGCACCCTGAGAGACTGAAGGATAGATAGTTCTCCCTGTGTTTGAGAGATGATAAGGGACTTCAGAGATGATGTCATTCATCATTCGTCCACAGTACTGCAGGAGCGCTACAGGAAAGAGGCTGTGAGGTCCTCTGGTGCCAGTGAGGGCCAAGGGGATCCCCCAGGAGATGCCTTCCCCACTGCCCTGACCCCCATGCCATTGACAGATGTGGAGCTGAAATGGGAAATGGAAAAAGAAGAAAAGAAATTGCTCTGGGAGCAGCTACAAGGCTTAGAGGTAAATCAGGGTCTCTTGGGACTGGGATGTTGGGAGACAGCAGATGCCCTACTTCTGCCTGTGGGTCCATGGAGATGTTTGTGACATCACCATCTCATGGGCTAAAGGGAGGCGGGATAGGCAAAATTAGAGGCCTTTCTCCATCCTTGCTGATAACAACTCCATCCCTTATCTTCCCCTCCCCTACCACCCGCAGAGCTCAAAGCAAGCTGAAACCTCCAGACTACAGGAGGAACTTGCTAAGGTGGGGTTTGCCGCCGCCTGGCTTTCTCCTGACAGCAGAGGAGCATTGTGTCTCCTCAGAGCTTCAGTTTGATCATGTGTGAAATAGAGGCTCACAAATCTCAGAGTTGCTTTTATTGTAGAATAAGCTAATGCGGTCCCATTCTACCTTGTATCCCCTCTGTTTCCTCGCAGCTTTGCCAATTCATCCATATAAGAATATGAACCTGGGGGCCCAGGGCTGAGACATCCCATCAGGATCCTACTTTCCAGGCCTCCCGGCCTAGCCATTCTGTAATGTGGCCATTGGTGCTGCTTTGGGAACTTGGACTCCCTTTGGAGTCCAAGGGAGCCAGCTAGAGATGATGTTGCTGCTGTTGACAACTGAGCCATCAAATTGCTTAGCCCTTCTGAGACTCAATTTACCCACTTGTAAAATCAGTAGGGCTCAGTTCTCAAGAATGTCTTGAGAATTCTGCAAGAATATCATAAACAAAACCCAACTTGTAGGAAGCATTCATTATGAAGTGTCTACAAATGTTGTTTTTGTTTATTTTATTTTGTCAATATTCTCATTACTATTTGTCTGTACTCCTTCTTCTTTCTCCCTCAGCTCTCTGAGAAATTGAAAAAGAAACAAGAAAGGTATACACTTTTCTTTTCCAGGGGTTTTGGGGGTGTAGAGAGAGAGGTGGATTGGCTTGTGGAAATGACATATCTTTGTCTGCCTTTTTCTGCTCAGTTTTTGCCGTCTGCAAACAGAGAAGGAAACACTGTTTAATGATAGCAGGTAACCACCGGGGTTGTAGTAGTGGAAAAACAGGGACCATGCCCAGGCAAATTAACCAAAGACCACAAGGGCAGAGATGGGAGAGTGGGCCTCTATGTATGTCTAATGTCCCCTATCTCTGTCACCTCTAGAAACAAAATTGAAGAGTTACAACAGCGGAAGGAAGCTGACCTGAAAGCCCAGTTGGCTCGCACCCAAAAGTTGCAGAAGGAACTTGAGGCAGCCAATCAGGTGATGGGGGTTGGGTCCCAAGATCCCTGGAATGGAGAACCAGGGCTGGTAGTCTGGGAGGAAGGGTATGAGGTCTTTTGTTGTTGTTGTTTTGTTTTTTTGTTTTTCGAGACAGGGTTTCTCTGTGTAACAGCCCTGGCTGTCCTGGAACTCACTCTGTAGACCAGGCTGGCCTTGAACTCATAGAGATCTGCCTGCTTCTGCCTCCCAAGTGCTGGGATTAAAGGCGTGCGCCACCAAGCCTGGCCATTTCAACATTTGACAGTTTCAAAATGCTTGTGGGTGCTGGGATTTGAATCTGGGTCCTTTACAAGAACAGCCAGTGCTCTTAACTGCTGACCAGCCCCGAAGTATGAGGTCTGTAGAGACTGCTTGGGATGTCTGAGATTTGGAAATGTAGCAACCTGATAGGTATGTGTAAGCTCTCTAGGAGCTAGAAAAGTGGGAACTCAGAAACCCAAGAGCACTAGGAGTTGGGTTAGGAGTTTACATGAATCAGAGATTCCTGAGGTGGGAGTCCAAGGACTCTGGTTGTATACCACAAGTTTGTATGAATCAGAACTCTCACTGGGGTCTGGGACCAGGAATTAGGGTGAATGTGAGCTGTCTCAGAAACCTCGTGTCAGAAAAGAAAAAAAAAAGAAAGAAAAGAAACTGAATGATGCTAAAACCTTTAAAAGCTGTGATATCACCTGGGTGTAGGTGGCACACATCTTTAGTCCCAGGACTTGAGAGGCACAGGCAGGTGAATCTCCTGAGTTTGAGGCTAGCCAGAAATACATAATGAGACCCTGTTTCAAAAATAATTATGATGATAGTAAAGCTGTGATATCAGTACATTTGAGACCCTCTAACAGGTCAAAGACATGAGGGTTGAGTAGACACTGGGCTTTCAAGTATGGAGCAGTTGGAGCTGGAGGCAGAGGACAGTTGAGACTTTCAGGGTCTGGAAAGTTGTTTTCATCTTGCGATGTTTAGGAAGTGAGTTCATGTGAGATGGGTGGTTCTGAGGTCCTGAAGTCGTTTGTGGCAGTAAAAAGCTGAGACCTCCAAAGGCTGAAACAAAAGCTCCATGAGCATGCCATTCCTGAGGATCATGGTTGGATGACTTTAAAGCCTCTGGGTTTCGCCTGAGAGAAAGCAAGTCTGAGATTCCTCAGAATGGAGAATGTGGTAGCTCGTGGGAGCAGAGTCCCTAGAAAATTGCAATGTTAGGGTAAAAAGCCTCAGGAGTTGTTGGTAATCAAGGTCTAAAGATTCCCAGAGATGGGAAGTCAGGATGGCAGTGGAAATGGGTGAGTCTGAGGTTTCTTCAAGAGCTGGAAACTAGGAGATTGTGAGTTTGAGGTGTCTAGGATCTGGGGATATGGGGTTAAGTATGTCAGCAACTCCTGGGGCTCCCAAGCTGGAATCTGGGTGAGGATGAGCCCCTCAGAAGTTAGGTTCAGGGACTCAGGTGTATCTGAGATGCTTGAAGGCTGGGAGAGAGGAAGTGAATGTGTCTGAGAGCCCTGTATGTAGTCCCTTGGAGTCTGGGCAAACCTGAAACCTCTGACATCTAGTCCAAGACTCACAGACACTGAAAACGTGCTTCTAGGCGGTCACAGAGGGAGTCTGCATATCTATGTTCACCTAGGTCTGGAATGGGGTTACCTGACTTCTGTGTTCCAACAGAGCTTGGCGGAGCTAAAAGATCAGCGGCATGGGGAGCGCCTAGAACATGCAGCAGCATTGCGGGCCTTACAGGATCAGGTATGTTGTACTTGGTGGGCTTGGGAGCTGGGGTTGAGGGTGGCAGCAGGCTGAGTTGGTACTTTACAGGCAAGCATGGCCCAAGGGGTCTTGCTTTTCCTAGTCCTGGTCTGTGTGTCTGTGTGTCTGTCTCCTTTCTTTCTTGACTGTGGGTAGGTCCTGTCCTTCTGTTCTGGACCTGCTCTCACCTGTCATGGGGGTGGGGCCAGGTGTCCATCCAGAGTGCAGATGCGCAGGAACAAGTGGAAGGGCTATTGGCTGAGAACAATGCCTTGAGGACTAGCTTGGCTGCTCTGGAGCAGGTACAGGACACCTGGGAGCTCTTGCTGTTTCCTTTAACTCTGCTTTTGGTCCACATCTGGCCAAGGTGGTTTGGACCCTCTACTCTTCTGTGGCCTCTATTTCTTTTCCTCCTTTTTGTTGGCTTCCAGCCTTCTTCTTCATCCATTCCTGTTTTTCTGGCATTGTAGTTTCTCTGTGATAAAGTGCATGAAATATAATAATCTTAAGTGTACACTCAATGAATGGGATATGTTTATCCATGTTCCTTTATAATCCATGTAGCCACTTTGCAGAACAAGATACAGAGCTTTGTTCAGTATGTTAGAAGATCCTTTTACCATTCCGGTCAACATACCCCTGTATTCTTATCTTTAGCAACATAGATTCATGTTGCTTATTCTTTAACTCCATGTAAATGGAATCAGTGCTCTTCTGTTTTTGCCTGCTTTCTGGTACCTTTGTGTCTGTGAACTTTACCCATATGTTGCATGGGTTCTTTTATCACTGCATAGTATTTTATTACATGAATATTCCACTACCCTCCCTGCTTTTCTGTGTTAAATTTTCTGTCCTTCTATCTCTCTTGATACTTCTCTATCTCCTCGGAACTGGGAGGTCCAGGGGTTCCTGGGCCTTAGGGCTCCCTGCATTCCATTGCCCAGCATTACCACTTTCTCCAGATCCAGACAGCAAAGACACAAGAACTGAATATGCTTCAGGAACAGACCTCTGAGTTGGCAGCTGAGTTACAGTATTGGCAGGCTGAATATGAAAAGCTGATGGGACAGAAAGATGACCTCAACTCCCAACTCCAGGTGAAGCTTCTTCTGACCTGTCATGTAGTTTCATAGTACTAGTGCAGTGAATTGCCCTAGAGGAATGGTCAGAAGACTTGGGAGTCAGGAAGAACTGCATTCCTGGCCAGCTTCTTAACATCGTGGTACCTATATGTCCCGACATGGGTAATTTTACTTCTGTAAAACTGAACCTCCTCAGTTGATCAGACTTTCCATTCTGGCATCATAATGTACAAATTTAATGTCTCTCATATGTAATGCTTGTGTTTGCTTCAGATTTTGTCTCATTTGGGGATATTTGCATATACTTACTGAGATATTTTGGGGATGAAACCTAAATCTAAACATACCTCATACATATAGCCTCCTGTCCTAGTATGTAGTCCTAGCTATGTAGACCATGCTGGCTTAGGTGTGAGCCACCACACTTGGCACTTATGCGTTTGAGAGTGACCCATCATTGGTGGTTAGGTGTGGCATTCCCACATGTGGCATTATATGCATACTCAAAAATTTTTCAGATTTTAAGTTAGATAGATTGGTGTATGCCTATAATCCTAGCACTCAGGTAGCTGAGGCAGGAGGATTCCCATAGTTTTAGGCTAATCTTGGTTGCATAGTGAATATTAGGCCATCCAAAAGAAACATTAAAAAAGTTTCAGATTTTGGGTTTTAGGATAAAGGATGCTTAGCCTGGAGAATCTAGGATAATACTGGATGGAGAAAAAAAATTGGACCCGAGCATGGTGGCACACACCTTTAATCTCAGTACTCAAGAGACAGAGACAAATCTCTTGAGTTGAAGGCCAGCCTGGTCTACATAGTGAGTTCCAGGATAGCTAGAGCTACATAGTGAGACCCCGTCTCAAAAAAAAGTTTAGGGCTGGTGATATAACTTAATTAACAGAGTACTTGTATAGTACCTATTATACACACACACACACATATATGTATATGTATATGTGTATATATACGTATACAAAGCCCTGGTTTCAATCTGCAACACTGCATAAACCAGGTTCTGTAATGTAAACCTGTGATCTCGGTTCTTAGGAAATAGAGACAGGAGGATCAGAAGTTCAAGGTCATCCTAGCTGCATAGCAAGATTGAGAGCAGTCTGGACTACATGAGGAGACCCTGTATGGGGGGGGCAGCTGGGGAGATGGCTCAGTGGGTAAGAGTACTTAGTACTGAGAGCAAGCATGAAGATCGGAGTTCAGGTCCCAGCACCATGTGAAAGATACCCAGTGTCCTCCTCTGGTTTTTGCATATATACATGTACCCATGCACACAAAGGATTCATACCACATGCACACACACACTCTTCCAGAGGACAAGGGTTCAATTCCCAACACCCACATGGCAGCCCACTTAACTCCACTTCCAGGGCATGTGATGTCCTCTTCTGGCCTCCACAGGTACCAGGTATTCATGTACTACACAGATATACATGCAGGCAAAGCACTTATACACGTAAAATAAATCAATAAATAAAAAATTAAAGAATAAAAAACTTAGGAGGTTGTGAATTTGAGGCCAACCTGGGTCACACAGCCAGACTATGTCTTGGAAATAAAATCATAACAGGTGGTGCACGCCTTTTTTCCAAACTCTTAGAAGGCAGAGGGAGATGGATCTCCATGAGGTCAAGGCCAGCCAGGGATACATAGTGGGACCCTGTCTCAAAAATAAACAAACCAAAAATCATAATCATAAATTGAAGACCTAGGTTATACTCATCAGTGGATCTGTGAGTTTGAGGCCAGCCTGGTCTACAAAGTGAGTTCTAGGATCAGCCAGAGCTACAGAGAGAGACCTTGTCACAAAACAAAGAAAGAAAGAGAGAGAAGGAATGAAAAGAAAAGAAAGAAAACAAGCCCAGGCATTGTATCCAACAATGCCTGTAATCTTAGCATTTGGGAAGTAGAGGCAGGATTAGAAGTCCAGGGTCATTGCTGGCTACACAGAAAGTTTGAGATGAGGTCCTATCTCAAGAAAAAGACTTGATGGAAACCTTGTCCCAAAAAGGAAAACAAAACAAAAAAAAAGAATGTAGCCTGGCATGACTAAGTATGTAATCTTAGCATGCAAGAGCCAGAGGCAGATGAGTTCCAGGACAGCCTCATCTACATAAAGAGTTCCAGGCAGGCCAGGAATACATAGTGAGGCATGTTTCAAAAAAAAAGAAAAGAATACAAAGAAGCAAGAAATGAATCACAGGGCTGGAGAGATGGCTCAGCGGTTAAGAGCACTGGCTGTTTTTCCAAAGGTCCTGAGTTCAATTCCCAGCAACCACATGGCAGTTCACAGCAGTCTAATTGCCGGGCATGGTGGCGCACACCTTTAATCCCAGCACTGGGGAGGCAGAGGCAGGTGGATCTCTGTGAGTTCAAGGCCAGCCTGGTCTACAAAGTGAGTCCAGTACAGCCAGGGTTACACAGAGAAACCCTGTCTCAAAACAAAAAAAAAAGAAAAAAAAGAAATGAATCACAGGGCCCTACCTGTCTGTGAAGGAGAGGAGGAAGGAATACTTTAATCTTTTGTATTCCCAACTATAAATTCTGTTGCTAAGGGAGATGGGAAAAAATGAGTACTGAGGAATAAGCAGCAGTGTCTCTCATGTTTCCCATTATGATTGAGATAGCAACTACTTTATTAAGGCAAAGATCTATCAGAAGTGTTCTAGCTGATTGGTACCTACTGGGGACTCTTCTCAAACTTCTCCTTCTCTCCTGAATTAGGAGTCATTAAGGGCCAACAACCGGCTGCTGGAACAACTTCAAGAAATAGGGCAGGAGAAGGAGCAGTTGAACCAGGATCTCCAGGAAGCTCGGAAGGTGGGGAACCATGGGAAGAGGGGAAGGAGATGACCTAGTCCATGAGGGTAGGAAGTATCATGGTCAAATCTTAGGAATGGAAAGAGAAAGAACATGATCATTTCCTAAAGGGTGAGTGAATGACTCAGCCAGTTTGAAGGACCAGGGAAGAGGCAGAGTCTGGCTAGTTCCTTAGGCATGGAACATAATAGTGATTGTTATGTGGTGTTGGGAGAGAAAGTTAATTGCCACTCTCTTGGTCTACCCTTCTGGTCACTAGAGTGCTGAGAAAAGGAAGGTTATGCTGGATGAGCTAGCAATGGAGACAATGCAGGAGAAGTCCCAACATAAGGAAGAACTGGGAGCTGTCCGATTACGGCATGAGAAGGAGATGTTGGGGGTGCGAGCCCGTTATGAGCGAGAGCTTCGAGAGCTGCATGAGGACAAGAAACGGCAGGAGGAGGAGCTCCGGGGTCAGATTCGGGAGGAGAAGGTGGGTGGGGTAACCATACCCTTTCTCCTCTACTAGCTGAAGACTGTGGTGTTGCTGATGGTGATATGTGGTAGCAGGTAGGTGACATGCAAGGTGCTCAGTCCTCTGCTGCCCAGCTCCTGACTCTGTTCTCCTTCCAGGCTCGAACAAGGAAGTTGGAAAATCTTCAGCACACAGTGGAAGAACTTCAGGCTCAGGTACACTCCATGGATGGAGCCAAGGGCTGGTTTGAACGACGCTTGAAGGAGACTGAGGTGAGTTGGTGGTACCTGGTAAAGGTGCAAAGCTGGTTAGGGGCACTGATACTCTCTGCCTTTGTGTAGATTTGAACAGGCATTTCTTCCTGGTGGATTGTTCCTCTGCCAAAAGTTATAATACACTATCTGTTCATGTTTGGTGCTACACTAATTTTTATTTTAACAAGAACATTTATTGCCTTTTCTTCTGGAAAACTCGACAATAGTAAGAGTCAGTGTCCTGTTGCAGGGAAGAGTACACACTGGAGCCAGGTGTTTCCCTAAGTTTGAATGCTGACTGGGCCACTTCCTAGCTGTGTGATCTTATGTAATATATTTCATCTCTCTATGGCCCATTTTCATCTTTGGCAGAAAGGGGATAGCAGGAACAGAGAGTATAACTCATTGGTAGACCACGTGGTTAGCATGAATGAGGCCTAAAGTTCAATTCCCAGCAGCAAAAATATTAATGATGGGCTGGACATGGTGGCCCACACCTTTAATCCCAGCACCTGGGAGGCAGAGGCAGGTGAATCTCTGTGAGTTCATGTCCAGCCTGGTCTACAGAGTGAGTTCCAGGAAAGCCAGGAATCTACTACACAGAGAAATCCTGTCTCAAAAAAAATTAATGATGAAAATAATGCCTTATGGGGCTGGAGAGGTAGCTCAGCGGTTAAGAGCACTGGCTGCTCTTTCAAAGGACCTGGGTTCAAATCCTAGCACCCACATGGCAGTTCACCACTGTCTACTTGCTGGGCATGGTAGCGCATGCTTTTAATCCCAACACTCAGGAGGCAGAGGCAGGCAGATCTCTGTGAGTTCGAGGCCAACCTGGTCTACAAAGCAAAGTCTAGGACAGCCAGGTCTACACAGAAACCCTGTCTCAAAGAACCAAAAAGAAAGAGAGAGAGAAAGAATGCCTTACTGTCTGGGTATTTTAGGAAGATTATAGGAAATGACTTAATATATGTACAACCACTTGAATATTCCTG
Organism: Lophiomys imhausi; assembly: GCA_907164525.1. Classification (NCBI taxonomy): domain Eukaryota; kingdom Metazoa; phylum Chordata; class Mammalia; order Rodentia; family Muridae; genus Lophiomys; species Lophiomys imhausi. Next base: position 34,899 of record CAJQZJ010000248.1, on the reverse strand, counting down.
GCATGCAGTGTTGTGTTTTTAAATAAAGAAATTATAAATGCAAATTACTTGATCTACTATGTGAATGATATAGGCTTCCACTTCATATTTCTGCCTAAAGGCATGTGCTGTTTCCTACAAGGTGTTTGGTGCCTGGAATGACAGTCAATCCCAGCACTCAGGCTAAGGCAGGATTGAGGAGTTCAAGGCCAGTGCAGGCTTTCTACTGAGACCTTATCTCAAAAAAGCGTTTTCGTCATACCCCATGGACTCTGCTGACATTTACATGTCCTTAACTGAACACACTATCTTTTGGGGGCCATGAGCAGATCTGGGACTCTTCTTACAGGAATCCTTGCAGCAGCAGCAGCAGGAACAAGAGGAAACCCTCAAGCAGTGCCGGGAGGAACATGCTGCTGAGCTGAAGGTGCTTCTCGCATGGTGGTGGTCCTCTCTCTCGGTACCAGGTACCCCTGCAGGAGAACAGGGACTTCTAATAAAGTGACCTGAGCTGCTGTTTGCTTTGCAGGGCAAGGAGGAAGAGCTTCAGGGTATGCGGGATCAGCTCCAGCAGGCCCAGGAGGAGCGAGATGGCCATGTGAAAACCATCAGCAGCCTGAAGCAGGTCTGTACTATCTCTGAGGTCCCAGATACAGGAATGGCCTAAGCTTGCAGAATGGAGCAGGGGTGGGGGGACATACACACAGCAGGCAACTGTGCCATCACCTGCCAGCTGTGCCTTCTCTAACCACAGGAGGTAAAGGACACAGTGGATGGGCAGCGGATTCTGGAAAAGAAGGGCAGTGCCATGGTAAGCTAGTGAGGCCTGTGACCTCCTCTCCTCCTTTATGGGCCCCCTGGGCCACAGTTCTCACTCCTCTACCCCTCACCTTTAGCTCAAAGACCTTAAGCGACAGCTGCACCTAGAGAGGAAACGGGCTGACAAGCTGCAGGAGCGGCTGCAGGACATCCTCACCAACAGCAAGAGTCGCTCAGGTGAGAGGACACGACAGTTGGAAGCTGTACCCTTGGGCTGCCTTCCATACTTCCCTGAGCCTTGCTCCAGACCTTTGTCCTTCCTGAATTCTGTCTTTTTGCTCTCTGCACTGTCTGTTTTGTGTATGTGTGTCTGTCTGCTCCCTGCCTTCTCTCTTCCTTTCTCTGCCTGTGTTCTTTCTGTTTGCTCTGTATCTGCCTTTATTTGTCTGCATTCTCTACTGTTTTCATTCTTGTTTTTGTTTCATTTCTTTTTCGAGACAGGGTTTCTCTGTGTAGCCCGAGCTGTCCTGGAACTCTGTGGACCAGGCTGGCCTTGAACCTGCCTCTGCCTCCCAGTGCTGGGATTAAAGGGATGTGCCACAATGCCTGGCTCTTGTTTCCATTCTTGTATTCTAGAAAAGCCTCACTTAAGTCTGGGATCTCTGATACAAGCCCTACCCCCAGCCCCCAGTCATTCTCCGCCAGGAACTCATACAGAATCAAGGGAGACAGATTTCCATAGGCAACACCACTACACTGTCCCCTTCATTATCGTCATCACTGTTATTATTTTTTTTTAAAGAGAGCATCACTTTGTAGCCCAAGCTGATTTCAAACTCATGGTGCTTGCTGTAGCTTCCTAGGAGTTTGATTACAGACATAAGCCTGTTTTCAATATCCAGCTAACTGAACCCACGATACTTCTGCCACTGAAAGCAGAAGACATGTCCACACAAAACTGGAATTGTTTCTACCTTTTCTTGGTTGGGAGTAGCTGTAAATACATTAAAATAGCTCAAGTTCAGTAATGGTTCTGGCACTTCTGTTAGATCCCAGACAGACTTAGAGAAAATTTACTGTCAACTGAGGTGTCAGTGGAACATCGCCCAGGCACCCTTTCTGGAGATCCCTTTGGAGTATGATACTAAAACCCTTTCCCTGACACCTAGAAGCAACTGTAAGGGCAATGTCACCAGCTCAGTACCAATGTTTTCTGTTTTGTTTTGGGGGACAGGGTTTTTGTGTGTTTCCCAGGCTGGCCCTGAACTCCTCAGCTCAAGTGACCTACCCGTGGGACATACACCACCATGCTCAGCAAGTGTTCAAATGACATGGCAAAACACGTATCTCTCACCAAACCAATTTCCCACTGAGGCATTCAGCCTCCTGAAGTAACTTCTCTCTCTTTCGGGGGAGGTTAGTTTTTTTGTCCTGGACTCACTCTGTAGACCAGGCTGGCCTCGACTCACAGAGATCTGCCTGTCCCTGCCTCCCAAGTGCTGGGATTAAAGGTGTGCGCCACCATGCCTGGCCATTACAGACAGTTGTGAACTGTCTTGTGGGTGCTGGGATTTGAAACCAGGTCCTTAACCCACATTAACAGCCAGTGCTCTTAACTGCTGAGCCATCTCTCCAGCCAGTAACTTCTAATTTTAATAGAAGTGTTTTATTATGTATTAATTTAAGAAGTAGGGAATAGATTAAATTTTTATTTATTTGTTTGTTTGTTTGTTTTTTTTCAAGACAGAGTTTCTCTATGTAGCCCTGACTATCTGGAACTCACTCTGTAGACCCAGGTTGACCTCAAACTCAGAAATCTGCCTGCCTCTGCCTCCCAAGTGCTGGGATTAAAGGTGTACACTGTGAGGCCTAGAATTTTATATTATACATGTGTCTTTCTTTTTGTTTTTTTTCTTTTTTTCCAACATTTATTTATTTCTTCAAGTTTGTTTCCATCTCTGTTGTGACTCTACTCTGGAGGTGTCTTTCTCTGTAGTTTGTGTCAATCTCCATAATGTGCTGGCTTCCTGTGTCTGGGCTTTCCCCTTCCAGCGTGTGTGTGTGTGTGTGTGTGTGTGTGTGTGT
>CAJQZJ010000248.1:0-23695 GCA_907164525.1 Lophiomys imhausi | reverse complement strand
TTTTTTTTTTTTTTTTTTGGTTTTTTGAGACAGGGTTTCTCTGTGTATCCTTGGCTGTCCTAGACTCACTTTGTAGACCAGGCTGGCCTCGAACTCACAAAGATCCGCCTGCCTCTGCCTCCCAAGTGCTGGGATTAAAGGCGTGCGCCACCACCGCCCGGCTTCTGCTTGCTTCTTAATGGTACCATTTAGCTTGTTCCACTGTTGCGTCCATTTCCTGTCATCTGGGAATTAGATGTCATTTGCTACTGAATTTCCCTTAATCCTCTCAGTAACATTCTTATAGTGGTAACACTGCATCCCATTAAGCAAAAGGATATCGTGAAGTTTCTGAGAGTGCCAAGTGTGGCCGGTAGCTCTAGCCTCAGAACCTATACTTGCCCATGTGCCTCCATTCTCTAACACAGGTGGATGAGTAATGCTGAGGATGGCTGGATTTTCTCTCTCTCCTCTCTTGTAGTCTTTATCCAGCAGTCCTCAGGCCCAGCCCCCTCGGCCAGCAGATCTGTCAGATGAGGAAGTAGCTGAGCTGTTTCAGAGGCTGGCTGAGACACAACAGGAGAAATGGATGCTGGAGGAGAAGGTACTGTCTGTCTGCTCGCTAGTCCCCACAGGAAGTGCCCTGGGATATGGTTGCAAGTGGGAAGGGTGTCTGCCTGGGTCTCTCCTCAAGGAAGAGAAGTTGAGGTGTCTGAGATGGGGTGGATCAACTTGCAGGTGAAACACCTGGAGGTGAGCAGTGCCTCTATGGCAGAGGACCTCTGCCGGAAAAGTGCCATCATTGAGACCTACGTCATGGACAGCCGGATTGGTCAGTCCCAGTCTCCGGTCCTCCCCTACAGTGCATCCTCCACCTGCCTCTCCTTTTCCATTGTTATATGCTGCTACTTCTGTCTTGAAACTCAGTGAAGTTACTGGCAAGATCATGACCCATGGAGGGAAAAACAGAGAAGCTTTGCATTTTTACCTGGCCTCTTCATGCTGATCATTTCTACCCACTCCATTCTCTAGTGTTTGTCCTTGGACCCCTCTCTCTCTCTTTTTCTATATCTTTCTTTCTCCCCTGCTTTCTATTTTTCTATGTACTTTTTTCTGTTCCCCTACTTCATCTTCTTTTATTAGCTTTTTTAAATTTTTCTTTATTTTTATTTTATGTACATTGGTGTTGCATGTATGTCTGTGTGAGGGTGTCAGATCCCTGGAACAGGAGTGACAGACAGCTGTGAACTGTCATGTGGGTGCTGGGATTTGAACCCAGGTCCTTTGGAAGATCAGCCAGTGCTCTTAACCGCTGAGCCATCTTTCCAGCCCTCTTCTTTTATTAGCTTTATTGGTTGTTCTATTTCCATTTTTATTTGTTTGCTTGTCCTTTGAAACTGGATTTTGCTAGGTAGCCTTGTCTGGCCTCGTACTTGCTTTGTAGCACAGGCTGGCCTCAATCTCTCAGCAATCCTGCCTTAATCCTGCCTTCCAGGTGCTAGGATTACAAGTGTGCATGGCTATACCTAGCCATACATTTTCATTCGCTGTATCTTCTTCCCTGTGCTCTTCTCTGACCGCCATGGCAATCGCTTCCTTTCCCATCTGACTCTCTCCTGTCCCACCTCCTCTCTCCTCTATTTTATTCCTTGCTTTCAAATCTTTTGCTACTTCCTGATTCTTCCTAATTAGTAATACCCATTGACATTCTCTGAGGGTTTACTGTGTGCTCTGTGTGTCACATGCAGTCATATACATGTTCCCAGCACCACAAGTTAGGAATTATCCCTATTTTTCAGGGTCACATAACTATTAACAACTGGGTTTCACATGTCAAAGCCTCTGTCCCCAATGTAACATTACTTTTCTCCCTCCCTTCTTGCCTGCTCTTTGTTTTCCTCTTTTCTCCTTTGGCTGTGCCCACACTTCCCTGTCCCTGACCCCAACCCCAACCCCGACCCTGACCCTGGCTCTGCTGAGGTGGGGTGGTGCTCAGGCTGGACCCTTGCAGATGTGTCTGTGGCAGCAGGCCACACAGACCGGAGTGGACTGGGGAGTGTCCTGAGAGACCTAGTGAAACCAGGAGATGAGAACCTTCGGGAAATGAACAAGAAACTGCAGAACATGTTGGAGGAGCAACTCACCAAGAATATGCACTTGCACAAGGCGAGTGTGTATTACCAGCCTGCCCATCCATTCCTCCAACCACCTGCCTCCCTACCTGCCCAGTCCCTGACCGTATCCTTCTAACTGGCCCTTGTCCCCTCAGCTACCACCTTCCAGTCATCTACCACCCTTTTGTGTTCCCCTCTTCTACCCTTCAATCAACTTGCCAGCTTAGTCTATCACTCTCCCATCTGTCCTTCCACCTACTCACCCATTCATGTACACACTTCTTCACCATTTACCCATCTACCTAGCCGACTGCCTATCTGTAAAACCATCGGCTCCAAGTCTTCCATCCATTTCCTGATGCGTCATTGTTTCACCCAGCACCACTCACCGTTCTGCCTACCTACTTGTCACTTGCCCACTTTTTGTCCTCTACAAAGCTCATTTGTGAGCCTATTTTTCTGCCATAGATCCCTGCCATAGGTCCACCCACACATTAATTCCCCCACCCCCACCCAAATACTCCTTCATCACTAAGGGAGCCATACCCAGGTCTTGCCTTGGAGAAGCAAGCTCACGCTTGTTAGAAGAGAGGTGGTGGATCTTCCCATCTAAGATCTGATACCACTGGGCACTGATTAACCCATCGGTCCACCTAACTACAGATAACACCTCATATCTGCAACAGAGCTGCCTTTTTCCTCCTCTTCTCTAGCTCCTGATAGCTCATTTGTTTCTTAGGATATGGAAGTTCTATCCCAGGAAATTGTGCGGCTCAGCAAGGAATGTGTGGGGTCCCCTGACCCAGACCTAGAACCTGGAGAAGCCAACTAAAGACCTACAGGCTACACCTATTCCCAATCCCTTTCCACAAATGCCATTCATTCCCTTGGGCTGTGGTGGAAAAATATGGGGGCTGGCACCAAATGTCATAGTTTGGGAGGTGGGCATTAAAGGGGCAAGAGGCCCATGTATGGCTGTTGTTGATGACCCTGATCATATGGTAGGGCCCTTGGGGAGGGGGTTTCTGAGGAAAGGGAAAAGAGTTTCCCTTCTTGCTCTGGCTCCCAGGGTCATCTGCCTTCAACTCTGCATGAGTTCTCCCTCCCAGAGACCAAGTCTTTTTATCTTATTTCTTAATTTATGTCTGGAAGCCTGACTACTCTGCAATTGGTATGGGGAATGTTGGGTGGGGGTTCAGGCCATGCTTAATGTTCTAGCAACGTGTGTATGTGTGTGAGTGTGTGTGTGTAAAGGCTGTGCAGCCAAAATACCATCTGGGCAAACAGGCCCACCCACTGACTGTCTGGTCTCATTCTTTTCAACAAAGAGGGATGTGCTGGGAGCGGGGTGGTCACTGCACTGGAATTGGGAAGGGTGATCTCTAGCTGTATCTTTTCTTCTACCTTTACCTCACCTGTTTCCTTCCTGACAGACCTCTCAAAGAGAGTAGAGCAGAAATATCTATAGATATATGTGTGGGTGGATGTGTATAAGATTGAGGGTGTAGATGAGTGAGCAGATGGGAGGCTGGATGGTTAGATGGACTGAGAGATAAATAAGTGAATGGCTGTACCACTGGGAAAGAAATGCATAGGTAGATGGATGCATGGCTGGATGAATCAGTAAGTGGATAGAGTATGGATAAATGGAGATATAAATGGACAGATGGATGTCTAGAGGGAGGGACAAATGGATATGTGGATGAATTAACTGTATGGGTAGATTGGTGGATTGATGGCTGGGTTGGGGGTAAACTGAAAATGGCTAGAGTGGAATTCCGGATGTATGAGTGAATGTAAGGGAAGGGTAAAGTTGGGATGCATACATGACAGGTGAGGCTATGGATCGGTCAATAGATGAATGGGGGATTGATACATAGGCCTAGGTTGGCAGATAGAAGATGAGTGGGTAGGTGACTAAATGGACAGATGGGTGTGTAGAGGAATGGGTAGAATCGTTGGTTAGATGGGTAGAAGGATGGATGCCTGAAAGGAGCAGTGCAAGTGAAATAGCATGTATGGGTGAATGGCTCAAAGAGCTATCTTACTGCACTCTCATTACACACCTTTAGTTAAGACTAGGCATCCTGCCAGGCCTTACCTGTGCCAACCCTATTCACACCACTTCAGTTAACATTCTGAAGGACACTGTCAAGTTGGCATAAGTCTATCTGACAACTGGGGAAACAAGTCACCTGATCAAGACACAGCAAGTCTGGCAAATCTGGGATTAGAACTCACAGACTTAACCCAGAGGCATTCAGTACTTAGAAGCAGATCCTACTATGGAGAGAGGTGTGACTTGAGGGCACTGGATACAGACAGATGGGAAGCCTGCTCTTTTTGGCAAGGGACCTACGGGTAGGGGGATGGTACCCTGGATTGTCTCCAACTGCACTACCCTTCCCCTTACTGTGCATCCACAAACTGGAAGGTGTATATTGGTGCCCCACAAGCACCAGTCTGGTTTAGAAGTTGGGCCCTGCCCTATGCCCTCCCTCCAGAGTAGATCTGGAGGCTTGGTCATCTAGAGAAGCATCCCCCACCAGTTCCCCCCTCCTCCACGTCTCCCCGCCCTTCCACAGCCTGGGGGCAGGGAGGGTACACAGCACTGCATCATTCCCGGTGGCACTCCGCTCTGGGGCCATTAACAGATGGCTCCCCATCGATTGGTTCTGCTAAGTGCTGCTGATTCAGACGGGTGGGGGTGAGGGCCTCTGGGGGCAGTGGGGGTAGGAGTTGGACAGAAAGAAGAGGGGAGTCCAGGAAGTAGGAGGTAGGGAGAACTGGCAAAGTTCCCTGCCACCCCCATTTTCCAGATGACGCGACTGAGGCCCAACCAGCTTTGTAAGGAGGCGGAGTCTCCCCAGGGTCCCTCTCAAGCTGTCCTAGGGGAAGGGGGCTCTGGGAGCCACATGGCCCCTCCCTGCCTCTCGCTTTATCTCCCGACAAGCTCCTGAGGGGCGGGGAGAGAGCGCTGGAGGAGGAGGAACTCCAGCAGCTCTGCAGAGGGTGCCAGGAGCTCCGGTGTTTGGTACCCCCAGCCCCAACACTGTGGCTGCTCCTGCAGCGGGGACACAGGTGAGGACAGCCCTGTGGGGAGAGGGAGGGGTCCATCAATAGCTCTGTCCTTGTCTTTTCCTGGTCTGGTCCCCATGTCCTAGTCCATCCTGGGACAGTCCCCAGGGGGTCCCACTGGACCTTGTCCTTCCACAGCCTCCTTCCAAGGACCCAGTAGCCCCCTACCCCAGTCTTCCACCCCGCCCCCCCGGTTGTGCCACCTTTCCTCCTAGGCCTGGCTGTGGCTGCTCTCTTCCTCCTGCTGCTACTGCTGTTGCTGGGCACACACCACCAGCCCCTCGGGGTGTGTTTTCCTGAGATCTGCCCCCAACGGTGGGACCCAGCCTTCTTCTGATCTCCCCGTCCAGCTTCCTGAAAGGTTCAGCAACCCCTTTCCCGGAAGACACACCCAACTTTCTTCCAATACCCCGCCCCCTCTCCAACCTATTTTGACGGAATCCCCTTCCTCTTGGGTGTCTTTTAAGTTTCCCTTGTGTGCTTAGGGGGCTATACCCAACTTTAGGACAGTTGAATATCAGCCCCTTGGGTTCTCCCAGACTGCCTCTTTCTCACCTAGAGCTCTTCAGATGTGGACCAGGCTTCCTAAGCCCCTCCAGTTAACCTCTTTGCCGGATATCTCCCAGCCTCTTAAAACATAACCCAGTCCCGTATACCACTTTAGTTTTCCCATTGTCAGTTTTTGCCGGAGGACCCTCACTTCTACCTTCCCCAGAACTCCTGTAGGATAGTAGGCAACATCCTCCAGGCTATTCTTGGCAGCACTAGTCACTAGTCACTCCCGAGGTACTTTTTAGCATCTTTACAACCTCCCGGCTCTAAAGCTACCCTTGAGATGTTCCAGTCCCCTTTCCTGATCTCCAAGGGGGCTCCAATCCAGGGATATTTTCCTGTAAGTATTCTGGGCGTGGACAGCCCTTCTGCCTCTTTCAAACAGCTCTGGTTCTATCACCACCTCTCTGAATGCCCCCATCTGTCTCTTCTCTAATCCAACTGAGGGATTACAGGCCGTTCTTTACTGGGAATTCTTGAGAGTGAACAACTCCCCCAACTTATTTCTTGGTCCCTCTGGACACCCTCAGACATCTCAGGAATGTGTTGACTCCTCTAGAATCATCTTAAGTCTGTCTAGACCTTGTTGGTTCCTCTAACACTTCAACACTTTCTTCCTCCCTTAGAAAAAAAAACCCAAAAGCCCCCAAACTCCTGTCTCCCTAGTTTCTCCTCTTGGTCTCTCTCTGTCTCCCCCCCTCCACACACACACACACACACACACACACACACACACACACACACACACACACACACACACACTGGTTTCCTTGTCTGGGTAACCCAAGGTGTCACCAAGCCTCCCCCATCCTGGAGATAGCCCCATTCTCCTAAACACCGCACCCCCCAAGTCTCCGTGTACCTGGGGAGCTGCAGGATGGCCGCAGGTGTGGCCACATGGCTACCATTTGCAAGGGCCGCAGCCGTGGGCTGGCTGCCCTTAGCCCAGCAGCCTCTGCCCCCTGCACCGGAGGTGAAGGCATCCCGAGGGGATGAGGTTCTGGTGGTGAACGTGAGTGGTCGGCGCTTTGAGACATGGAAAAACACGCTGGATCGCTACCCAGACACATTGCTGGGCAGCTCAGAGAAGGAATTCTTCTATGATGCCGAATCAGGCGAGTACTTCTTTGACCGTGACCCAGACATGTTCCGGCACGTGCTGAACTTCTATCGCACAGGCCGGCTGCACTGCCCCAGACAAGAGTGCATCCAGGCCTTTGATGAGGAGCTGGCCTTCTATGGCTTGGTCCCAGAGCTTGTGGGTGACTGCTGTCTTGAAGAGTACAGGGATCGCAAGAAGGAGAACGCAGAGCGCCTGGCAGAAGATGAAGAGGCTGAGCAGGCTGGGGAAGGTCCAGCCCTTCCATCAGGTAGTTCCCTGCGACAGCAACTCTGGAGGGCCTTTGAAAACCCACACACGAGCACTGCAGCACTCGTTTTCTACTATGTGACTGGTTTTTTCATAGCTGTGTCAGTCATTGCCAATGTAGTGGAGACCATCCCATGCCGTGGTGGCCCTGCGCTGCGGCCCACCAAAGAGCAGCCCTGCGGTGAACGCTTCCCCATGGCCTTTTTCTGTATGGACACAGCCTGTGTACTCATATTCACCGGGGAATACCTTCTGCGGCTCTTTGCAGCCCCCAGCCGTTGCCGCTTCCTGCGCAGTGTGATGAGCCTCATCGATGTGGTGGCCATCTTGCCCTACTACATTGGGCTTTTTGTGCCCAAGAATGATGATGTATCTGGTGCCTTTGTCACCCTACGTGTGTTCCGGGTCTTCCGAATCTTCAAGTTCTCCCGGCACTCCCAGGGCTTGCGGATTCTGGGCTACACACTCAAGAGCTGTGCCTCTGAGCTGGGCTTTCTCCTCTTTTCCCTCACCATGGCCATCATCATCTTTGCCACTGTCATGTTCTATGCTGAGAAGGGCACCAGCAAGACCAACTTTACAAGCATCCCTGCTGCCTTTTGGTATACCATTGTCACCATGACCACACTTGGGTAAGTATAGACCTTGAGTTGGGAGCTGGGCAACGTACCCTTTCTGTAACATTAGGAAGGTTAGAACATGAGCCCTCTTCCACTGTGGTGATGGATATCAAACCCAGAGTCTCACATGGAGGCTTCACACATGCAAAATACAGGCTCTAGCCCCTGCCTGCCACTCCCTTTTTGAGTCAGGTTGTCATGCTACATATAGCCCGGGCTAGGTTCAAACACATCTTATTATCCTACTATATTTTCTTTCTTTCTTTCTTTCTTTCTTTTTGTTTTGTTTTTCAAGACAGGGTTTCTCTGTGTAGCCCTTGCTATCCTGGAATTCACGTTGTAGTACAGGCTGGCCTCGAACTCACAGTGATCCACCTGTCTCTGCCACCACACCCGGTTTTAACACATTGTCTTCCTGCCTCTACTTCTCCAGTGCTGGAATTACAGCATCCTTTATCTCCTTTTGAGCTCCAGTTCGTTAATCTGTAAAAATTCAGAGAGTTAGGACTGGAGAGATGGCTCACTAGTTAAGAGTATATACTGGCCAGCCATGGTGGCACACACCTTTAATCCCGGCACTCAGTAGGCAGAGGCAGAAGGATCTCTGTAAGTTCAGGGCCAGCCTGGTCTGCAAAGTGAGTCCAGGACAGCCAAGGATACACAGAGAAACCCTGTCTCGAAAATCAAAAACAAGAACAAACAAACAAAAAGAGTGTATACTGCTTCTGCAGAGGACCCAAGTTTGGTTCCAAGCATCCAGGTTGGATGGCTCACAGCTGCCTGGAATTCCAGTTCCAGAGGATCTGATTGACGACTTTGGCTTCCTAGGCATCTACAAATTTGTACACATACCTGCACACAGATGCACTATATACATAATTTAAAACAATAAGAATAAATCATAATCTTTTTTGTTTGGTTTTAGTTTTTTGAGACAGAATTTCAGTCTGCAACCTTGGCTGTCCTGGTACTTGTTAATGTAGACCAGGCTGGCCTTGAACTCATAGAAATCTGCTTGCCTCTGCCTCTGAAGTGCTGGGATTAAAGGTATATTAAAAGCGCCCCTATGCCTGGCAAAATAAATCTAGAATAAAATTTAGGGAGCTATAGGGATGGCTCACTAGTTAAGAGCACTTGCTGCTCTTGCACAGGACCCAGGTTTGGTTCCCAGCACCTACATGGCAACTGACAACTATCTGAAATTCCAATTTCAGGGGACCCAATGCCTTCTTCTGGTTTCCTTGGGCACTGAATACACATGGTGCACAAATGTGCATGTAAGCAAGATATTCACACGTGTAAAGTAAAATATATATTAAAACATTTGGCTTGGTTTGTGGCCCCTTTTTTTGTTTTTTTGTTTTTTTGTTTTTTTTTTTTTCGAGACAGGGTTTCTCTGTGTGTAATCCTAGCTGTCCTGGACTTGCTTTGTAGACCAGGCTGGCCTTGAACTCACAGAGATCCTCCTGCCTCTGCCTTCCAAGTGCTGTATATGCTACCACACCTGGCTCATGTAGCACAGACCTTTAATCCCACTACCTCAGAAGCAGAGGCAGGTGAATCTCAGTGAGTTTAAGGCTAGGCTGGTCTACAGAGTGAGTTCCAGGCCAGCTAGAGCTATACAGTAAGACCCTGTCTAAAAAAAAAAATTAGAGAAGCCAGGTGTGATGGCGTGTCTTTAATCCCAGCATTTAGGAGGCAGAGGCTGGCAGATCCCTGTCAGTTTGAGGGCAGCCTGGACTACATAGAAAGTTCAAGCCCAATGAGGCTACATAGCATGACCCTATCTTAAAAAATATGGCCAGGCATGGTGACACACGCCTTTAATCCCAGCACTCTGTAGGCAGAGGCAGGAGGACCTCTGTGACTTCAAGGCCAGCTTGATCTACAAAGTGAGTCCAGGACAGCCAGGGCTGTTACACAGAGAAACCCTGTCTCAAAAAAACAAAAAAAGTAAAAAGTACATAGATAATTATACTTAAATTTTCTAATCCCTCTCAGCTCTGAATATACCCTGATTTTTCTGGGTCAGATTTCAAGAACTGTCTTTGTTGCTCTCTTTCTTTTAACACTTTTTCTCAGGGTCCTAGTTTTCTTTCTCTTCTCTTTGAGACAGTGTCACACTATGTGACCTAGGCTTGGCTGGATTCACTGTATAGTCCAAGGTGGCCTCAGACTCAAAAGCAATATTCCTACCTCAGCCTCCTAACTACTGCAATTATAGGCATGAGCTACCATATTAGGCTTATCAGTTCCCCTCTTTGTAAAGTGGGACATGAAATTCACAGAGATCCACCTGCCTCTGCCTCTTGAGTGTTGGGATTTTTAAAGGTGTGCCTTTTGAGGATTCATGTCATGTTTTTTGTTTTTTGTTTTTTTTTTTTTGAGACAGGGTTTCTCTGTGTAACAGCCTGGCTGTCCTGGACTCTCTTTGTAGACCAGGCTGGCCTCGAACTCACAGAAATCCACCTGCCTCTGCCTCCTGAGTGGTGGGATTAAAGGCATGTGCCACCCACCGCCCAGCTTCATGTCATATCTTTCAACCTTCTAGAATGGTCTGCTGTGTGGGCACTGCCTCTGGGACATTGTGATTCCTTGATGTTTTCCAGAAGATAGTTTCAGCATTACTTTTTTTTATTGAGATAGATATTTACTAAGAAGGCCAGATTGGTCTTGAATTTGCCATCCTCCTGCCTCTGCTTCCTGAGTGCTAGGACTCCAGGCCTATGGCACCCACCTGGCAATATCAGTATTAGTTTTTTTTTTTTTTGTTTGTGGTTTTTTGAGACGGGGGGTCTCTGTTTAACAGCTCTGGCTGTCCTGGACTCGCTTTGTAGACCAGGCTGGCCTCGAACTCGCAAAGATCCGCCTGCCTCTGCCTCCCAAGTGCTGGGATTAAAGGCGTGCGCCACCACCGCCCGGCTTCAGTATTAGTTTTTACTGCCAATCCCTGAGAGGAAACAGTTGAGAGAGAAGCTGCAAATGGAATCACCAAGCTCTTGATGCTCTTTTCTTGTTTGGGGAGGGGCATTATTGGGGATTTAACCCAAGGTCTCACCACAGTGTCCACAGGCTCTGCCCCACTCTCATAGTGTTTTGTTTTGTGGTAGAAGCTCAACTTGTACACCAAACTGGCCTCAGATTTATAGTGATCCTTTTCCTGCCTCTGTCTGCCAAATGCTGGGATTATAGGCTTGTGCCACAATTCACAGCTTCCTCTCTGTCTCTTTTTCATGATGTGTGTGTGTGTGTGTGCGCGTGCGCGCGCGCGCGCGCACCTGCACGTGCTTTGTGTGTATTTTTAAAAAATATTATTATTGTATGTGTGTATGATGTATGAGTGTCAGTATGGACATGTAACAGCATGCATATGAAGGTTAGAGGACAACTTTGTAAAGTTGGTTCTCTCCTTCCACTTTTACCTGGATTCCAGGGTTTTAGGTCAGGTTGTCAATCTTGCATGACAAACTCTTTGCATCTGGGTTATCTTATTGGCTCCTATTGTATGCAATTTATGACACAAGCTCTCATTATGTAGCCCTGACCATCCGGGAACTTGCTGTGTAGACCATGCTGGCCTTGAATTCACAGAGATCCACATGTTTTTGCCTCCTAATGTTTGGATTAAAGGTGTGTACAACCACACTCTACCACCTTTATATTTTGAGACAGGTCTCTCATGGAGCCAAAAGCTCATCCATTCAGCTAGATTAGCTGACCAGTGAGCTCCAGGGCTATCCCCATCTCTGCCCTCCAGGGCGGGGATTATAGGCACATTCCATTGATACAGTTTTTTTATGTGGGCTCTGGAGATTTGAACTCAGGGCCTCATGCTTGCATGCACAGCAGGTATTTTACTGACTGAGCCATCCCCCAAACCTCCTTACAGTGTTTCTAAAGACATTGTACAGGGTAGATGCTGTGATTCTCTAAATTTCCATCACTAGAATTAGGTAGACTGTTGCTATTTAGTATCTGTAGAATGAATGACTGCATTTGTTCAGCTCCTTAATAGATGTACAAAAGTTTCTAAGAAGCAGAGATTAATTCTGGTTGGAAGTCCATGATTGGATCAAATCAATAAATATTGAGTCCAAACAGTGAGTTGCCAGTAGCTATCTTGATACCTTTTGCCATATACAATCCCGAGATCAACTGTGACAGGAGGTGTTCATACCTCATAAGTGAGATATAGTCTGAGGTGGCTTATCACATAGCTAGAAACAGCCAAGTCATAGAGGCTCTGGAACAGAGTCCTGAATGTGTAGAACAAACGAGAAGGTCTGGAGAGAAAGCTCAACTGATAGAGTACTTGCCTAGCACTCTAGAGCCCTGGGCTTCATCCGCAGTACTATGCAAATAGAGCAAGATTGCAGGCACCTACAATCCCAGTACTTGGGAGGTAGGATGAGGATCAGAAGTGCAAGATCATCCTCAGATCCGTAGTAATAGCAAGTTTGAGATCTGCCTGGGATACATGAGACCCTGCCTCACCAAAACACACAACAACACTACAACTCACAGGGATAAGAAAGTGCCATCTTAGGGTATAGCATAAGCAAAAGCCTAGAAGCTGAAGATTTCAGAGGCTGAATTTCTCAAAGGAGTTCCAAATGGTCTTGTGGTTAGGAAAACAAAAAGTGTGCTGCTCTACGTTCCTGGGCAAATCAGTTATGGCACCTCTCTAAGTTTTGTTTTCAACCTTTGAGAAACAAGCCAGTAGTTCATTCTGCTCCATCTCCATGGGAGATGGGTGGCTTGGAGAAGGCAGCCTAGTTTTGAGGCTCCTTATGTTTTTATAGGAGTTTCTCTGTGTAGCCCTGGCTGTCCTGGAACTCACTCTGTAGACCACGCTGACTTCAAACTCAGAGATATGCCTCCTGAGTGCTGGGATTAAAGGTATGTGCTACCATACCTGGCCATTCTCCACATTTTGAAGATTTTTTTATACATTTTAAATTATGTGTAGAGTGTGTGTGTGTGTGTGTGTGTGTGTGTGTGTGTGTGTTTATGGGTATGTGCATGTGATTGCAGATATCCATGTAGTCCAGAAAAGGATGTTGGATCCTCTGGAGCTGGAGTTTCTAATAGTTGTGATCTGATTGACATAGGTGCTGAACTGAGTCCTCTGGAATTCCTAAACACTAAGCCATTTCTCTGGCCCACATTCTCCAAATTTTTCAGTGGAAGGAACTGAAACTGGAGCTAGAGAAATGGCTCAGTGGGTAAGAGCACCTTCTGCTTTTTCATAGAACCTGGGTTCAATTCCCAGCACCCCCGCATGGTACATCACAACTGTCTGTAACTCCAGTTCCAGGGGATATGACACCCTCTTCTGGCCTATTCAGACACCAGGCATACATGTGGTGCACATACAAAGACATAGGTAAAAACTCATGTGCATGAAATAAAAAGAAGGAAGGAAGGAAGGAAATAAACTGAAGCTCAGAAAGTCCATGTACTTGGCCAAGTTTATAGAGTATATCACAAGTGGGTGGGTGGAATGAAGGGACTAAACACCTCTTCTAACCTTGGCCTGCTTTTTGCCTTTCCCAGGTATGGAGATATGGTGCCTAGCACCATTGCTGGCAAAATTTTTGGGTCCATCTGCTCACTTAGCGGTGTCTTGGTCATTGCTTTGCCTGTGCCAGTCATTGTGTCCAACTTTAGCCGCATCTACCACCAGAACCAGCGTGCTGACAAGCGCCGAGCACAGCAGGTAACTCTATCTCTCTTCTGAGCACTGGCATTCCTTATCCCCTAAACCTGTCTGCTCCTGGGCTCACCTATTTAACTTTCTTTTTTTTTTAAGATTTATTTATTTATTGTGTGTACAGTGTTCTGACTGCATGTACACCTGAACTCCAGAAGAGGGCACCAGGTCTCATTGTAGATGGTTGTGAGCCACCATGTGGTTACTAGGAATTGAACTCACGACCTTCAGAAGAACAGCTAGTGTTCTTAACCTCTGAACCATCTGTCCAGTCCAACCTATTTAACTTTTTGTCTCCTCTCTGCAGAAGGTACGCCTGGCAAGAATCCGGTTGGCAAAGAGCGGTACCACCAATGCCTTCCTGCAGTATAAGCAAAATGGGAGCCTCGAGGTGAGAAGGGGCCTTTGTTGGGGTTGAGGGTGAGCAGGGTTAGAAGGGGAACGTGCTCATTGCCTGCTTTCTGCTCCATCTGTTCCAGGACGGTAGCAGTGGGGATGGACACGTGCTGTATGTTAGGAGCCGTTCTGCTTTTGAACAGCAGCATCACCACTTGCTGCACTGTCTAGAGAAGACTACGGTGAGGCCAAACAAGATGCCACATTGGCAGGAGGGAGGAGGTCTTTCTAATACCAAGCTTGTCCCCTCACTGCCATGGAAGCCTTATCCCTTAATTGTACCGATCCCATGATACTTCTTTTAAGAGGCTGACAAAGGCAGGTGATCTCTATGTCTCTATGAGTACCAGGCCAGCCTGGTCTACATAGTGAATTTCTAACCAGCCAAGGGTACACAGGCTGCGCTTTGTCTCAAAAACCCAACAACAACAACAAAAAAAAAGAAAAGAAAAGACAAAGAAAAAAAAGGACACTTCTAGGATGAGCAAGGAAAGGGGGTGGAGAGAGTGACTTTGCTTAAGCAAAGTTGAACCAACTTCCATGGCATGGGGTACTCTCTGACCTCACTTCCCTTCTGCCCATAGTGTCATGAGTTCACAGATGAGCTAACCTTCAGTGAGACCCTTGGAGCCATCTCACTGGGTGGTCGCACCAGCCGCAGTACCTCAGTATCTTCCCAGCCAATGGGGCCTGGCAGCCTCTTATCATCCTGTTGCCCTAGAAGGGCCAAGCGCCGAGCCATCCGCCTTGCCAACTCTACTGCCTCTGTCAGCCGTGGCAGCATGCAGGAACTAGACACGCTAGCAGGGCTTCGGAGGAGCCCTGCCCCTCAGAGGTAAGTACCTGGCTCACCTGTTTGCCCATGGTTGGAAAATGTAGAATTTGGACCATGGGTTTGAGATTGCATGACTGTAGGCCTAGCAAGTCAAGCCCAACCCCAAATTCCTCTGTACAAGGAAGTACCTTTAGTTTGTCTTGGAAACTCCTCATTAAAAAAAAAAAAAAAGCCGGGAATCCCAGCACTTGGGAGGCAGAGGTAGGCGGATCTCTGTGAGTTCGAGGCCAGCCTGGTCTACAAAGTGAGTCTAGGACAGCCAGAGCTGTTATACAGAGAAACCCTGTCTCGAAAAACCAAAAAAAAAAAAAATTAAGACAGGCTGTTGCTTTGTTTATAGACCAAGTTGGCCTCAAACTCATGATAATTCTGCCTTGGCCATCCAGTGCTAGGATGCATACATTACTATATTCCACTCTTCATTCATTCTTTCAGATACCTACTGAGTAGCTCTAGTGCCATAATCCTATAGCCCTAGCCATTCAGGAAGCTATGGCAGGAGGATCTCTTGAGCTAGGGATGTAGCTCAACGACACAACATTTGCTTAGTAGGCAGGAAGCTATAGATTCCACCCCCAACACACACACACATACCACGTGGGCTTGGGGGTAGCAGGTAGATCACTGTGTCCTGAAACTTACATTCTAATAGGAAAAGACAACTGACAAACAAGTACACAGACTACATACTGGGTCAATTATTTGTAAGTAACAAGATGAAAAATAAATTGAGAACAGTAGCCAGAGAGTACTGAGCCAAAGATGATACAGAAATTTTTTTAAAATATTTATTTATTTATTATGTATACACTATTTGGTCTGCAAATATGCTTGCAGGCCAGAAGAGGGCACCAGATCTCAATGTGGATGGTTATGAGCCACCATGTCAGTGCTGGGAATTCAACTCAGGACCTGTGGCAGAGCAGCCAGTGCTCTTATCCTCTGAGCCATCTCTCCAGCTCACAGGGATTATTTTTAATTATATATCTGTGTGTGGGTATATGCATGTGCGTGCAGGTACCCATGGAAGCCCTAGGCTTTAGATCCCCAAGAGTTAGAGTTATAGGAGGTTGTGAGCTGCCCAATGTGGGTGCTAGGAAGCAAATCCAGATTGTGTGGAAGAGTAGTACTCAACCATTGAGCCATCTCACTAGCCTCAGCTTTTCTCTTTGAAGAAATTTCTTTTCGGCTGGGTGTGGTGGTGCACGCCGTTAATCCCAGCACTCAGGAGGCAGAGGCAGGCAGATTTCTGAGTTTGAGGCCAGCCTGGTCTACAGAGTGAATTCGAGGACACCCAGGGTGACACAGAGAAAACCCCGTCTCAAAAATCACAAAAACAAATTAAAACAAAAAGAGTACTTGTTATGTGAAATAAGCAAAAAAATCTTAAATTTAAAAAGAGAGAGAGAGAGAGAGAGAGAGCTGGGCCTGGTGGCGCACACCTTTAGTCCCAGCGCTCTGGAGGCAGAGGCAGGTGGATCACTGTGAGTTCAAGGCCAGCCTGGTCTACAAAGCAAGTCCAGAACAGCCAGGGGTGTTGCACAGAGAAACTGTGTCTCAAAAACCCTAAATAAATAAATAAATAAACAAATAAATAAATAAATGAAATTTTAAGAAAGAGTACTTATTGCTCTTGCCAAGGGTCTGGGTTCAATTCTCAACATCCACAACTACCCCTAACTCCAGTTTCAGGTGACTTGATGCACTGTCCTGGTCTCCTTGAGCATCAGGAATGCATGTGGCACACAGACAAGCATGGCAAGGTTCTGGATTTAATCCCCGGTATCAAACAAAAAAAATGTGTGTATACTCTGTTCAGACACTCTGTATCAATTATTGTTTCATTTGGTCTCCACAACAACATTTTTTATTGGGCTGGAGAGATGGCTCAGAGGTTAAGAGCAGTGGCTGCTGTTCCAGAGGTCCTGAGTTCAATTCCCAGCAATCACATGGTGGCTCACAACCATCTATAATGGGATCTGGTGCCCTCTTCTGGTCGGCAGGTGTACATGCAGGCAGAACACTATATACATATTAAATAAATAAATCTTTTTTTTTTTTTTTGGTTTTTCGAGACAGGGTTTCTCTGTGTATCCTTGGCTGTCCTGGACTCACTTTGTAGACCAGGCTGGCCTCGAACTCACAAAGATCCGCCTGCCTCTGCCTCCCAAGTGCTGGGATTAAAGGCGTGCGCCACCACCGCCCGGCAATAAATAAATCTTTAAAAAAGTTTTTATTTCCATTGCTACAAATAAAAGAGGCTTTTGGTGTGGTAAAAATGTGCTCATGATTTGAACCTTTGACCAGCTGACTCCAGAATATGCCTCCCTTACCGTAATTGAGGATGCAGGGAGAACTCATAGGACAGGACAAAGGACCCAGTGGGTGATGTTGAAGATTGGAATGGCAGTTATCAATATGACTTTTTTAAGAGTATTCCATCTTCCCTACCTCTGTTCACAGCCGCTCAAGCCTCAATGCCAAGCCGCATGACAGCCTTGACCTGAACTGTGACAGCCAAGACTTCGTGGCTGCCATCATCAGTATTCCCACCCCTCCTGCCAACACACCAGATGACAGTCAACCTCCCTCCCCTGGTGGTGGGGGTGGCAGTGGTGGTAGAGTCAACACCACCCTCAGGAACTCCAGCTTGGGTACCCCCTGCCTCCTCCCTGAGACTGTCAAGATCTCTTCCCTGTGAGAAATGGGCTTGCCCATTCAGGGAGCCTTTTTTATTCTTGGGAGCTCCTTTCCAAAGCCATATTTTGGGGAGGCAAAGAGGGGCAGACCTGGGGACCCCTTATGCCCCCTGTCAAGAACTATGCAATGGAGTTTCAAGGAATGGCCCATCTGGTGGGGAAGTAGCTAGGGAATGGGAAACTTCCCTCAGTCCAGATAGTGGTAGCTGAAGTGTTGAGATTCTAAAGGCCCCTGGCCTCCTTGCCCCAGCATGCTGGGACTGGCCTCACTCTCCTAGCTGGCCTCTTGCATGCTTCTTCCCTTGGGCCCTCAGAGGCAGGTTAAAGGTTAAAGCTTTCTGTAGTCTGATATTTGAGGTCTGGCCTGACCAGAAGAGTTGAGAGCTCCTCTTCTCTTTGGTTGCACTGTGCAAGTTTAGGGGTTCGGAGAAGAGAACCCTCAACTCTGATTTAGTCTCTAGGGGGCAAAATCTGTATTCTTCAACAGGCCCAGCAATCCCTTGGATCTGGAAGTTTGTAATGCAACCATGGGCTGGCTTAATGGGCTGTGGCCTCTGTGGTGACCTGCTACCCTCAGGCTCTGGCTGAGGGGTCAGCTGCTTCTCCTAACACAGAGATAGCACAAACACTACCACCTCCTTCCCTGGCTGCTGGAAATGAGTTCCTGCCTCCACTGGGCCTCCAGCAAACTCTAGCAATAGCAGCTGCTGCTGTAACAATATGCAAAGCCTCAGACCGGTTTGCTGCAATGTAGACATCTGCTCTGATCAGATGGGCCACATCTAACTACTCTCTTCTCTGGTGTGCGTTCTTCTTGGGTTGGTCTGGAGTCTGGACCTGCTGAGATAAGACACTAGCATCCAGCAAGAGCTGGGCTGGGTGTTGAGGTCATGGGCTGAGTTCATAGTCTTTGGCAGGAGTCCAGAAGTATTGTGAGCAGTGGCCTGGGTTGTCCCTGAACCCTGAGAGTATAGAAGAAGCTTCTTGATTTCCCCCTTCTCCCCTATAACCTCTTTCCACATTGTCTTCTCCTCCCTCTTGGGTCACCTTCTGGATCTGGGCTCTCAGACTGAAATCTCACGTCATCTCAGGTTTCCTGTCTCCAGCTCTGTCCTTCTGAAGCTGGCAGCTGACAAAGATGAACTTTTCATCAGTCAATAAAATCTAAGAGGAGAGATGTGGTCCGAGTATCTACTGACTCTGTGGATTGACTTTGAGGGCTGAGTTTGGCTGGAGGGATTAAGAACACTCTCCTCTTTCCTCCCCCCCTCCCTCTTTTGAGACAGTTTCTCTGTGTAGTCCTGGCTGTCCTGGAGTCACTTTGAAGATCAGGCTGGCCTCAAATCCACAACGATCCTCTTGCCTCCGCCTCCCAAGTGCTGGGGTTAAGGCGTGCGCCACCACGCCCTGCTAGTGCTGTATTTTGTTGTTGGTGGTTTTTTGAGACAGGGTTTCTATGTGTATCCTTGGCTGTTTTGGACTTACTTTGTAGACCAGGCTGGCCTTGAACTCATAAAGATCCACCTGCCTCTGCCTCCCGAGTGCTGGGAATAAAGGCATGCCCCACCATGCCCAGCAATTACAGACAGCTGTGAACTGCCATGTGGGTGCTGGGATTTGAACCTAGGTCCTTTGGAAGAACAGCCAGTGCTCTTAACTGTTGAGCCATCTCTGCAGTCCCATGGTGTATTCTTGAAGATGAGAATTATAGAAAAATGAAAGAGAGTGGTCTGAAGAGTTGGTCTGTGTAGGCAGTGAAGCAGGCTGGAGGGTATTAAGAGTGATGTACCAGCCGGGTGTGGTGGCGCATGACTTTAATCCCACCACTTGGGAGGCAGAGGCAGGCAGATCTCTGTGTGTTCGAGTTCGAGGCCAGCCTGGTCTACAAAGTGAGTCCAGGACAGCCATCACTTGTTACACAGAGAAACCCTGTCTCAAAAAAAAAAAAAAAAAAAAAAAAACAAAAAAACAAAAAGGGGCTGGAGAGATGGCTCAGTGGTTAAGAGCACTGTTTGCTCTTCGAGAGGTCCTGAGTTCCCAGCAACCACATAGTGGCTCACAACCATCTATACTGGAATCTGATGCCCTCTTCCGGTATAAAGGGGTACATGCAGATAGAGCTCTCATCTATGTAAAATAAATAAATCTTTAAAACAAAACAAAAAAAGAGTGATGTACCTCAGGTATTAATCTGTTCCAGGTCCTTCGTTCACAAATGGAGAAGCCAAGATCTAGAGCAACATATAATTACTTTGAGGGGGAACTTAACCCTTTGCTTCCTGATAGCAAAAATCTACAAATTTAACCCTAATAAAATTATTTCTGAGCGGGGCATGGTGGTGCACGCCTTTAATCCCAGCACTCAGGAGGCAGAGACAAGGTGGATCTCTATGAGTTCAAGGCCAGCCTGGTTTACAAAGTGAGTCCAGGACAGCCATGACTTGTTACACAGAAACCCTGTCTCAAAAAAACAAAAAAGGGGGGGGGGGCTGGAGAGATGGCTCAGCGGTTAAGAGCACTGGCTGCTCTTCCAGAGGTCCTGAGTTCAATTCCCAGCAACCATATGGTGGCTCCCAACCATCCATAATGAAATCTGGTGCCCTCCTCTGGCCTGCAGGCATGCCTGCAGATAGAACACTATATACATAATAAATAAATAAATCTTTAAAGAAAACAAAAAAAAATTTCTGAGTTTGGTATATCTCTGTCATGGATATCACCTACATTCTCGTCTGGATACTGGCTACACCAGGCTAGTGTGCCACTGAGCTGTGTAGAGCCCTGAGAAGACAAATTTTGGATTCAGATTGACACATTTCAGGCTGTGGGTGAGAGAATCACCTTTTGTGTCAAGTTGCTAATTTGAGATAGAGGTAGTCATTTTTTTATTCATGAAATACTTGTTAACTTCTCATCATGTACCAGCACTAAGATACAATGATAAGCAAAGTGGCATTGTTAAGCCTAATATACAGCATTGAGCATGGAAGGCAGAAGAGCAATTACAGTACAGTGTGGTATAACTAAGGCTGATGCATTATAGAAACAAGTAGATGGCAAAGTAACCTAAACTGGCCAGCATACAAGGAAGGAGTTGAAGTTAGTCAGCCAAGAGATAGAAGGCTAATAATGTGGGTGGACGCCACAGTGTGTTCAATGATGTGAATGTTAGAGAGTGGTCTTAAGAGCTCTGGGGAGGGGCTGGAGAGATGGCTCAGCTGCTAAGAGCACTGGCTGCTCTTCCAGAGGTCCTGAGCTCTGGGGAACTGAAGTTCAGTCTAGCTGGAAAGGAGAATGCAAGGCTGACGGGAGGGAAGTAGATAGTACAGGCTGCAGGTGGATTTGGGGTATAAGTGGGGAACCACTGAAGACTCAGAAAGAGGCAAGTTATTGAGTTTGTTTTAAGGATAATTTTGGCCATGGGGACTATGTTAGGGAGAAAAAGTCTTGGATGAAGGAGAATCTGTCAAGGGGTTTTGTGGTAGTCCATTTGGCAAGGGATGTTGGCTGGGCTAGAGTGATAGCAGTGAAATTGGAGAGTCATGAAACTCCAGAGATAGAATGAATGGGACTTGGAATTGATGGGCAGGTGGGAATTGGAGAAGAGAAAGCAGTCGAATTTGATTTGTACTTTTCTTTTTCTTTTTCTTTTTTTTTTTTTTGGTTTTCCGACTCAGTCTGTAGACCAGGCTCGCCTCGGACTCACAGTGATGCGCCTGCCTCTGCCTCCTGAGTGCTGGGATTAAAGGCGTGCACCACCTCACCTGGCTTGATTTGTTTCTTGTCTGGGCAATGACTGGGGTGCCTTTTGCTGTTGAAGGAAACATCAAAGCTATGACTACAGTGCCATTAAGTATGGAGTGAAGGTTAGTCATGAATATTATGAGTTCAGTTTTAGATGGGTAGTGCTGAGCAGAGAGCCATTAGAGAATGGGATAGATATATGGGCCTGGAGACAACCATATGACAATTCAGTGTCATGTTTATAGGCATTTGGTAGAAATACCTGAACATAGAAGTCCCAGTAGATGAGTCCCCTCCTCCTGTGAGGTCTTGGGAACAGAAAACATCACTAGGACCCATATTTACCCATGTATTACTGATGCCTTTTCAAGGAAAAGCTTCATCTGACAGGAGGAGGTTAGGTGGTCTTTCTGTTTCCCCCAAAATATCTTTTGTTGGAGACAGCTCCAATATGTAGTCCTGGATTACCTTACAACTCTCTCAAAAATTATTTTATGTGTACTGGTGTTTTCTCTGCATGTATGTGTTTTTCATCACATGCATGCCCAGTGCAGCCTAAGGCCAGAAGAAGGTATCAGGTCGTTGGAGCTGGAGTTACAGATGGTTATGAGTCGCCATGTGGATTTTGGAAATTGAACCTGAGTCCTCTGGAAGAGCAAATACTCTTAACCATCTAGCCATCTCTCTAGCCCCTGACTTTGAGCTCTTGATCCTACTGCTGGAGCCTCCAAGAACAATGATAACCCCAGTTTTGATATTGCACTTTTGATACGTAATCTCAAAATAAACAAAGATTTGCAGAAGGTGATATAGTTCATAATGATCCATGTGTGCCTAGAACTGATGTCTTCCTTTTTTTTTTTTTAAAGGTTTTTCGAGACAGGGTTTCTCTGTGTATCCTTTACTGTTCTGGACTCACTTTGTAGACCAGGCTGGCCTTGAATTCACAGAGATCCGCCTGCCTCTGCCTCCCAAATGCTGGGATTAAAGGCGTGCGCTACCACACACAGCAATTACAGACAGCTGTGAAGTGCCATGTGGGTACTGGGATTTGAACCCGGGTCCTTTGGAAGAGCAGTCAGTGCTCTTAGCAGCTGAGCCATCTCTCCAGCCCCTGATGTCTTCCTTATGAGGAATTGAAGACCAGGACCCTTCTGCATTACCACAGGTTCTAATTTACATAGCACTTACTATGTGCCATGCACAGAACCAGGCCATTTATTAGCATTAGTGTCTGACACATAGAAATTCTTGCTAATTTATAGAAAAGTAGAAATACAGGATAGGTGGTGTGTTAATTGACTTGCTCCCAACACTCAGACATTAAGGGCCAAGCTAGTACTAGCCAGTAGCATCCTAGCTACTCAATATCAGGGATTTTGCCAACACCACTGGGAGCCACTATCTGTTGACAGTGTTGGTTAGTAAATATTCTCTCCCTGACTAAACTAAGGGCTTTTATTTGGGGAGGGGGGTATAAAGACTGTACAGCGCCTGTGCAATAGTCATAGACTTGAGGGGGTCAACGTGAGAGTAAGGGCGGAGGTGACAGAGAAGGCGTGTATTTCTGCCAAACACCAACTATCTTTATGGCTCATGTCTGTCTAGCAGTTGGCCTCTCTGAAGTGATGGACAGTATCGTTGAACCAGTCACCGCAAGATTACGTTTGTTGCCAGGGTGAAGAAGGGTCCGCCTGTTCGGGTTTTGCGGCTGGGTGGAAGTGACGATCAGAGGACGATACGCTCTGGCAATGTTGATATTTTCCAGCGAAACTGACCGGGTCCCAGATGGAATTCTTAAGGAGACGAATTGTATTGTGCACAAGGCAGAGCATTCTGTTTATTTACAGTACCGGTGCTTGTGTGTCAGAACCTCGGGGAGAGTAAAGAATAGAACGGAACCGAAGAGAAACTCTGGGAATAAGGCGGCAGACTGAAATTTGAGACGGCTGACTGGAGTGCTTGCGCTCATCCTTGATTGGCTAGAGGATTTTGTTAAGGCTTTACGCAGCTTCTTCAATTGGTTGATGTCTAAAAGTGTGATCACAGCGACGATTTTGCCCACGTACTTCCGAGGAAGAGGCGGAGCTGTCTTCTTACGCGTGCGCACAGCCCGGGAGGCCCCACCCGGTAGTTCAAGAACCTGCGAAGGGGTGGGGCGAAGAGGTGCTTGTTTTGGTTGTGCTCCTTTTGAAGTCGAATCCCGGAACAAGGTAGCATTAAGCTTGGCTGGAGAAAACGCTACGACAAACAAATTCGTCCTTGTACCACCCTATTGGACTTCACATCCGGGATCTCCCCTGGGCGGGAGTTGCATGCCGCCTACGGTTCTTGAACCAGTGTCCTAATCTCTTTATCCAGGCCTTGCTGCTCCCATCGTGCTTCGCGCAAAACAGTAGCTCCCCCTCATCCGGGTTCTCTCCCGGCGTTCTCCGCGCCTGGTTTGCTGTGGGGTACTTGGCAGTGCCGCCATGACTATTCTCCCCAAAAAGAAGCCGCCACCTCCCGACGCTGACCCGGCCAACGAACCGCCGCCGCCCGGGCCGCTACCCCCTGCGCCTCGGCGCGGTGGGGGTGTGGGCGTGGGCGGCGGCGG
>CAJQZJ010000247.1:8252427-8276747 GCA_907164525.1 Lophiomys imhausi | reverse complement strand
ACATCATGGTAAGTACATGGAAGTCAGAGGGCAGTTTTGTGGAGTTGCTTCTCTCTCCTTTCACTCTTGGGTGGGTTCTGGGTTTTTTTGTTCTGTTTTGTTTTTTGAGACAGGGTTTCTCTGTGTACCAGCCCTGGCTGTCCTGGACTCACTTTGTAGACCAGGCTGGCCTCTGCTTCCCTAGTGTTGTGGTGTGCGCCACCACACCTAGTTGGGTTCCAGGATTTGAACTCTGGGTCCTTAGGCTTGTGTAGCAAGTGCTTTACCTGCTGAGCCATTTCCAGCCTCCAGCTTGCAGCTTATAAGACGCTTATTAGATAAAGACCAGAGCACATAACAACTTAACTGTGAGGAAGGATAATCATCCTTTCCTAAGGAAAGGATGCCTGGGCCACAGGCATAGGAAACTATGGGTCTGAGTAGAGCCCCTATTTTGAAAGAGAAATAAATTGGGTTTGTGGGATTCCTGCCCATTCTGGGTCTGGCAGATTTCTCTGTGACCCATTCCTCTGGTGACCAAAGGAATTGGTAGGTGGAGGGTTTAGGCTTTTTATATCTTTGAAAATTATGTGTTAGGATCCACACTCATGATAAAACCTGATAAAACAGTACTTTTGCAAGTGACAGTTGACAGCTGAAGGGAAGGGGTCAGGGCTTCTCAGCTGAAGAAACACTTGGTGACCCAAGTACCTCCTCCTTATAAATCAAAAGTACTGACCTGACTTCCTCCATTTTGAGTCCAATGGCCAACATAGTGTCTCTACTTTTTTCCAAGACAGGGTTTCTCTGTGTAGCCCTGGCTGTCCTGGAACTCACTATGGAGACCAGGCTGGCCTTGAATTCAGAGATTTGCCTGCCTCTGCTTTCTGAGTTCTGGAGCCAGGCAGGATTGCTGACTGATAAGATCAGAGCACATGTCAAGAGAGTAAAAGAACTCCTTACTGAGCTAGAGCAGATGAGAGTGAAGGCATTTGTGTTGACTATAAAAATCTGTAATCAAAGTTGTGAAATTCACTGTTACAGGGTTAAGGCTGGGAAAGAAATCTGACTATCATCGAAAGTCAAACACTCTTCAGCCTTAAGTGTTATTTTAACATTTTTTATTTGCAATACTAAAAGGAGCCTTGTCTCTATGTAGCCAGTCTTGTCTTCACAGCAAAGACTGCTGAAATGCAGCTTTCAGCTGGGAGACTTCAACCCCACTCTGGGTGAGGGCCAACCCTTCCCTCCCCATCCTTAAACTTTCCCTATTTCTCTTTTACCTCAGTCAGCTCAGCTCAGCCTCTGCCTTCCAGCCAGCCAGGCTGAGTCATCAGCCTCTTCAGCTCTTCTTGTAGCCCTTCCATAACCTTTCAAAAGTGTGTGGTGGTGTGGTGAGTTACTCAAATTAGTAATTAAAATAGGGAGTGAAACCCTGTTTGCCAGTGGTCACAGCACTGAAGAGACTTACGGATTTGTTACTCAGTTCTGACATTATGGGAAGGCAGAACAGAAGCTTTTAAAGGTAGGCAGCCGGGCTTGTAGTATATGTCCTACGTCGTTTTCAAGTGACTCAGAAAGTAGGGCTTGGATGCCTGAGCCTGAGCAGGCATGAGGACACACAGGTTTCAAGTGCTGTGCAGATGGCCCTTTCCTGATGCAGCACCCGAGTCTGCGCAGTCCTTCCTGGCCTGTTTTAGAATCAGCCACCTGCCCGGTGTGGGAGGAAGGCTCAAGTGGCTGTTGGTCCTCAGATCAGATGACTCTCTAAGGCCAGGAGGGGATCTGTGGTCAACAGGCTGCCTGAGGAAGGGGGTACCCAAGGGCGACCCTAGGAAGACACTGGACTAAGATGATTGAGGCTTCCTCCTAGGTCGGGTGTGGATACAATGTTGCTAGCCAATTGTCAACTATAAATAAGTCAAAGGCCAGGAGTGAAAAGTGATCCTGGTGCTGCACCAGACATTGGGGACAGTCCTGCAGGATTCCAGGATGGGATCCTAATCCAGACGCGGGGGTGGGGGAGGGCGCTGGGGTCTAAGAAATTGGCCGGGAACCAAGAGATATCCAGGCACCCCAGGGGAACTCAGATGGAAGGGGGTCTAACCTGAGCCATCCTGGGGCTCAAGGAGACATCAGGGGCTGAGAGGGGGGCATTTAGGTTCTGACTCAGGAGGAGTCCAGGGACTGAATGGGGGCAAATCTAGGCTAGCCCCAGGAACACCCAGTTTCTGGGGGAGACACCCCAAGGGGACTTGAGGGAACCAACGGGGGTCCAGGTTTGGCCCAGGAATACCCTGTAAAACTTCAAGCGGACAAGAGGATCCAGGCTGGGTCCAGGAACATCGCAGTACCCCAGAAGGACTCCAGGGGGACTGAAAGGGGGGGGTCCAAGTTGGACCCAGTAACACCACGGTGGGACCCCCGGGAAGACACCAGGGAGCTGAAGGGTGTCCAGGCCGCGCCTAGGGACACCTCGCAGCCCCGGAGGGTCGCGGCTGGTCCCTCGGGGCGCCCCGCACGTCCCCTCCCCCGCCCGCCGTCCGTTAGCCGAGGCGCCCGCTGCTGTGCCGCGGGCCCGACTCCTCCCCCGCGCGTCCGTCCGCGCGTGTCCCCGCGTCCGTCCGCGCGTGTCCCCGCGTCCCCGCGCCCGCCGTCCCGCGCCGGCGGAACTGTGGGATCGCCGCGCACAGGAAGTGGCGGCGGCGCCGAGGCGGAGGGCGGCGATGGGGGCCCGGGGCGGCGGGCGCCGCTCTCGCTGAGGCCCGACGCAGGGCCGGGCCGGGCCCAGGCCGAGCGCAGCAGCCGCGCGCGCCGACGCGGGGACCGCGACCAGCAGGTGGAGTGCAGGTGAGCCGCGCCGAGCCGCCCGAGGTCGCCGCCGCCCACGGTCGCCGGGCCCCGCCGCAGTGGCCGGCTGCGCTCCGCGGGGCGCGCGGCGCTGGGGAGGCTCCGGGTCCCCTCCCCCGCCCCTGTGCGGCCTGCCCGGCTCGCCGGTGCGGTGCGGGATGCTGCGCGGCGGCCTGGGGAGGGGCGATTGGAAGAGCTAGGGGTGCGACGGGCCCGGGAGGAGGCCTGGGCGGACTCCGGCCCCTCTCTCCGGGGGACTTTGCTCGGCTTCTGGCTTCCCGGACTGGGGAGCCCCACGCTTGATTTCGGGGCCCCATGGGCTAGTTTCACTTTTTGCTTGCTCAACGTGGAGGGAGGGCTGCAGGTGGGACGCCCCGGAGGAAGGTGTGAGGGCTCTCTCGGTTTGACTTTGGCGTTGAGACCAAAGGCCGACTGTGAATTTCCACGTTTCACTCAGGCACTGGGGTCATTCAGTAACCAGAGCCTCTGGAGGAAAAACACCTGTCCACGGTGGGCCACCAGGAGCCCTGGAGCAGTTGACCCCAGGTACCTACCTACGACAGGAGGATTGTGAACTCTTAAGCTAGGTGGAGAATATATGCAGGTTTCCTTTTTAACTTTGAGGAAAGTTTAGTGGCAGAGGGGACTGATTTTAGAAATGGCCTTCCAGACCTAACTTTTTTTTTTTTTTTTTTTTGGTTTTTCGAGACAGGGTTTCTCTGTGTAGCCCTGGCTGTCCTGGACTCACTTTGTAGACCAGGCTGGCCTCGAACTTGCAAAGATCCACCTGCCTCTGCCTCCCAAGTGCTGGGATTAAAGGCGTGCGCCACCACTGCCCGGCCAGACCTAACTTTTAAAGCAGTGTGGAAAGTCTTCTTTAAGAGAATACTTAAGAGACTGGGCTCTTTTTCCTGGGAAACGAGAAGGCTACTTGGATTTGAGACAGACTGGAGTGACTCATCCAGAGCCAAGATCTCTGATTCTGGGATCGGACATAGGGTGCCGGTTGGGGGTGCTGGGTTTGTGGCTGTTGGAACTGAGTTGGAGCAGCCCTTTCTGTTGGGATGACATTTATGAAATGGACTGTGTCCCTTCAGAGAGGTCTCCTGTGGGTTGTGGTCTTGGTCCCACTTGATCACTTCCTTACTGTCCCTTCCATTTGTTAGATGAGCAGGAACCCTTCTCACTTTGGGAGTTAACCTCTAAGGCTGATTCCTAGTATCACGCTCTGTGCTCTGTGATTACATTGTTTCCAAAAGCAGTTACATGTGATTGATGGCATTCTCAGCCTCTCTTTGGTCTTGGTGGTGTGTGCTTCAGAGTGGCTATGCTCAGCAGGTGGATGTCAGCTGCATGGCTGACCTAGCTCAACTTCTACCTGCTGGAGGGCTTGAGTGTGTCCCCACCTGGACTTTTCTGTGTAGCACCATGGTAGAAGGTCTAGGTCTTAGAAGTTGCCTCAGGAATGGGTGGGAAGTGGGTTAAACAGTGTCTCCTAGGGAAGGAAGAGGATGCTGGAGTTGAAGGGAGTTCTCTGTTACACCCTAGGTTGTTCCCAGATACAGGCCCAGCACCTAGAAAGGACAGTGTCTGTGTGCTACAGGGGACTGGGGAAACTGTGAGCAGAAAGTAACTGAGTTACTTTGGAAGTTACAAAAGAACAAGTAAACAGGGGTCCTTGTTTACTTCCCTTCTGGGGTTTATAGCTGCAATCCAACCCTGTGCTGATAGACTCCCAGCCACACTGGAGTCTGAGGAGCAGGGCTAGCCACTTGTCCTAGATTATGTCACAAATTGCCACAGCCAGAATTTAAATTGAGAGCAAAGGGACTCCCATTTTCTCAGCCCTGTCAGGTTTGTAAATCTGTAAACTTATCTCTGGTCCAGTAGGGCATAGTAAGATCTTTTTATAGTTGGGGAAAGGCAAAGATGGACATTTACTGTTGTCTCAGGAGTCAGAATGGCATCATTGATCCAATCTCACTCCTGACAAGTTGATGCTGGTTAACTGGTCCAGTTCCACTTACCCCTCACAAGATGGAGCTGGTACCGGGTGCCTGTTTGTTCCTTTCTCTGACTTGTGGCTTTGCTTAAGTCCTGCAGTGTCACAGCTTTTCAGATCCAGCACTGGATTCTTGGCATCTCCTACTCCCTCTCTGGCCAAAGCAATGGCCACTTTCCCTACACTCTTCTCCTTTATCTCACACTATTCTCTGTTCACTCACATGCTTCTCCTCATTCCGGCCTTGTGTACACCTCTGTGATATTTTCCCATCTCATGCTGTGGCCAGTGAGGTTTGAACGGCCTGTCTCTGGGCGTGACTGGCCACATTTGGCCAGTGGCATCTTGCTGACTTGTCTGACATGAGCGCTGTAGCTGCTTAGAAGCTATCTTCTCGTTGAGAAGTTTCTGCTGCTGTAGAGTGGTGCTGAGTTTTGTAAAACAGTTGCTCAGGGACTTCATGGGGGTTTGTCTTCATCAGCCAGCTGATGAACATTGGGATGTTAAATGAATTTTTTCCAAATTGTAAAGTGAATAACTGAACAGTAAGTGCATCCTTTATTCCTTGAACAGCCTCATAGTAACTGCAGGATGAATTCGAGCATATTCATCTCACAGTGCATGGGCTGGAGAGATGGCTCAGAGGATAAGAGCACTGGCTGTTCTTCCAAAGGTCCTGAGTTCAATTCCCAGCAACCACATGGTGGCTCACAACCATCTACTTTGAGGTCTTGTGCCCAGGCATTTATGTAGAGCAAATATTGTATACACAATAAATAAATAAACAAACAAACAAATAAATAAACAAACAAACAAACAAATAAATAAATAAATAAATATTAAAAAAAAAAAAAAAAGAGCCGGGCGTGGTGGCGCATGCCTTTAATCCCAGCACTTGGGAGGAAGAGGCAGGCGGATCTCTGTGAGTTCGAGGCCAGCCTGGTCTACAAAGCAAGTCCAGGACAGTGAGGCTGTTACACAGAAAAACCCTGTCTCGAAAAAACAAAAAAAAAAAAAAATTCTCACAGTGCTTTGTTTGAGGCCCCTGCAATGGCAGTTCCTCTTTGGACAGTCTTACTGCTTTATTCAGAGTCTGACATGTTCTGATCTTGTTTTTCAGGCAAAGTCCAGGGGGTGCACACCTGGGCACGGAGATGGAGAGGCAGGTTCATGGGGCACACAGGACTGGCTACTGGAGTAGGTGGATGCCTTGCCCAGTGGCTACCCCTCTCCCACATGTGGATGGGAGAGATATAGGCAGGATATATTTTACATGTCAGTGTGTATGAGTGGAGGGCAGCTTATGTCTGTCTTTCAGGATGTGACAGGCTGAAACCTCCCTCCTGGCTGGAGTGCTTCCCATCACTTAAGCCAAAGCTGGGTGCTTTCGATAGGAACAGGGTGCCAGCAGCCCAAAGGCCTGTACCTCTGTGACCCCAGGAGCCATGCATCATTAATGGGCAGAGTCTCCATTCCTTTTGGGAAGTGGGGTGAGAGCCATAATAAATGCTGGTGGCAGTGACTATACAGTAGTGACAGAAAGCTGCTGCAGGGCATAGCCTCTCCCCAGCCTGGAGCTTGGGCTCTGGCTCTCTGTCTCACTGTCACTGCTGGCTGGTCAGGGGTGCTCTTCCTCTAACAATTTGCTGAGTGGAACATTCAATAGCATATGCTGATATTACATTTGCCCTTACTTTAAAAACAAAGTTATTTATTTATTTAGTGTGCGTGTATACCTGTGTGGGCATGCATGTGGGTGGGTACATGTGTTCAAGGGTCAACATTGGTTATCTTCCTCAATTGCTCTTCACTTGATTGTTTTTTGGAAAGATTTATTTTTATTTTATGTGTATAAGTGTCTTGCCTGCATGTATGTAATGACACTGCACACCTGTCCTGGTGTTGGAGGAGGCTAGAAGAGGGTGCTAGATCTCCTGAGACTGGTGTTACAGATTGTCGTGAACCACTATGTGTGTGCTGGGAATTGAACCAGGGACCTCTAGAAGAGCAGGCAGTGCTCTTAACCACTTAACCATCTCTCCAGCCCCCTCCTATTAAAAAAAAGATTCTCTCTCTCTCTCTCTCTCTCTCTCTCTCTCTCTCTCTCTCTCTCTCTGTGTGTGTGTGTGTGTGTGTGTGTGTGTGTGTGTGTGTGTCCCCAGGTACCCATGGAAGCCAGAGGAGGTTGCTAGCCCTCTCCCTTGGAGCTGGAGTTACAGGTGGTTATGGGTCACCCATGCCTGCTGGGAACTGAATTCAGTAAGAGCAGCAAACACTCTAAATGGCTGAGCTGCCTCTCTAGCCTCATCCACCTTATTTTCTCAGACAGGGTCTCTCACTGAACCTGAAGCTCACTGATCTGCCTAGGCTGGCTGGCCAGCAGACAGGTATCAGGTACTCTCCTGGTTTCCCTCCCAGCCCTAGGATTACAGGTCTGAGCTGCTGCACTGGGCTCTTTACCTGGGTGCTGGGAATCTGTGGTCCTCATGCTGTGTGACATCCTCCAGCCCCTGCCTCTATCTTCTGTTATAGTTTGTCTATCTCTTATCTCTTTGCAGTAGAGAATACAGCCACTGTGCCTGTTCTATGCACACTGACCTAATTCTCAAAGGGACCCTGAAGAGAAAAGAGTGTCTCTCCATGATGAAGAGAATGAAGTGGGCAGCCCTGGGTGGGCTGCTTGGCTTGGCAGGTCTAGACTTAGAACACAGGAACCAGTGACTCTACAGCTGTTGTTCTGTCCTTCAGACCACCTGGTGCTCAGAACATCCAATATGTGAAAATTCACATTTCTAAAACAAATTAAGTGATTAGCTTTATACACACATTTGTGTTAAGACTCATGTCACTTATAAAGTCTACGCTTGCTGTATAGGGTTCAAAATCCCCATGTGAAATTCAAGCCATTGAATTGGGGAGGAAGTGTGCTTGCGGGGTTTTTCTTCTACCTTGGTGTGAAAGGCTGTGTGTTGTTGACTCTTAACACACAGCATGTGCTGATGATCCAGGCAGGCTTCCTATCGATTGGGTTGTGATTTAGGTCATTGTCCCAGTGTAATTGGAGTGATTGATTGAGTGAACCAGTATGCCATTTATTAGAAAGACACAGAAAAAAAAGCACTCAGAGTACCTAAAAAAAAATGTGGTGAGATGGTAGAGATTTTTGTCAGAGGAAGGCAGATCATGAAATGAAGACCACATCAGCTAGAGTTACATGGGAAATGGGTGCCACAGTGAAGTTCAAAGTACAAGAGATCTTCTCCGGAGAATGCTGTGAGTGGCAGCACTGGGGCGAACCCCTAGGCAGGTCTATGAAAGGAGGGTCAGAAGGAGGCCAGAAGGAGGTCAGAAGGAGGCCAGAAGGAGGCAGGGCTGCTGGGGAAGGACCTCAGCCGAGGAAGGCTCAGCCAGGTCATGCAGAGGGCCGGTGTCCCAGAGGTTCTCCGCAAAGCTGCCTGCTGAATGTAGTGGCCTTCTGTGTCACCTGTTAGCCGCCCTGGTCATGGTGCATCCTGTCACTGCAGATGACAGAGAGCATGAATGGCAAAGCTCTGGCCACTTCACAGATGAAGTTTAAAGTTTAATAATGTTTTTCTGCTGGGCGGTGGTGGCACACGCCTTTAATCCCAGCACTTGGGAGGCAGAGGCAGGCGGATCTTTGCGAGTTCGAGGCCAGCCTGGTCTACAAAGTGAGTCCAGGACAGCCAGGGCTACACAAAGAAACCCTGTCTCGAAAAAACAAAAACAAAACAAAAAAAAAATAATGTTTTTCTAGCTTGGATGTTTCTTGGGGGAGAGGCCAGCACAAGACAGCCATTGACTTGTGCACACTTGGCAAGCACTCTACCAGCAAGCCACATCCCCAGTGCCACAGTTTAGGGGCCTAGTGTGTGTAAGTGCTTGCCTGCATGCATGTGTGTGCACCATGTGAGTGCCCAGTGTTCAAGGAAGTCAGAACATGGCCCAGGGTCCCCTGGAACAGGAATAAGGACAGGTGTGAGGTGCCATGTGGGTGCTGGGAACTGAACCCAGGTCCTCTGGAAGAGCAGCCAGTTCAGTTAACTGCTGAGCCTCCTCTCCAGCCTCAAGTTCAGTAACTTTTTTTTTTTTTTTTTAAAGACAGGGTCTCCTTACATAGCCCTGGCTGTCCTGGAACTCACTATGTAGACCAGGCTGGCTTTAAAATCACAGAGATCCACCTGCCTCTGCCTTCTAAATGCTGGTAACTTTTGATACTCAAAAGAATAATAATTAAAAAAAAGAAAGGAAAGAAAGAAAAAAAAAACAAACAGAGCATAGCAGAAGCCATTCCCACTGTTAGCATGTGATGTAGGGGTGCTGGCAGCTTAGGCTTTGGGAGCCCTGTGGTCTCAAGGCCTCTGTAGCTCTGTGTGGTCTATGCAGTAACTGGTCAGAAGCTGGCATTAGAAGAAAAAGTGCCCATGCAGAGAAAGACTCCACAGTTCTGTACTGACGTGGACTCTGGTGTAGGTACATGCTCCTGTTTTGCAGTGTTTGCAGCTCTTTCTGTCAGAGGTCAGGGGACCACAACCTGGGTTCTAGGTGCTTGTTTTCCTGGAGCCCCAACTGTATTGTAGTCCACACGCTGGTGAACTTTTGGCTACAGAGTATTTCTTTTTGATGAGCAAAGTTATGGGTGGAGATTTTTTTTTTTTCCTGAGACAGGGTTTCTCTGTGTATCTCTGGCTGTCCTGGACTCACTTTGTAGACCAGGCTGACCTTGAACTCACAGAGATACACCTGCCTCTGCCTTATGGGTAGAGATTTTAAGGACAGATTGCAACAAGAGTCAGGCAGCAAGGGGAGGAAGTGAGGTGTGGGTTAGAGATGTTGTAACAGGGGTGGGCTGTGCTGTGCTGAACTTGGCCTAGCTTGCCTGGCTTCCAGTTACTCTCCTCAGTCAAATATGGCCAGGGGGTTATGGGACCCAAGTTACTAGTTTTTGTTCTTCCAAGAGAAATTCTGAAATCTGGACTTGGCGCAAGCGTCTATTTTGCGTAGGCTGTGCCTTCTCGGCAGTGTTTTGTTCACATGCAGCACCCACCAGGGAGCTCCAACTTCCCATCTTCATTTCCTGAGATAAAGCAACTGAGTCAGTGAAATGAGCCGAGTGATCCTTCTACAATACACACACAAGGGACGCAGCAAAGAACCCTGAGTGTTTCTGTGCAGACAGGTCAACCAAGCATTCCTTCTTGTCAACTTGTGTCCTCTGAGAGAAGGACAGGGTTCCCTATGAGGACAAAAGCAGAACGTGGGTGCCAGGTGAGAAACAGTGACGCCCCCATCTGTGGTCTCTGTATAAAGATCAGGTGGTCCCAAAGGATGTTTCACAGGACAGGACCACATGTTTGCACACAGGCCCTCAGCTAGGTCCCCTTCCCCTAAGCCATCTCTAGCCAGATGTCCTGTGTATATATGTGTGGCTCTTCAGAAGCCAATGTAAATACCTCAGATGAGTCAGTGAGCTGGAGACTGACTGTGTGCCCATTGACCTTTGCAAATGGAATGTCACGGAGTGCTGTGCTAGTGATATGGGCTCCCTGCATCAGAGGGCCCTGTGTGTAACTCCTGTGTGTTCCCCTTGAATACTCCCTTGCTGCCCGTGTTCACTCTGTGTGCTCCCTCTGTTTCTGCCACTGAGAGCACACCCTGTGTGCTCCCCCTATGTGCTCCTTGGCTGCTCATGCTTTCTTGTGTCTTTCTACTTCTGCTTTTCTGTCTGCTCGTGTGACCTTTCCTTACATATTACTCCTGCCCCATTTTCAATAGTGTGCTTTCTTGGGTCCTCAGGATGCCTATCATTGTCCTGGCCCACTCATCTCTTTCTTGCTTGGGTCTGTGTTTTCACTTCATTTTATTTTAAGGAGTGGACATTTTAAATCTAATCAAATATCATCTTTCTTTTCTGGGTTGTGTCTTTTGAAAGCCCCACAATGCACAAGTCCAGGCACAGTGCACTCTGCATGTTCCTGTGGCGGTTTTCAGCCACTTTCCACTCTCCATCCTTGGTCTCTGTGGAGAACCCTTCTGATCCTTGCTATGCTCTGCTATTCCCCGGTGTCCTTATTATCTTTGTTGTTTTGGGAAACAGTGTTTTTTAAAACATGCTCTTTGCATTACTAACCCCTTGCTGGTATTATACTGAGGTACAGTTGACTATTGGGTGTTGCTGTCATGGCTGGTCACCTAGCCATCTCTCATAGTTTGTTGATTTGGAAACTTCTGTGTGCATCCATGCATCTGGGATGATGCTGGCTTTGTTTCTTCCTTGTGCCATTAATAACTCCCCGCCCCCCCCACCGCGTTCCTGCCTGGCTCAGGGCCTTGGGACGGTGCTGAATGGACAGCGGTGAGCATTCTTGTCTAGCTGCTGAGTCTAGGAGGCGATTCTAATTTCCCTCCGTGCTGTTGATTCAAACATCACTGCTTAATTTTCAATCTTCCTGTTGCTGCTCCTCCGAACAGAGGAGATAGTGAACAGTGCAGAGACACTGAAATGAAATGATTAAGGAGATCAAAATGAAAGGTCCATCTTTGTGAGATACAGACATGAAACCAGGGGTGAGTCTGGCATACCCTACCAGGATGGCTACTGTCCAAGGCCACCTGGGGTAAGTGTTGGCCATGCTCTGGGTCAAAGGAGATACCAGTGTGTGGCTGTGGGGCCACTCAACTCCCTCCCCTGGGACCTACAGAAAGTGTGGGGAGGCTGTGTCAGCCTGGGTGTGCACCTACTGTGTTCCCTCTAGGAGACACAAGCTGAAGTGTTCAAAACTATTTATTGAGGTCAACTCCCTAGTACTCTCTTAATTCCTGTTGCCATTGAAGATGGAAGAATAGCTTGGACCACATACATACACATACCATGAGCATGCTTTTGTGATTTTAGCTACCTGTAGTCAGTTGTAGTCCAAGATAGTAAATGGAAACCCCCATGAATAAACAGTTTATCAGCTTGAAGTTGTGTGCTGCTCTGAATCCCGCGATGAAATCCCACCATCCTGCTCCACCTCAGTGTACCCACACTGTATGTCTGTCTCCTCAGTAGTCACCCTTTCAGTAGTCAGGTCGTTGTCATGGTGCCATAGTTGTGACAGTTCTGATTGTCAACTTGATTGAATTAATAATCACCTACGCTGTGCCAAAAGCCCAGCTCTGGGTATGTCTGCGATTTCTGTGATTTCCAAAGACAAACTGATCTTGAGGAATCAGTGGCTCAGCCCCTGGATGGATTTATAATGCAGCGGTGTCGCTGGGAGGTGGTGACAGGTAGGGAGTTGTGCCTGGTTAGAGGTTAGAAGAAATAGGTCCCTGGAGGCATGTCCTTGGGGTTGTATCCTCCCTGGCTCCCCCTGTGCCCCTCTTTCTTTGCTTCCTGTCTGGCAGGAAGTGAGGAACAGCTTTCATTCATGTGGTTCCACTACCATACCACTCTGCTCAGGAACCTAGGGTCAAGACACAGGGTCTGAGCCCCCTGAGCCCCTGGGCCCAAGTGTCTCTCCTCCTGTAGGTGGTTTCACTGTTACAGTGACAAAGAATAATGCAAAGGTACCGTATTTTGTTTAATACTGGCTCTAAGGGGGGCACCAGGCAGTGAAACACAGAGGAGAGAGAGACAGACTCTGGCACTCACTGCAGGGTTTCAAGGCTTGTAGGAAAAACACTGTCCGGGATGCCACACTCCCCAGTTTCATGCAGCCTGTGAATGGAACAGGGAGTACCGTTTTCTCACAGTGGACAAATCAAGGGACTAGCTGTGAGGAAGAGGAGCAAGGGGCCAGTGAGATGGCTCAGCAGGTAAAGGTGCCTGCCACCAAGCCCAATGATCTGAGTTTGATGCCCAGGACCCACCTGTGGAAGGAAGGAGAGAACTGACTCCCTCGAGTTGTCCTCTGACCTCCTTGTATGGTGTGGCACTTGTATAATACACACACACACACTAAATATGAAAGAAAAAGGGAACAAGAAACATATGTATGTGCTGCTTGATTCCACTCAGACCACACCCTGTCAGGATTGTGGCCTCAAAGGCAGGCTGCTCAAGCAACTTCAGGTGGACCAGCAGACCTGTTATGACCTCAGTGCTGACTGCAGCCTGTGTTCAGTTTGTAAGCTGCACAGTTAAGATATGTCATCTGTTTGTGTACTATACTTAAATAAGGAATTACAGGAGAGTTAAAGAAGTTAGCAGTGTAGAAGAGAGCCCAGAAAATATGTAATTAGAAAGCCAGACCTGTCTGTGCTCTCCTGACTCATGGTCAGCACACACTGCTGGAGGGAGCGCTGGCTGCATTGAGGGGCCTCCCTGGGCTCCCTGGAGATGGAAGCTTACAGAGGGCAATGGAGAGATGCTGGACCATGAGGAACAGAAAGCAGGAGGC
This sequence comes from Lophiomys imhausi, assembly GCA_907164525.1. Classification (NCBI taxonomy): domain Eukaryota; kingdom Metazoa; phylum Chordata; class Mammalia; order Rodentia; family Muridae; genus Lophiomys; species Lophiomys imhausi. The sequence goes on along the minus strand of CAJQZJ010000247.1, from coordinate 8,263,511 downwards.
TTGCCATTCATTACTCCTCAGGAGCAGGTGATACCCAGGCCTGAGCTTTGAAAGAGCATGTGTGGGGCAGGCCATCCTTTAAGGGGAAGTCTCACACGAGGAGCTTAGGGATGCTGTTATAGCCCTTCCCTGGGAAAATGATTTATGACTGAGGCTATCCATGACGTCACAGGTGTGTCAGCATGCTGGAGGTGACCAGTGTGCCCAGGTTACTATGGGTCTCAGACACAGCCAGGACAGGCTGAGGGGAACCAGCTTGGGACTGGGACAGCTATGTGGAGAGGTTGTACCGACATGGGACAGAGGGGAGAAAAGGCTGTTCCCCGGCTGTGTGGACAGGTGTGCCAGTGACCCTTTGGGTGAGATACAGCTCAGTGCTTGCTTTATATGTTCAAATCCCCGAGGCCTGTGCTGGGAAAACACTGGTGCGGAGCTGCGCTAGGTGATGTGGATCAAGTCGTAGAAGCCCTCACCAGGCACGGGAAGCATGGAAACCATGACACTTCATGTGCAGTGACTGAAGTCAGGTGCATTGGAAGCCACCTTTCTTCGAACAGATTTCTCACCCCTAGGCCAGATACCTTCACCCCAGGAGGCCCCGGGGCTGGGATGGCCACATGTGACTCTGCAGGTCTGTCGGCAGGGTCCATTGTTGGCTGAAGAACAGATGGGTGTGGGTCGAGGAGTTTCTCCAGGTATAGTTCCCGGGGACAGTCAGGATGAGGGTTTGGGTGAGTGGGAGGGAAGAACATGTTTTTAAAATTCCTATGTGGAAATAAATAAGTTCACAGAAGGTGCTGGGTGGGTGGGTGGGAGGCTCTGTGGACTGCAGTGCCTGGTTATCATGTGTCATGAGAAAGACAGGCTTGCTTCATGGAAAGGAGGCTTGGTATATGCGTTTGGAAGGTTGAAGCAGGAGGATGGTGAGTTCTGGGCCATCTTGGAGTACAAAGCAAGACTCTATCTCAATTTTTTTCCCTTTTTCCTCTTGTTTCTTTTTTTTTTTTTTTTTCGAGACAAGGTTTCTCTGTGTAGCCCTGGCTGTCCTGGACTCACTTTATAGACCAGGCTGGCCTCGAACTCACAAAGATCCGCCTGCCTCTGCCTCCCAAGTGCTGGGATTAAAGGCGTGCGCCACCACCGCCCGGCTTTCCTCTTGTTTCTGACACTATTTTACTGATTTGGCAAAGGCCTTCTCTCCACATGTTGAACTGGGCCTGGGACCCCTTTTCCCTGTTCTCCTGGTGAACCATGTTCTGGATTTCTTGCTTTACCAGGGTCATCAGCTTCTCTAGTTGGCCGCAAGGCTTGATATTTATGACGTGTCGAGCAGTCTCCTATAGATCTGTTAAAATTTGTTTGGAACTCTTTCTGTCACCCCCCTGTTCCCTGCGTCTTCCTTGTGGTTCAGAATCTGGGTTGTACTAATTACAGGCTTGAAGCAGGTGGCACCTCTTTCTATGCCTGGAAGTGACGGTCTGAAGGAGACATTCCCCACAAGTCTCCAGCATTTGCAAGCTTAGGTCCCCAATTGGTGACTATTTGAGACTTGTTGGAGAAGGTGTGTCACTAGGGGCGGTTTTAGGTTTCAAAAGCCCCTGTGACATCCGCAGTGCCCCTTTTGTTTCCTGTTTGTGGATGGGGTGTGAGCTCTCAGCTGCTGCTCCAGTGCCTTGCCTGCCCGCTGCCATGTTCCCTGCCATGATGGCTCTGAATTCTCATTCCTCTGGAACTGTGAGCTTCAAAGAGCCCTTCTATTTGTGAGTTGTTTTGGAGTTTTTCATCACAGCGATAGAAAAGTAACCAAGACAAAGAGTTTGCATGAGGTTAGAAGAACATGTTTCTTTAGGGCTTGGTTTTTTGTTTTTGTTTTTTTCCAGACAGGGTTTCTCTGTGTAACAGCCCTGCCTGTCCTGGACTCACTCTGTAGACCAGGCTGGCCTTGAACTCACAGAGATCCGCCTGCCTCTGCCTCCCGAGTGCTGGGATTAAAGGCCTGTGCTACCACGCCCGGGTTTAGGAACATGTGTTTTAAGAAGGCTCTTGGTCTGGGCCCAGTTTTTAAGTTTTGTGTACCTGTATATTTTCATGTGTGTGCACATGTAGGTGTGCATGTTTGTGGAAGCCAGGGGTTGGTGTCAGGTGTCTTCCTCTTTTGCTGTCCCATCTTATATTTTTGAGACAGGGTCTTTCACTGAACCTGTAGCTCCCTGATTTGCTAGGCTGGTTGTCTATCAAGCCTTAAGGCTCCTCCTGTCCTTGCCTCCCAGTACTGAGGTTACAGCTACAGTCCCTAAGCTTGACTCCTCACTTGGGCATTGAGGGTCAAATTCAGGCCCTTAGATTTGCAAGGCAAAAACTTTACCAACTGAGCCATCATCCTTTCGGGCCTTCCATTTGTTTGGAAGATGTTTTAACATACTAGCTCCGTATCTGTAGTGAGGACCATTCTGTCCAGCTCCCCTTTCCCTGTTGGATAAACCATCATTTCCCCAAGCCTCCATCAGCTCCTCCTATGGAACCAACTACGCCACACACTGGGTCCATGGCATCTCACCTGTCCTGTGGGCTAGGGGCTGGGGGGTCACTCTGGGTTACTCAGACTCATTTCTCCTCACGTGACGCCAGGTGGCTGCTGCCTTCTGTTAAGGCCCCTCTAGGAAGGAGCTGGCTCCAGATTCCTTGTGTGGCTGCCACCAGGAGTCAGGGCCTTTCCCGTTTGTGCCATCAGGGTACCCTGCTTTTTTATGCCAGTACATGAGGGGGCCAGGGAGAGAAGAGGTAAGAAGGGAGAGAGAGATAGGCGCAGGGAGGAAGGGAGAGTGAGCCAGTACTCAGAAGACCGAAGTCGCCGTGATGCTATCTTACGGTTATTACATTCTAGTACTTACAGGAGCCCAGGCTGGGTGACCCTTCATCCTCTGCCCATGACAATGCCAGGTTCTGCACGTGGGAGAAGAGCACCAGGCCCGGTGCTCTGGAGAGGAGAAGAGGAGGCAGGGGTGCCACCGCCCCATTTCTCTCAAGTCATTGGGTTCTCACTACAGAGCCGTTCTGTCTCCTTACTTTACAAATCTGTGTTTCATCTGGCTGGTGGTCCCCTCTTCATCCCCGTTCCTGTTTCTCGGGGGCATGCGCATGCTTGTCTCACCAAGGAGACAATAGGTTCTCTGGCCATCACCGTCAGGTCTGTTTGAAAGTCACTCAGTCTACACGCATCCTTTTTTTATTCCTACACTAAGGTTTTTCCACATATCCTTCTGCTAGGCTGAAGGTGAAGCTTAACTCTCTCTCTCTCTGTATGTGTGTGTGTGTGTGTGTGTGTGAGTGAGAGAGAGAGAGAGAGAGAGAGAGAGAGAGAGAGAGAGAGAGACAGACAGACACAGAGATCTACCATCCTTGTGAAACGGTTCTTTTTAATCATTAACCACTTATTTATTAGTAACTATATTCACTTATAATACACTTACTACTATTCCTATAAATCCCACAACCCCTAAGACCTACCCACTAAACCTATTGATAACTATTACAACTATTTTCATAACCTTTTAGAAGGATACAGTCTCTGGGGCAGGTCCTCAGTCACCAGGAACACAGTCTCTGGGTAGACCCTTTAATGCACTTAGCAGTCTTTCTTCTGGAATATCTCAGATGCAGGTTCATCAGGGTAAATTAACTATGGCGGTTTCACCTTAAATAAGGCTTGAGGCTTTCTTCTCTCTGGGAGACCTCAGCGTCTGTAGGCCAACTTACTTCCTTCGTATCAGCAACTCTGCTGCTCTGCCTCAGTCTTTAGAGCTGGCTACAGTTCCGTACAGGCCACTGTTTGGACAGGTCAAACCCCTCTAGGCAAAAGCTGAGCCACAGGGTTTAGTCCTTGACCTTTTGCTGTCTTGCTGAGGCTTTCTCTGCTCACCAGCTTCTTTCTGCTTCAGGGAAATCCGGCCATCAGTCCACCAACACTTTCTTCAGCAGGACTCGCTAGTATCGGGCCGGGGCCCTTAGCATGACCTCTCCGGGCTCATCCCCTTGTCCTTAAATAGGATTGCTCCTTATTCCACCTGCTTCAGCTTAATCTGGGCTCTGCCCACTTAGCAGCTGAAAACAATGCCAGGCCATAAAGTCTTTGCTTGTTTCACCTGCTTCAACCTTGTTTTTAGTCCACAGAGACTCCCCTGTTTCATGTGACTTCATCCATAATCTGATAAGCTAATTGCTCACAGCCAAATTGATCTTCATGCCCCGGATTAAGAGACTGTATCAGAAACCTAGATATTTACTAAATCTAATTTATATTAATCTATCAACCCCTACATCCTTGAGTGTTACTCCACAGGATCCACCCACCCATTTTTTGAGACAGGGTCTCTCACTGAACCTGGAGCACACCAAGACCCCAAGATAGTATCTTCCCATTTCCACCTTCACAGTGCTGGGATTTCAAGTGCCCACCACCACACTTAATTTTTTATGTGGGTTCTGGGGACCAAACTCAGATCCCCATGCGTTCATGACAAGCCCTTTACTAACTGAGCCCCCAAGCTTAGGTCTCCTGAAGATCTAGCTCTTCCCTACTTGGCTCTACGGTCTTTATCTCTGCTCTGCTCTGTCTTACATATTTTGGGACACAGGATTTTCCTTACTCAGTCCTAAGCATTGTAAGATTTCTTTCTTCCCCTTTAAAGAAAATTTTTTTTCAGCCAGGCATCGTGGCACAGTCTGGTCTACAGAGTGAGTTCCAGGACAGCCAGGGCTGTTAACACGGAGAAACCCTGTCTCAAAAAAACCTAAAAACTTTTTTTTTCTTTTTAGAAAGGGTCTCTTTAGTAGCCCTGGTTATCCTGAAACTCATTATGTAGTTTGAGGATAGGAAGCCTCAGATTCATAGAGATCCGCCTGTCTCTGCCTCCTGAGAGCTGGGATTAAAGGTGTGCACCACCACACCTGGATCATTCTAAGATTTCTTATTTTCCTGTGACTCTCAGTGTACAAGCTAGACTAGGTGGCCTTAGAAGAATCTGCCTGTTTCCACCTCTCATCCCACCATCTCTAGGATTATAGACATGTGCCCTTCACCCAGTTTTTTATGTGGGTCCGGGAGGTCTGAACTCAGGCCCTCACCCTTGAAAGGGAAGTGCTTTTCCATTGATCTGTCTAGGCTACTTTGCACACATTTTGAGTGGGTGCGTCTGCTGTCCCCTGCACAGTTTGTGGGTAAGGATCTCCCTGAGATCCTGACTAGAGCCAGGGGTGGAACTGAGTGAGCCACAGCTGTTGTAGACTTACAAAGGGGAAGTGGAGTTACTAAGGAGGAACTCTGAAAGTAAAGAAACTATTAATGCTGGTGGGTGAATCTATATGAGCCCAGAGGAATTAAGCAGCGATGACAATGAGCCACTGAAGGAACAGCACACTTAGGTGTGCCAAGTGACTCGCCTGTCTTGGGGGAATTCCATCCTGGTGTCAAACTGGCCGTGGAAGACAAAAGACACATCTCAGGGAGTTTGGGTTAGGAAGGCATTTGCTTTTCAGCTTGTTATTACCAAGGACTCCTGACTAGGAGGGAACATGGCCCCAAAGTGCCTCTGATTTTTCTTAAGCCTTGATATTCATAGACTCAGTGTCGGCCACAGACTCAGCAAGCAAGGCTACAATTTCAGTTGGTTTTTTTTCAACTGAATTTTTGGCAGCTGAAGAAGAACCGTACACATACCACAATGAACACACACCAGTGATAGCTAAAGCTATTGCTTTTATTTTGTTTTAGACAAGGGTTGGCCTGGGCTGGTCCTGAAGTTGTGATTTTCTCCTGCTTCAGGCATCGAAGATCTGGGATTACAGGTGTGTGCTACTTTGACTGTTAGCATTTAAAAAAAGATTGTGTGTGTGTGTGTGTGTGTCGTGCCCAAGGAGGTCAGAAGGTGTTGGATACCCTGGAACTGGAGTTACAGGTGATTAGTTACACCTGATATGGGTGCTGGGGACTTGGGTGCTCTTAACCATTGAGCAAACTGTCCAGCTCTGTAAACATGGCTCTTTAAGGGTAACAAACAGTGATTCAAATACAGTCCTAAAAAGATGAGTATGGGGTGGGGTGGGGTGAGCTGGTGGATGGCTCAGTTGATAATTCTAGAACCCATCTAAAAAAGCCAGCTTGTAGTCCTGGCACTGGGGAGGCAAAGAAAATGGATCCCTGGGGATCACTGGCCAGCTGGCCTGACTACATAACAAGCTCTGGGCTAGTGGGAGATCCTGTCTCAGAAAAGGAGGTGGTGCTAGAGAGATGCTCAGTGGTTAAGGACACTTGCTGCTTCTGCAAAAGATCCTGGTTTAGTTCCCACCACCTACATGGCAGCTTAACCAACTGTAACTCCAGTTCCAGGAGATCTGACACTTCTTTTGACCTCCGTGGGCTCCTCCGTGCACATGGAGCATAGATATACACTCAGGCACACACACACACACAAACACACACAGGTGATTCGTTCATGAAGAACAACATCTGAGAGTGTCCTCTGACCTCTACACACACAAGCTAAAAAAGAAAGGTGGCTTCCTCTCAGCATGCTAGTTGTGAGAAGTAGACTTTAAGTGAAGGAAAACTCTTGGGTGCCTACTACGCTACGCTTCCCGACCCTGACCGAGGACTGCTCTTCGGAGGCCATTCCTAATACGCTATGCTTCCCAACCCTGACCGAGGACTGCTCTTTGGAGGCCATTCCTATCCACCCGTTCGTTCCTCAGGGCCCATAAGCCTGTACCTGCCAACCTCTTTGTACCTGGCCCTTTTCTTTCTCCTGCTCCGTGAGCCTTGCTGACTCCACAGCCTGTGCCCTCTGCAGCCCCTCGCCTGCCTTACTCCAGGAAAGGCTCACTCCCTGAGGTGAGTCGGAGGTCACAGTTCTGAGGCTGGATTCTCCATGGCAGCTCTTGAGATGTAATCTCCTTTTCCTCTGTGCCTCGCCCCTCACTTTCCCTCCAGGCTTCGATGGCTGGGTCCTGTTGTCTCCCTGTCTTCCCCTGGAAGGTCTCCCTGCTGGACCTCCTGTAGTTACCTCCATCAGTGTTAGGATGTGTGTGCTCACCAAGCCTGCCATCACAGCCGTGCACTGTCTCTGCAGCCCTCTTCCTGATGCTGACTCTGAGCTGGTTGTCATGTTAGACCAGGAGGGCTGCATTAGACCCTGTGGTGCAACCAGCGGGTGGCACAGAACCTGTCCCCACTCTCCCTGTTATCATCATGATAGACTCCTGTGTGGGTCTTCACAAGCATACTGCAGGTGAAGCGTCCAGAGCTTCTGCCCAGACCATGAAGACCACCCCAGCTTCCATCATTATGCTGGAGTGTGAAGAGACAGCAGCACCGCCCTGAGTGAGTGCTGCTGTGGTTTTTCATTTTCATTCATGTTCTAGTTCTGAAAGTCAGCACACTGAGCTCCATCTCACTGTGAAATACCTCAGTACTGTTGTGGGTGCTGTGCCCTGTTCCTTCACCACGGCAGTGGGGATGGGTGGCAGGTGACCAGTTGACTGTGTGAGCTGTGGATCCCTGACCTCCTCTCAGGGCCATGTTGGCAAGAACCCAGACTTGAAGCTGGATCATGGGTAGTGTGCCCAGGACACTCTCTCTCTTCTGACTGTAGCCTCAATGCAAGGCCCATCATGTGTATGAAAGTGGCATGCACACACACACACAGGGCACCATGTGCATGTACTGCATGCTGTGTGACTCCTCGTTTGGCTACCTAGCATGGCAGCCTCAGGAAGCAGTGATCTTGGCCAATGACTGCCACATTGACGAGGGACAGAAGCAGCAACTCAGGACTGAGTCTGTAGGAAATGTCCAAAACTGGCCATGGTATCCAGGGAGTTCTAGAACCCTCCTCCTCTGGCCTCATTCCTTTCTGCTTTCTCCACAGACAGCTAAAGAGAATGGTGGTCCTTTGTGTCTGTCCTCATAGCAGCAGGCACTCACCCCACTGCAGGAACTTGGGGTGCAGACAGCCCTGCCACATTGCACGGCCCTTTGCCTCCTTTGGTGTTTGCTCCCGCACACCAGGGGAGCACCTATTGCTGAGAGTAGCACCCTGGTGCCTGTGGGGGCAGCAGTTGGAAGTCTGTGGCTATCTATCTGCTCAAGGGCTTGGTTGAGGCTTTCTGTGCATCTGTCCTTGTCCTTCTCTTCTCCTCGATTGCTGACCCAGGATGGTGTGGGAGGGCTGTGAAGCGGGACCTTGGGCACCAGTCCAGTGCTAAGCTTGGCATTCAGACCTTCTCATCAGGGAGGGTCTAATGGCTGAGAGGAGAATTTCCCAGTTCGGTGGATGTGTGGAGACATGTCACATGCACATCTGTTGCCTTGTGAAACAAAACTGAGAAGCATATACTCACATTCTTACAAGTTTATTAGCAATGATTCTGCCCTGCTGGTTGTTCTGTCTTGCTCCAATTACATGTACCCAAAAGTAAGATGCATAGCTGGGTGGCCTGCTGCCTCTGGCCACTAGCATGGCGCCAACAGGTGTTTGGTGATGGTTGTTGCAATAAGTTCTTTTTTCTGTCCCTTACATGTATGGAAATATATTTGACAGACTCCACCTAGGATTTAAAAATGGCACCCACCTCCATGTGGAAATGCTTGGGCACATCCATGCTGGGGACAGAATGGTTCCCTGTAGCTCAAGCTGCCTGAAGAAGACAGAGGAGAGGGAGTGGCGATCTCTGGCTAGGTGGTCAGGGTAGAGTTCATCTTTCTGTCTGCTGGGTGTTGGGCAGTAGGCGTCTCTGGAGAAGCCAGGTCTTTGACATCTGTACCCATGTGTGAATGAGGTTCTGAGCTCTAAGAATTGGTGTCTGGTGAGGCCCACTCCAGAGGCAGCAGTGTGTCCCTTCACTGTGACAACAGATGTCCCCTCCAAGGGCATCCCTAATGAATTGGGAGCCAGCAGTTGAGCATGATCCTTAGGTTACATTTGGTGGTGTGCACATCTGGATGGATTACAGGAGGCAGCTTTCCAGTTCTGCCTGCCAGCTCTGCTCTTGGGACCCTAAGGTGGCAGACTAGCAAAGTCCTCATGTGATGCCTGGGTTCCTGGCACTCAGATCAGAATGAATGCCAGGCAACTGCCACCCTGCCCGTGTCTGCCTGCAGCTGAGAAGGCATTGCATCTCCTTTCTGTGTGAGGCCCTGAGCTGGGACATCCCTCTTTATGTGAGCTTCAAAGCCCAGATACGCGAAAAGGCAGGATATGAGTGTGGACTGTGTGCTGTGACATCAGTGGTGTGTCCCTTCTTTCCTCCCAGCTGTGTTGCCCACCTCTGAGCTGTACTCTGACCTCTCATGGTCTAGTCCCTCTGAGGCACGCAATGAGCCATCTCAGCCTGAGCCCCAGGTTCACATGTCTTCTTCCACAGCCCCAGGATCCCCAACCTGGCTTCCTGTGGCTGAGCCTGAGTCCTAGAGCCTGTCCTGCTGAAAAGCAGGTGCCCTGTGTAACTTTAGCGGCTAGATCCCACGGTAGGATCTGTGTCACCAGGCATAGGCTTGTCCCTGTTTTCAACTCAGCTGTACTTGGCAATCCCAAACAACCACAGAGCTGGGGCCAAGTCACATGTCCATCCCTGGCTCCTGGAACTTTCCCTTGGCTCCTCTGGCCTGGTTCCTCCAATGCAACCACATCCTCATCCCCCCACCCTTTTTCCCATGGCCTGGAGAGATCTGGTGGTGGGGGACTGGGTAATGCTTTTCAGTGAAAAAGCTTCTGGTGACCAACTCTGTATCAGGACACTAAACCTCACTTTCTGCTCAGTAGAGCATGCCTTTCTAATTGCAGGAAGTTGTGGCCGTTAGCTCCTGGCCTTCCAGGGCCTCGATTACCTGGCTCATTGCTTGGGGATCTTTTCCTGGCTCAGCCTGTTTTCCCAGTGGCTCTGGGTGGTCCAGATACTAGGGTGGGAGGTCTTGTGCTGGTCACAGAGGGATAGATAGAGAGAGAGCTGTGGTTTGTCCTTGAGTGGGGGATATCTAGATAAGTTGTAATTTGTTTCTTCTCAGCTCTCCTTCCCCTCCATCACCGTCACTGCAGATCATTCAGAGTTAGCAGTCATGTGTTATCTTTCCTTTCCCCAAAAATGCTGAGAGTGAGTTTTGCTGGCACAGCCTCCTTGTTTGCTCTTACTGCCATGGCTCTCTGGAGGACTTGCAGCAGACTGTGCGATCCGGGAGCCGGAGATACTGTCTCCCCTGTACAGCTGCCAATCTTAGCTCCAGACAGAAGGGGCCTGGCAAAACAGCCAGGTGTCAGGATTGAGTCTCGCCAGAGACGCTCGAAAAGTGTTTCTGTGACATTTGGAGAAGACTGAGTGTGGATCGGCTGCTTGATGCTATGAGGAGAAAACTGATTAGTCCTTCGTGTACTCACTGTGCTGGGGTTGTGAGCTGTGCTTCTAGGAGAGCCAAGCCAGGTATCTGGGTGTCAAGTAGCACAGGGTTTGAAGGGAGCCCTCACCACACATGGCTGTGTGCCCATAAGACATTTGGCAAAATGCTAAATTTAAACTGGATATTCACACCCAGGTGTGTGTTACTACAGCTTCAACTCTCTACAGTTTTTGTTAAGAAAGCTGAGAGTCAGGTATGTTGACTCAACCTGTAATCCCAGGATTTGGAAGGGTGAACCAGGAGCGTGATAAGGTCAAGTCCAGCCTTGGCTACATAGTAAGTTTGACTACCTGAGACTGTGTCTCGGAAGACTAAAAGAAGGGGGTTGCCAGGGTGACTCAGCATGAGGACCTGATTTTATCTCCAGCACCCACTTAGAAAGACAGGTGTGGAGGTGCATGCTTGTGACCCCCCTGCACTGGTGGGGATGGGGGAAGCAGAGACAGGGTCCCTGGGCTCACTGGCCAGTCCATGTAACCTAATCAATGGGCTCCAGGCCAGTGAGAAATCCTGTGTCAAAGGAGGTGGATGGTACATGTACATACGCACATGCATACACACACTGGTGAGCGTGTGCGCAAGTGCGCGCACACACACACACACACACACACACACACACACACACACACACACACACACA